>OZ024741.1:227099157-227201657 GCA_964016885.1 Eledone cirrhosa
CACTTCATAGAATCAAAAGTGAAGCATTTATTCAAGTTTCCGTTTCCATTTTACTAATTGCGTGTCAGTGAGAGAATCTCTATGGTATCACTTGATCTGCTAAATTTCCATTAAATCACATACACGCACACACACACACATACACATATACACACACAAGCAACTGTCCAAAAATAGAATAGGTTTGATAAAATAGATCAGAGTGCACTATAGTCTTGTCATTGATCATAGATTTCTTCCGTCAACATAATTCTCAAGCAGAATCAGCGCAGCACCATTTGTAACGAGCGTGACACGGTTTTGACAGGCGTGACAAGTGCGATACTGTTCGTGATAAGAGTGACACAGTTTGCAAGAAGCGTGAAACGGTTTGTGACAAGCCTGAGCATTTGAATTATAGGTAATGATGAGCTTCCATATACTTTCTCGTCTACCTAGTCCCACTCATCAGACTAGCGTCAAAATGAATGATGTACATTGAGATCGTGCAGCGAACTTATTAACTACTCCGCCATGCCTGTGCTCAGCTGCTATATTATTCACATAAACCCATACATGCACACGTAAACACATATACGCCCACACAGGCATAAACACACTATGCATTCTCACATGCAAGTGTTGAGACGCTAAGATAAGCCTAAGCCAGTATCTGAAGGATACAGACCCCAACTCATTCGTCTACGATCGATTCTACAACAATCAAGTGATAACTATAACATGAGTGGAACAATCCCATATTTCTGCCTTTAATTCTAGATTAATTCCGAAAATATTTCAAGCGAACATTACTAATTAGTTGATTTCACATCTACTGTCGCTTCACTTAACATTCTTCTCACATTAAACTTAGTGTGCTGGGTGAACAAATTAGGCTTCCTCTCAGCATTATCTGTTTGTTCTTTATTTAGGTATAGCATTAATTATTCATGGGGAGTGGTGTAGTCGACTAATCTGACACAAGAGTATTACTCTTTCTCATTTGAGCCAACGAGTTAGCCTTTACTTGGTAACTTGACTTGCTAGAAATAGCCGCCAAATTTCACTTAAATTTTCACTCTCGTGTCTCGAATGAGAACAAAACACAGGCAATGTAGCCCTATACAACACCTAGAATAGAGGATGGTCATGGTTGGAATGTTCTTAATCATAGGTCCGCTCATTTGGGATTAATAACTGTTCGTTTTATTTGCTATCGAAAAATTAAAAGAAATGGTTTCCCATATCCCACGCATAATTTGAACTCAGATTTAAAGGATGAAAGTAAAAGCTATAAAGCAATTCTACTGTTTATGTTGTTTGTTCCTATTGTTTAGCCCAATGTCAGCCTTGTTCCATTAAACCTACGATCCATTGCATTCCAGCCGCGACCATCAGACCTTTTTTTTCAAACAATGTATTTCAAACTGTATTATCTAATGTATCTTTTCTAAGTTCAAGTGGTAAATGGGGTGGTTTAGTCATTTAATACAACAGTAGGACACGGTACTTATAATCAATATAATCACACATGGATAAATATCTGGTATAGGGAGACCACAAAGTTGAATAACACCAAGAAATTGACAGGGAAGAAAAGTGAGAAACATAAGGCTGTCTGATTCCCGGGAAAAATGAAGGATAGGAGGGATGTAGGTTACGTCTTTTGTTGTGTATCTGCGACCTACTTTGTCGACAGAATTTGAAAGGATTATTGAGTGATATTTTTAGCAGATATAACGTCTATACCGAGATTTCTTTGTTAGTTTATAGTCTATGAAGCTGCAGGTGGCCGAGGCAATATTGTCAGATTATGCAGTGTCTATATTAAAGAAACAACGAAGACACTCTCAGTGGGCCAAGCTCATCTAATTGTAGATATGTACCATGCGTAAGTACAGCCCCAAGCAGTAACATCAAATGAAGGCCACTGTAAAATTAATGTGTGTTGCTGTTTGGCCCTAGATTAGCCCTGATTGAGGAGTTCTATGATCACAAACATTCTATGACTAGATTATCCAATATTCCTTTCCTTAGACGGTAGTGTAAAGTTTAACAGTGATTTGACTATTAATTTTAGTGGAGCAAGCAATCACATAAAGTTTCCCTCGTTGGTTCTATTAATATGTTTCTTTCACATGTATTGAGTAAACATTGTATTCTAGATCACAAAATCTAGATGCCGATCTTCAACAGTTTGCCTCTAAATCAACACAGCTTTTCAATAGCAGGTTTGAGAGGGAAACCTCTACGTAGTTGCTTGGTTTGTTAGAAATAGAAATCAAGGTTCTGACAAACCACACCACGCCATTTTGAAAATAGGTTACCTTTGACAACACAGTCCCTACAAATAAATACACCTCAGTGTCTTAAATCAGGAAGGACTCACTGGAAACAGCAATGCTAGATATACTATGCCTGACAAAAAGATGAAATAGACACGGCTAGGTTGCCTGCGATCACAGGTCTTTTCGATCATGGCTGACCTGGGTCTAAACACCGCCAACAACAATAAACAAAATATTTGCGTCTTATTGCAGAATATAGGTTCAATTCCTAGTTGATCCTGTAGAACAAGCTCATCCTTCCATTGGTCACACACAAATGAAATTATTTCATCCATCATCAAATACTCTCGCTGCCACACTCTCTCACTCTAATAACTTTACTTATACATACTGGACAAATTATAAAAGGAGACTGGAATTTCCAACCAGTGAGAAAAGTTATTTTCTCCTTTCCAGATCATTTGGAATCGTATTTTGCAAGCTTCTTCCCGCCAATGATATTTCGTGCTAGATATATTCTTTCAGACACTATGATTTACGTGACATTAAGACAAAAAAGTATGCTCTAACAAGGTATTTGTAACTTTACATCTTAACATAAATACCTCATATTAATTTATTTTCACTGTAATTAATAATAAACACCTGCGATGCTGAAGGCACCCGATGATGTTGACCAGTTCCTCTTTTCGGTACATGCTCTCCATGCTCAGAGAGTGGAATTAGTTCTGTGTAATATTGAATAGAACAGCAGTCGCCAACCGGTGGTTGCGGAACACTGGTGGTAAAAATTTGGACATTTGCAAATTTTGTTTTATTAATAATAAAGCAAAAATAATATTTGGTTAAAACATATTTTATAACACCCCTAAAATATGTTTCTCCCCAGTAAAGAACTAACATCCATGAAAGAATTTTACACATATATATCATCTATCGACAATATGACACACGTACACTTCAGCATTGTTTAATAAAATCGTAGTTCTCTGATCATTATTTTACAAATGTATTTATCTTCTTTTTTTAAATTCACATTAGTGGTCGGCGGAATTTAAAATTATGAATTTAATGGTCCGTGAGGTCCGAAAGGTTGGCAACCGCTGGAGTAGAATATGTATGTTGGCTTTATTGTTTCCTTGCATTACGTTAATCTTATGTAAGATAAATAAATAAAATTGGGATTTTTATTTACCGCAGTTCTTGTTATCGATAAACCCTGTTTTGGTTTTCTTAATGATTTCTATATGTTTAACATATCACTAATATCACTAAAAATGCATTTAACTTGACATAATTTGCACCTGAAATGTTGTTCCTACAGAAATAACCTGTTCTTCGGATTTCTCCGGCGGAGTTCTTGCCGTAGTAAGTGTGGGTATGGTGTGGTGTGCGGTGGGCGGAAGCTGGGGAGTGCTTGACCGGAAGGGTGCTTGGCCGGGAGGGTGCTCGACCGGAAGGGCCAGCAGATCGGTCTCTCTCTAGTGGTGATCAGGAACGTGTGGGCGTGAGTTTGGCAGCTCCCGGGTGTTAATGAGTTGGACGCACGTGGAAGAGGAGAAACCAGCCATGGGATTTAGCTGCGCCTATGAAAAGCGGTAAGTGAGATAGCTTTTTCTAACCACAATAAGTATTCGAAACAGGCGAAAACAGCTGTCACTTTTCTCCTTTTAAACGATTTTCCCCTACATACATTGATAGCTTAACATTGGCCTCATCCATTTCACCTGTCCGAGAGAAGACTTATAAAGGTCATGAACATTGCTCCTGTCTCTGACGAACTTATACAAATATTGTTTTGAAGTTTTGAGAGAGATGATTTTCCCTTGATAAAATACATGAAACCGAAACCGTTATTAATGATCCAACAAGCTCTCAAGAGTCATGAACTGTTTCATTCCGTTCATAGCTTTTGTTTATTTCATTATTTTTCTTTCGATCATATCAAATATTGATAAAATAATGTCTTTCAACATTAAAAATAAACACTGCTTCCTGAATCCGATCTACATTTATTGACACTTGACATCGTATAACTTACAGATGTAATGGTAAACATCGCAATTTCTAAGAGAAAACTAAACATATCGAAAAGGAAACAGACCTCCTGCAACTTTCTCTCGGAAAGTAGATTTACGTCTTTACATAAACATGATTAAATAACATGTTTCTCTTTTCTTTATATCAAATTGGTGCTTATATCTGATATCACGTCATATATATACATACACACACATATATATGTATATATATATATGTATGTATGTATGTATGTATGTATGTATGTATGTATGTATGTATGTATGTATGTATGTATATATATATATATATATATATATATATATATACAGTATATATATATATGTGTGTGTGTGTGTGTGTATAACCCATGCAAACATAGAAAATAGAAATATGACAGTGATGAAGATATATGTGTACACAAACACACACATCGTCGATGGAGTGAATTCACTGAATATTTCCGAATAAATGTGAACTCAACTTCTTGTATTAAGAGCGCTTTGATTTTGTTGGCAACACACAAACACACATACATACATGATGATGGCTGCCCCCTCGTTATCGAGTATGGCCATTGCATGAAAAAACACAACATAATAACGACAATGATAATGCTTTAATAATAATATATATATATATATATATATATATACACACACAACACACACATACATATCTATACACACACACACGATAACAATTAACAGTGCTGCGATCGAATGTGGCTTTTTAGGCCAGCCAATGATCTAAAATGTCTCGCACAGAGTTGGCAACCAAAACGTTCGCTGGGAATAGCTTGGCATTCTCTACCACATGCTTGGCAGGCATGATGAGTAGCATCTCCAACAGCAGCCTGGTAGTCAACCACTGGTCTCACTTTATGACTGCGAAGATAACTTTCGAGTCCAGCTTTGCTGAGGCAGAGTCTCGCACAGATGCTGCCATACATACATACATACATACATACATACATACATACATACATGATGGCTGCCCCCTCGTCATCGAGTATGGCCATTGCACTATATAACATTATCAATAAACCTATCGTGCAATGCCGGTGCAGTGAGCCAAACCCACTCTCTGGGCGACAGTAACTATAACCCCAAAAGAAGAAAAGATCAACTACTGAGCCGGAGGTTTTATGTCGGAGTTATCCCAGTTTCCTGAGTTGCCTACTCCTAGAAGAATGCCCTGACAAAGGCTAGGGGTCCTTCACTCCTAGTGGTTCAACCGCGCGATCGAGTATCCCTCCCGATTATTTCTATGTCCCCGCGCATATACACACATATGTATACATGCATACATATAAACATACACACATGCATATACATATTTACACCTTTTGGGATGACCATTGACTCTTATGAATTATTCCACCCTTTGTCAGGTTTTGTTTTTTGTCCTGCAGGGTGTCCAAAATTACCCTCCTCACCAAGTAAACTTGGTGGGGTTGCCGGTTTAGTCACCAACGAGCTGACCATGCGACAGATTGTACTGGGTTACATGTTACCAGTAGCACTCAAGAGTGACCCGACATATACATACATACATAATGGCTGCAAACACGTGTTCGAGGATTGTCATCACCTGATAAAATGCTCGAAAATGTGAGGCACGAATGTGGCTCTTCTAACCACATTCAGGCACATGTATGCAACTGTAGACTCCTCTGGGACTTTCCACTGTTTGGTTCTGACTGTGTGTTCTCATATATCTTTTAAGACCTCCCATACTTGCACATTTCTTGCCACATTCCCTACACCTTTTTAGATCCTGAGGTCTACTGCTATGACTTTGTTCATGTTTAATCAAACCAGCTTTGCTCAGGCAGACTCAACTACAGTGCTGGCAAACCAGATGTTGCCCAACTGCAGGCAGTTCAGAACAATCCCTTTTCCTCACCTTCCTTTTCAGTGTTTGGTTTTCCCCTAGACGAGTTTCAAAGTGCTCTCTTCCTGACTTGATCAAACAACCCCATTTCTCACGACACTCAGCCATTTTCTCCCATTCATCAGATGAAATTTCAGCGCAATCCAAGGTGCCCCTGACACAGTCATACATAGGTGAGACAGCTCAAAGCATAGGAGAGGGAATAGACCAACACTGGGGGGAACTAAAAGTACAAAACGACAGTTCGGTACTAAATGAACACGCTAGACAAAGACATGATGGTAATATAGACAACATGGAAATTAAAATAATATCTAAACATAGAAATGACTCAAGTAAACAAATCAGAGAAGCAATTGAAATAGAACTGAGAAGACCAAAGTTGAGCAGAAAAAATTAATGGAATAACAACAACCATACACAAACACACAATACTTACCTAAGGTAAATATAAATAAATAAATAAATATACACAAGTATAATAACAACAACCACACATAAACACACACTAGTGAACAAAGAATACAAACACGGGCAGACTCAAACACGAACTCACACACGCAAACACACAAATGAATAAATAAAAATGGCGTAGACATTACAATACAACGGGAGGAAACATAATAGTACAACTGATGGCGTCGCAGGTGTGTGATGAAAGAATTTTGATAGACTATATATATATATATTTATATCTGTATTTTTAACCGTTGGTCAATCAATGATAAACATTGATTGCCAAATAAATTAACTATGGAGATAAAAAGATACAGAAGCGAAAACCAACCCCAACCAAACAATGAGTGTGTTTTCTTATTATTTCTGGCCATATTATAACAATGTGACCCTCCCCAAATATAACAATATGTTTCAACACACGATTTCATATCAAAATCCTTGCAAAACATATTCATATATATAATCATATATGTGTGTGTGTGTGTGTGTGTGTGTGTGTGTGTGTGTGTGTGTGTGTGTGTGTGTGTGTGTGTGTGTGTGTGTGTGTGTGTGTGTGTGTGTGTGTGTGTGCGCGCATAAACATAGACATACATACAAATGTATATTATACGATCCATGATGAAATGAACTCGTCTTTAATATAGCTTTGAAATATCCCAGAGGTATTAATTAATTCTTGAAAAGACCGTATTCAAAAAGAAAATATTTACTTCTAGTATGAGTTATTACGATATGATATATCTTTACATAATTATATATATATGTGTGTGTGTGTGTATGCATACATATACATATATGTATATACACATATATAGAAATAGATACATACATACATATATATATATATATATATATATATATATATATATATATATATATATTAGAAAGATCGAGTATCGAAAAATCGGCGCACGAGTTCACGATAAACAAGATTCGAAATGAGCGGCAGAGGGCTCAATAATTCAGATGAATCAGAGCTATAACCATCGTTAAAATACCGACACATATAGAACAAGTCTACAATCAACCATACGATAAAAAATCGATAATAGAAGATTCGGGACAAACAGATAAAAAATATCAATAAAACAATACGTCAATAATTTAAATGAATGTAAAATGAATGTAAAATCATATATATATAGTATATTTGACAATATACTGTATGCTTAATTAAAAACATTTTGAAGACCTTGCGCTATTATTTTAAAGTAGTGACTATGTCACTTACTTCTTTTTTCAACAAACAAAGGGAGATAAGCTGACAGATCTGTTTCATACTGTTGGTAATCATCAGAGCTTAGCACTCGCCGATGCCTGTTGAAAATTATAGATGTTGGATTCTTATAGAATTCCAGTAATAATCAGGAACTATTATACAGAGCGATTGCCGGTCCAGCAAAAATTGAAAATTAGAATTGGTGCTCTGAAATAGCGATAATACAGTATATTGCCAAATATACTATATATATATTCATATATACATCGCTATTTCAGAGCACCAATTCTAATTTTCAATTTTTGCTGGACCGGAAATCGCTCTGTATAATCAGTTCCTGATTATTACTGGAATTCTATAAGAATCCAACATCTATAATTGTCAGCAGGCATCGGTGAGTGCTAAGCTCGACCAATCCCACTCGCTGAGCATCGCAAACATTACCCAAAAAGGAGAACTAGTCAACATCATCGGATGCTTTCGAAACCGCAGGGTTTTTTTGTTTTGATTTTTGGTTCAGAGTTTCCCTCTCTTAGAAAGGTGTTGTGACAACAACTGCGGGCCTTTCACTCCTAGGCAAATAAAAAGAAAAGTACTATTTGGATGGCCGTTGACTCTGCTGAGTTCCTCCGCCCTTCGCCAAGTCTTGTATTTCATCCTACAGGGTGTCCAAATATCACCCTCCTCACTAAGCAAGCTTGGTGGGGTCGCCGACGACCCGACCATGAGACAGGTTGCAGTGGGTTACGTGTTACCAGTAGCACTCATGAGCGACCTGATATATATATATATGTGTGTGTGTGTGTGTGTGTACGCACACATGTATTTTGTGACATAATCACAGCTCTTTATAAATTCATAGCGAAGCTTCAAGGATATTTATTTTATTTACATGAACATTTCCATTATGATTCAATATTCAAACCAGGTCGTCTTAATAACGTTATGTCAGAGCATCACTACCTCATGTTAATTCGATCCCTCCAGCTTTTCCTCTGTATGCAAATGAGCTTCATCAGCCGATGTTCATAAGCATAAAAAAACTACAAGCTTTTAGCTTATTTTGTGTTAGCAACTAAAAGGAGCAAGCCCCTCTGTCGACGGTTAAGGAGCTGGAGACGGTTCGGTCATGGTGTACTCGCCTTGTTGTTAAAATTATTGGGGACAAGATCACTCGCTTTTTAGAGTATATTTACAGTATAAATAAAGTTTCATACAATTAAAATATGTGCACAACTATTGGTTTGCGGGGTCCAGTTACGGCCAACAACGTATAGTGGAGGAGGTTCTTCAAAATTGGCCCCTCATCAGGTGTTCAGAAAAAAAAAGTATTTATATATACGGCCAGTCACACAAACCTGTAACATATCATGAACAAGCAATGTCTGTGCTTTGAAGGTTTTTTAAGTGGGGGACGGCCTTGCACTCGACCAATCCCACTCTCTGGGCATCGAAAACACCACCCGTAAAGGAGAACTGGTCAACATCATCGGATGCTTCCGATGCCGCAGGTTTTTTTTTTCCAGAGTTTCCTTCTAGAAAGGTGTTGTGACAACAACTGAGGGCCTTTCACATATACATACATATATAGAGACAAACACACATATATATATAGTTATGTAATAAACAACATAAGACAATTATTCCATTTACCAAAGGTTTCACGAAGACAGACGTCTGAAATCGTTCGTTAGAATCTGAGGAACGATTTCAGACGTCTGTGTCAAGCTCGTCTGTCTTCCTGAAACCTTTGGTAAATGGAAAGATTGTCTTATGTTGTTTATTACATAACTAAATAGCTCTGTAGCCTACAGAGAGCACTCTCCTTTCCTTTACCTTTCCTACGGAAACACTTAATATATATATATAAAATACGTAAGTCAAACATGTTAAATTTGGCTTCGTTTATTATATGCTATATATATTTCAGTGACAGCTATTATTGGCTGTGACCTCTTCAGGCAGTACGAATTAATGTAGAAAGAACAGGTAAACATGGTGTTGAAATGTGTTCCACTCTGTCAATTCATCGATATGTCCAGCTCCTCGTAGGACTAACAACACACTCAGGAGCTGGACATATCGATGAATTGACAGAGTGGAACACATTTCAACAACATGTTTACCTGTTCTTTCTACATTAATTCGTACTGCCTGAAGAGGTCACAGCCAATAATAGCTGTCACTGAAATATATATAGCATATAATAAACGAAGCCAAATTTAACATGTTTGACTTACTTATTTTACATTACTCCGGAGCAAACAAAACAACCTGCGTACTTCATCGAGTGCTCCAACCTGCATACTCGGGTGTCGGTAAACAACCAACACATACTCAATATATATATATATATATATAAGGCAATTTATATACAATATATCTTCTATATATGGTCTATAAAATCAATTCATCTGCTAATTAGAATTGTCAGTGGTATTACAGAATTCTAGAAAATTCCTATTTGAAAAAAAAATGTATATATTGATATATTTACATTTTAACACCAAATATGCTATAAAATAACAAATCATCTCAAGCGATACTGGTCTCTTGTATATATATATATATGTGTGTGTGTGTGTGTGTGTGTGTGTGTGTGTGTGTGTGTGTGTGTGTGTAAGTATATATATATATATATATATATATATATATATATATATATATACGTGTGTTTAATGGTAGCTATGGTGCTTCCATAGGCGGTATGCCAAAATTAGCACTCCATATTCTTACAGAGCAGAGTGTGAATAGTATAAAAAAACGAAAAATCAGTGATGCATCTGGACTCAGTTTATTGCGTGTTACAATTGTTTCGCCGGCAGGTAGCTCGTGACATGATCACTGTATGGAGCTGGCTGATTCTACGGTTGCAGGTTCCTTCGGACACATGCAATTCTTTCGGAGCAAATTTTCTCACTGGGGTGTTATCATAAAAAAACATCTTCCACTCTTGTCATGCCATTGGCTGTTCTTTTTCTACGTCATCATAAATTCTGGTCACTATTTCCTGCTACACTGGTCATCAGCCATTTTCCGTCCGACACACTTCAATGGAGCCATGCTGGGTTTGGTATCTCACACGTCTGTTCACACTCCCGTGTATGTACCTACATATACACACACACGCAGGCACACCCACATGCATGCAGGCACACCCACATGCATGCATACACATATATATACACACACTCTCCCTCTCTTACACATACCGAAGCACACCCACGCCCATATACAGACCACCACATGTCTGCTGGCGCCTTCCTATACAGCCCCTTACATCCGGTCTCACACGCACAGACACACACGAACACGCATACAAAGACACATATCGGCGTTCGGGCACATCTGCACATATACACAAACACTCTTAGACACATACATCGACACACACACGCACATCTTTATGGATAGGCATCAAGGACAGACACACTTCCAAAGACATAAGCACACACACAGATATAGACCTGTCGTCCATATATCTACACACAAGTTCATGTACCCGCATATAAACATATAGACAAACCCTGTCCTATGTGGGTGTATATGTGTGTGTGTGTATTTGTGTGTGTGCGTGTGTATATGTGGGTACATACTCGGGAGTGTGAACAGACGTGTGAGATACCAAACCCAGCATGGCTCCATTGAAGTGTGCCGGACGGAAAATGGCTGATGACCAGTGTAGCAGTAAATAGTGACCAGAATTTATGATGACGTAGAAAAACAACAGCTAATGGCATGACAAGAGTGGAAGATGTTTTTTGATAACACCCCAGTGAGAAAATTTGCTCCGAAAGAATTGCATGTGTCCGAAGGAACCTGCAACCGTAGAATCAGCCAGATCCATACAGTAATCATGTCTCGAGCTACCTGCCGGCGAAACAATTGTAACACGCAATAAACTGAGTCCAGATGCATCACTGATTTTTCGTTTTTTTATACTATATATATATACTAGCAGAGGTACCGGGCGTTGCTCGGATATTAAATAGCAGTTGTGTATACCATTTATATCAATACTTCAATGGTGCTTCGAAAACTATACTTTTACAAAATCATCGGCTTTTTCCAAAAGGGGGTTCCTGCCCCCAGGAGTCCCCTACCCAATGTGTGCCAATTCTGAGAGTTAACATTCATCTGTAGGACAAACGAAGCCCATGTTTCAAGTTTTGTGAAAATCGGTTGCGAACTCCAGAAGTTATGACGTTTTGTTGCATTGCACTGCAGTGCTTCAGTCGACTCCAAGGAAGTGGTTAAAGTGGTTAAAGGGGTTATCTGCCGGGGGGGGGGGGCTATAATCAATATCTGGAAATATGACAGTGCCCATGACCATCCGGAGTACATAGGTAACCTATGTCTTAAGTTTGGTGAAAATACTGTAGAAATGCATAAGGTTTATACATACGCGCGTGCGTCGTGTGGGTGTGTATGTATTCGTGTGTGCGTATGTATGTGTATATCCGTTGGGGCATACGTATGCACTGGCCTAAATCTTCACTATTTTAATAACCTCTGTCATTTTCGTTTTCAATTTTATTTACATCATTCTTAAACTCCGGGACTGGAATTCATTCTGTTATTTTAAATAGAATATTAGTCTAACGACTCCATTTATACCATAAACTTGGTCTTGTCTTTGCATGAAATTGTTCTTCACGATCCACATAACGACGTATTATCCTCGCTTTTTTCCCGTCCATTGCCAGGGAACGTCTTTACGAACCAAAATATCGTCTTCCTGTTTTCGTTCGATTGCAACGTTTCTCGAAATATTTACTTCTGCGTTCATAGATTACTCTCAGTTCAATTTGAATGGGAAATTCCTGTTTCATCGATTTTCTCCGTAACCATGGGAGCTTGTAGCTTGAAAGTCGACCCAACGCCTCCTCGGTTCATTCTGCATAACTGTGTAAATTTTCGCTGCATTCTACCAAGCCGTTTCGACGTTTATCCGACTACACCTACATATACAACGTCCGACCACTTCCAATTTATATAGTAGATTTGTTTATATATGAATGACAAAAAGAAAAGTACAAAACTATACATGAATTGTTTCTACTAAACCTTCAATTTAAGACACAACCTACATATTTGATAGGACTCCAGCTCACACCTTCTTCTTCTTTTGCTCCCCCTGGAACATTGGGCTGCGAGCCACCCCCACACAACGCCATGTTCTGAGTCTGCTTTTCAACTCCACCGTGCACCATGGTGTATCTAACCATTTTTTTTCAGGTCTTACTACGGCTGATTTCTTCCAGAGAGAAAGAAAGAGATGGAAAAAGGCAGAGAAGATTCATCCCCGGAGGAATAATAAAAAATGTTTACACAGCACATTTCATTTTTTTCAAAACTAAAGCTGCCGATCCAAAATCAGTAATTCAACACCTTGAAAACTTTCAAATATATGCTGTTCTAGCATGAATATTATGCTGTCCACAAAGTTAGATTTACTTGCATATCCCCGCTCATAAATACATGCATACATTACAGTTATTTTTTTAATTAAAGCGTTTTCATATTATATATATATAAAATATATTTGTGAAATAGGTGGTGGTTGAAATTCAGATGTGCACGGTTAAATGGTAGTAGACGTAGTCGGGCGGACATGAAAATTTACACACCTATGTAAAAAGTGCCAAGAAAGCAAATAGACGAGGTTTCAAATCTCTAACTTGAAAAATGTGGTCCCTGGGGCCCCCAAACGGTCTATTTACTATGGCTATTGATAAAGTATTCGTCTACCGATCCTAAATATAGTGAGTTCGATACTCGGCGGGGTGTTGGGTCTTGCAGCAAGACACTTTATTTCACGTTGCTCTTGTCAACTCAGCTAGAAAATTAGGTGTATCTGTAATTCAAAGAGCCAAACTTGTAACACACTGTGTCATGATGAATCTCCCTGAGAACTATATTAAGGGTTCACGTGTCTGTGAGATGATCAACCACAAGCACGTTAATTTCACGACACGAGTAGGCTATTTTGTTGATCAAATAAATGGAACACTCGTTGGTCCAACAATAAGGTGCTTTGCATGGCTTAATGGTTAGTGTGTTTGACCTACAATCCTAAATGTCATGAGTTCGAATCCGGCGACACGTAGTTTCCTGGAGCAAAACACCTTATTAAACGTTGCTCCAGTCAGCTCAGCTGGAATAAAATATGAGTTGCAGCCATGAATCAAAAAGCCAGCCTCATTACACAATGTCACGTTGAATCTCATTGAGAACTGCGTTATGTGCTCATGTCTGTGGAATACTCAGACACTTTCACTTTCATTTCATGATCAAGCTATTCTATTATTCTAATACCCGGAACACTCGTTGTTGGCACCGACAGAGATCCTATATACATGCTTTACAATAAGAAACACAAATTTAAATTTTGAAGACCAAACACAGCACAATGCGTTATGGAGAATGTTAAATTGCCAAGATAAGAAAAGAATGCTACCTTAGTAAATTTAACGATCCCAAATATTTTCGGGTTTAAAAACCCATTATCAAGGGAGTAACCTTATGGGAAACTTAAAAATCGATCGGAAAGACTTAACCTAAAAATATTTGGGATCGTTAAATTTGCTAAGGTAAGATTCTTGTTATCTTGGCAATTTAACATTCTTCATACGCATTGTGTTGTTCTTCAAAATTTAAATTTGCGTTTCCTATTAAACAATACTTCAAACAAGCTATAAAACTATGCTTTGCAATATTTTTGAATGTTTTAAAACACTGTTCGTGTAGGTAGAAGGCCCTTAACCCTTGGTGGAGTCGTAGGTACGCCATCCTGGCATGTCCCTTAGATGCGGAAAACGACGGATTGCTTCCAGAAAAAGAGAAGAGAATCGACCCCATCCCAGACACTGGTGTTATATTTATCGACCTCGAAAGAATGATTGGCAAAATTGACTTCAACAGTATTTGAACGCAGAGTGCAGTGAACAGAAAGAAACACGGTGGTTTCTTATCGTCCATTGTTTAGCCTTATATCAATTTCCACATTTTCTTGTGTATTTGTCCCCGTCACAAGAGATGACTGGGGAAGTAAGGGGTGATAACAAACTGAGAAAGGAAGGGGTGATAACGTCGACTGAAAAAGGAATATTCGCTACATCTGTGTGTCTATATGTATAGTGAATTGGCTGTTATGATTATGTGTGTCTGTGTGAGTGTATGTGTTTGAGTGTGTTTATTTAGAAAGATACATAGACAATAGAATTACAAATACACACGAATCTACACATACAGACACAGTTAGAAAAAAATAATTGTTACACACACACACATCTGTTTTGATTGAGAAAGAAGGGGGTAACAAAATATAGTCCAGCGTTCTAAGATGTGTGTGTTTGTATCACTTGTGTGAGTGAGCGTGAAGGAACGAACGAACCAACCAACCAACAAACAAACATCTCTTTTTTTATATTATGTATACATATTACAATTAGCCGTCATTTTTGACGGCACGGGGCCAGCTAGTAAAAAAATAATCACCTTCAATAATGAATTAGATTCTCAGAATAACTTTTCATCTTCTTACACGACATTTTTTTTTTTTTTTTTTCGCAGGCTGGTGACCTTATTTTGAAAGGCGACGAATTCGCTGTCGATACAACGTCTGATAGAATGATTTTCAGTATTCGTTCCGGCTCTCTGCGCTGAGTTCAAATCTCGCCGAGATCAGCTTTAGCTTTAATCCCTTTGAGGTTGATAAACAAACCAAAAGCAGCAGTCCAGTACTGAGGTCAATTCTTCATTTCCTCTCGATCCCTCTTTCACTGGAAGAAATGAGCCCTGTTCAGACCTGGAGATGGGTTCCACCAGGTTTAGAAAATGGACGTGTCACACTGTATGTCACTACGGCGTCTCTACAACTATCAAGAATTATGTGTCCATACATATAATCTTATCGGAAGTACGTGGCAAATTTATTTAATCATTTAAAATACACACAAAAACAAACCATTATATTCATTTCTCGTTTAATTTGAAAGGTGGATAGTCATCATCATCATTTAACGTTCAGTCCAGTACTGAGGTCAATTCTTCATTTCCTCTCGATCCCTCTTTCACTGGAAGAAATGAGCCCTGTTCAGACCTGATGGGTTCCACCAGGTTTAGAAAATGGACGTGTCACACTGTATGTCACTACGGCGTCTCTACAACTATCAGGAATTATGTGTCCATACATATAATCTTATCGGAAGTACGTGGCAAATTTATTTAATCATTTAAAATACACACAAAAACAAACCATTATATTCATTTCTCATTTAATTTGAAAGGTGGATAGTCATCATCATCATTTAACGTTCGCCTTCTTTACTAGCAAGGGTTGAATGGGTTTTCAGTCCACATTTACTCAAGCGGAATTATTGACCTCTCAGGTGAGTGGTGGGGTGGATACATCCTGTTTACATGCGTTTCCGCACTTTATAAAAGTCTGAGATAGGGGCACACACCTAACTTACGTTCCTGCATTATACTGAGTGCTAAGATCGGCAGGAGGGCTGCCACACGCTTACATGCCCCCGCGCTCAAACGAGTGCATCTTACCGTGGCACCAACACTAGGGAGGTTGTCATGTCTTTGATACGGTTCAAGGGCCCTCCTGGCCTTTGTTTAGCAGTTTTCTAGAGTTGGATGTCCTTCCCATCACCAATTTTACAGAATGTACTGGATGCGTTTATCGTGTAGATCCCCAGCACAATGAAGGTTGTCATGTCTTTGACACAACTGAAAAGACCTCCCGACTCTTTGTTTGATAGGTTGTCTAAGGATGGATGCCCTTCCTATTACTAATCAGTTTATAGAGTGTATTGGGTATGTTTATCATGTAGATTAATGACACTAGGATAGTCGCCGTGCCCTTGACACAACAGAAACGCCCTTCCGACTCTTTGATTGGCAGGTTACCCTTTCTATTACAAACCACTTTATAGTGTACTTATACTAGACAGATTGTCGTGCTCTTGACACAACTGAACAGTCCTTCCGACCCTTTCATTGACAAGCTTTCTATGGCTAGATTATTTGTGTATAATGAAAACATTGTCTATTTTCCACATCATACATATTCAGTAACATTTTACTTTATCGTTTTCCCATTGATTAGAGCTTTTCCATGTTTCATGATTCTAATTATAAGTGGATTGTTGTTGGGGCGGGGAACATCCTACGTCCACTGTTTCACAGTGTTAACTTGTGAGGCAATGAATTGACAGAGTCGTTAGATTTAAAATGCCTTGGTAATTGTCGCAATTCAATACACTCTGAATTCAAATCCGGCCGAGGTCAACTTTGCCTGTCATCCTTTCAAGATCGATAAATAAATCGACCCCAGTACTGGGGTCGATTCTTTCTCTCTTTCTGTAGAAAAAAAATAATCAGCTGTGGTCCAACCTGGAGAAGGCTGGGCTCCACCAGGTTTAAAATGCCCCTACAATTCCATAATGAATTAAGAGCCCTTTACCCTTTTATTATCGACTTGTAGCTTGCTTCCATGAAAAAACGTCAGGTTAGTGACTGGAGAGTCAATAATTCATATCACTTCTAGCGCCATATTTAATGTATATATAATGATACAAAACCTGAGATACTGAATTAGCTGATGCTTAGGCTAAGATCTTTCGAGCTGATTGAAATTGAAGTGGTTAATGCCTATACTAAGGTCCCTCCAGACAAATGATGGCTTCTGAATATGCACTGCACAACTGGAAGTTATTGAGTTAACAGAAAAGAGGGGAGGAGTGGTTAAAAAGACTATGGAGATAAGTCTCTCTTCAAACACTAAGAAATATATTCATTTCTTTAATATCCACAGTATAAAACAAATGAACCAATTAAAATGTCTAACATAGGCACAAGACACATTTACTTAAAGTGTATTCAAGTCAATCAATACTTGGAAAAGGGGGGTTTCTTCTCTGAAGACCTGATTTCCAGCTCTCCTAAGAGTTTCTTACTACTTCTTACCACTATAAAGTTTGTTTGTGTATATGACCCATTCCCACCTCTCATTTTTTTTAAAACAATCTTTTGTTCCTTTCCCTCTGCCTCACCTCAGACTGGGTTTTTCCTCTCTATTGTTATCTATCCTTTTCCTCATAACGAATTTTACTGGTAAACTTAGTATATAGACACTTGGAAGGATGAAAATGAAAGTCAACTTTGAGAGGATTTTAATTCAGAATGCAGGGTACAAGCTGAAGCATATAGACAATATGCCCCCACACCCTCCCACTGCAAGGTGGTTGTGGAGGTGCCACGGCAAAAAAGCACCCAGCCCACACTGTAAAGTGTAGGCGCCACGGAAAAAGCACCCAGCACTCACTGTAAATGAGGTTGGTGTTAGGAAGGGCACCCAGCTGTAGAAATCAAGCCAAAATCAGTTCCTGTATGAGCAAGGCATGGTCAGCCGGCCAGACACTGCCCACTAGCATGGAAGAACAGACGTAAAACAGTGATGATGATGATGATGATGGTGATGAATGCAAATACATTCTGTCCAATGACCGCCCTGATATAATGATAACCATTTAGTCCTACTGAGGGCATAACTTCTGGTACCACAGTAAAATGAACCCAGTATACTGTGTAAAGTGGTTAATGTTAAGAAAGGCATCTCGCCATAGAAGTCATGCTGACAACAGAACGTACAAATGAGATGTTGTCCTCTGATCTGACTTGGAGGACAATAACTCAAAATTAAATTGAACTTACTTAAACCATGATGACCCATCCAAACTATACTGATATGGAAAATGGACGTAAAATGATGAATAATTTCTAACAAAGGAAGTCAATTACATCAATGCTACTACTTAACTATAGGTGATGAATTGAGAGTCGTTAGAAGATCGGCTAAAATGTTTTGCAGTATTCATTCCAGTTCTTTATGCTCTGAGACAATGTCAACTTTGCCTGTCATCCTTTCGAGGTCAATAAAAATCGGTTGTTTTTAGGCCTGAAGAGACAGGTTTAAAATGCCCAAGACTTGCTGTATGTCATCATGGCACCTCTGACTCCACTAGGAGTTATGACCATCCATTACTTGAATGGTACTTAGTTCATAAACCTGGGACAAGGTGATAAAAACTGACCTTGCTCACTTACACCTCTCAAAGACAATGTCGTTGGAACGAGATCTTTGTACAGAAGACCCGCCTTCCTTGCATACTAACTTAAACCTAGTCAGTAGGCACCTCTTAACCCAATATAAACCCCACCCACTTCCGTCCACTCTAAAGTGGTCGTGTAGGTGACACGACAAAAAGCACCCAGTCCACTCTGTAAAGTGGTCGCGCAGGAGACACGGTAAAAATGTTTCCAGTCCACATTGTAAATGTGGTTGATGTTAGGAAGGCCATCCAGCCATAGAAAACCTGCCAGAAACATTTTTGTACAAGCAAGATATGGTCTCCCGACCAATCTCACCTCAAGTGAGACAAAACTGTACAACCCATGCTAGCGTTGAAGATGAACATTAAACGATGATGATGAAACTTAAAGTCAATCTCAGTAAGAATCAACCACCATACCAAACATTGCCCTTCAACAAATGAACAGTTAACAACTACAAAATCAACAGAAGAGAAAGCTTTATTAAACGATTATTTCTATACATCGCTCCTATAAGTTTAATAAGAGGCTGTGACATGAATGCCTTTTCCAAAGACAAATTAACAAAAGCAGCAAATATAAACATGAATGTAAAAGTTAATATAATTTTTTTCTTTAACCCTTTAGCATTTAAACCGGCTGTATCCAGCCAGAACTCTCTCTCCTCTTTCTGTTCCAGCCAGCCCTAACTGGCCACTCATACCAATGATAAGGTATTGTTTTCAAAATAAATAACAGCAAAATTTCAAAGCTTTGATATTATGTGAGATAATTATACGAATATAAAGCCTATAATATAAAAATACAATAGTATATATAGAGTAATGTAAATGGTAATGGGTTAAATTAAAATGTTTTTTCTAACTCTTTATTCTTTATATTTCAATTATTGTTGAAAGGAAACTGAAAATTATAAGTAATAACACTGAACAGTGTGGGAAGGATGTGATCATAGATGAGAAAGGAAAGACACATGAGTGAGAAAATAGGTGAAAATATGAGATGTAATAACATCAAGGGAAGGAGAAATAGGTAATAAAATGAGATATGTGTGATTGATTTTTGTATTTTATAATGCATATACAGTGATACCTCGCAGTATGTTTAATTTGTTCCATGACTGAGCTCGTTTTATAAATCAATTTTCTCTATTGAATTAATTAAAATATAAATAATCCGTTCCAGCCCTCTAAAACCAACCAAAAATCATTTTTTATGGGTTTAAAAACAGAAATGGTGCAGTTATTTGAAAATAATAGCAAAAAAAACACACAAAACTAAAAATAAAACAAAAAAAAACACTGGGAAAACACAATAGAGATGCTGCCACAATGAGATAAACACGTGAACTGAGCAAGCGGAGGCTGCACTTGTTGGGAGAGTGTGTGTGAGTGTAGCACCGACTAGCGGTCTCTTGTATGAAACTCACTGCAGATTTCCACTCGTACTACAAGACAAAAATTGGCACAAGCCTCAGCTCATACAGCAAATTACTCGTACAATGGGGCACTCGTACTGTGAGGCTCTACTGCTTATATGTGTGTGTGAATCCCGGGTTCACTCGGGGGTAACCACAATTAATAAAGTAGTCAATACATTAGTAGAGTGTAAACATCAAGTTTAATATAGAAATGGTTTCTACATAACTAGAACTGTTTCATTCAAAAGAAATCGCCAGGAAAGCCAGCTGTACTTGTAAAACTGTTGTATTTATGTTTTCTGGTGGTTGGGGATGATGGTGGTTCTGGGGATGGGTGGAGGTCATTGGCCAAGGGATTTTAAATAGGGATTCTTTTAAAAAAATATTTTTAGATATATACACAATAGTACAAGGACACACATAAATGTTACATTCATACTCACATACACACATAAACACGAACGCCCACTCTTGAAGGGCTTATTCCTTCTAAGCATATATATATATACAAATGGGACTTGTGCATGACTGGTCAACAAAATTTTGCTTTATTTTCTCTGACCAAAGTTTGAGACCAGTTCTCGAGCAGCAGAATTTAAAAATGACAATACTTTTTTTCAATCACGTGATCAGGATAAATCGTGGGCCCCACAGCATTTGGCATTCCTATGGTATAGTGGGAGCCAAAGAACCATGCAGAAGATTGCAACTTTTGTCTCACAAAAACTGCTGATTATAACAAGATAACTCGACAGAAAATAAGTTACCCAAATCTGGATTCAGCAATTCATCCCTTGCTTCACTCAGATGGAGTAACAGTACCCATTTACACAGTGGCAGAGGAAAGTGATTTATGTGTATCAGATGAAAATTATGAACATAACAGGGATATAGACTTTGTAGATACAGCAACCAAGGTACGTAAAACTTCAACCAGGCAGAAGTGAATGATTTAGTTAGAGACTTAAGCCTGTCAAAAGAGTTATCAGAACTGTTAGCTTCTAGACTTAAGGAGAAGAATATCCTGCAGAAAGAAACAAATATAACTTTATATCGGAAAAGGGAAAAAGATCTCTTGGCATTCTTTAAAACTGAAAAAAATGTGTTTACTGTTGTGACATGGCGTGATTGTTAAAAGTGATGGCTGCTCTACAGTATCATCCTCATGAATGGAGACTATTTATAGATAGTACAAAGAGTCTAAAATGTGTATTACTCCAAATAGAAACTTGTTAGATGCAATTCCTATTGGTCACTCTGTGCACTTAAAAGAGATGCATGAAAACAAAAACTGTATTAGATTTACTCAAGTTTGAACACAAATGAGACATATATGTGGATCTGAAAATGGTAAACTTTTTACTTGGCCAACAAGGAGAGTATACAAAATAACCGTGTTTCCTGTGTTTATTGGGAACAGAAGTACTGGCCAGTTAGAAATAGTCTGACTGTTGGGGAAAAGAATATCATACACCAACCACTTGTTGGGATAGAGAAAATCATCTTCCCACCCTTACATATTAAACTAGGACTTATGAAGCAGTTTGTCATGTGGAGGGTGACTGTTTCAAATTCATATGTACAACATTCCCTGGCCTAAGTTATGACTTCATTAATAAAGTTAATGAAAAACCAAAACTTCTCGAGCTCGATGACCTATGTAAAAAAAAAAAAGAGCATGGAATTCATTATGTCTGTTACAAAAGGATTGTAGCAAGAGTTGCCTCCCTTGTTATGACAATCACATCACCGCTCTCTAGACAGGAAGTAGTTGGAGTTACTTCCCGTTGGGGTGGCAGAACCCTTTTTGTCACTTCTGTCCCAGGACCTATAACGGGAATAACTTTCAGCTCTCTACCTCTCATTTGCCCTTTCGGCCAGGCGCGTTCGCCGAGTCTCTACTCTCTGGCAACCCTAAGATGGTCTCTTGCGAGCTAACTTCAAAACGGTAACAAATAACTTTACTTTATATTTCATCTACTCTTGACATGTCAACAATTCTGTTCTACATAACTTCAACTTGTTAATTAAACTTTATATACACAACCTAGTGTCTTGTTATATTCATACACTCCAGTATTTTGTTATAAGTGGTGACCCCGAATAGAAAAGAAAAAAATGGCAGAATCTGGTGTTGTATGGAAAAAAGAAAATTAATTAGCAGTACCCCATTTTCGTTGGAATGTGTCGACCAACATTTCGAATACGCAGCAAACTTTATTAACAAACTAGGAAAATATGCAGACACAGAACGAACACACGTACATGTGAAATTCTCGTTCAGACAGACTCTTTTTCTCTCACGCACGTGTCGTACATCAACTAAGTGTCGCATTTCACTGGATGTATATATAGGTTTTTCGTTTCTTCTTACAACGAGCATTTTAAAAAAAAATAGAAATTTGATTTTTTTTTTACACTTATTTTCGCTGAATCTCAACTATTTCTTATTCTTTCCGCCAAGCATTTTTCATCGTTCACAAAAAAGTTGAACTCGCCAGATTTGTTATACCAAGTGAAGCCTTTCTTTCTTTTTCATCATATTATCACATTCACACAAATTTTTCAAAATGGCTGCCAACAACCTGCTGCACTATCATTTTCGCGCCATTTTCTCGCGCAATAAAATTTTTTTTTTTTTCAACTTGACTAACTTTGTTTCGGCACGTGTGGGGAGGGGAGCACACATCTCGACTCGCTGAGATAACACACGCCATAGATAATGTTTCTTGCCAAGGATTCTCCAGCCTTAAGCTATATTCTCATATTTGGGACAGGTCAGGGCGATCTCACTCTCTCGCCTCCTGAATTCCAAAGTATTAACAACACCTGCGACCTTGTCATGAGATGACTCCTCTCTCATTTCCTTCGCCATCAAGAAGAATTCCTCCCTCATTTCCTTCACCACTCAAGAAGAATGCCACCGGCAGCCTAAGAAGATGTTAACACCTCCAAGAGAAGATCTCTGTTCTTCTCCACACACTTCAGCCTAGGAGTTGTGACCAACGGGTAACCATTTATTTGTATTAATCCATTTGACTTCTGTGAAGTAAAACCTTTGTCACAACACACACCGGCATTTATTGTCAATTCTGATAATGCATATATGTACACCGATACTAATCTCCTAAAGGATTTTGGAGCAGCAAAAAGGCTGTAAACTACAAGGATTTGGTGAAGACACTGCTTGATAGCTTTCATCTTTTAGGCTGTAACATACATGAGCATAAAGATTCATTTCCTCAAGAGCCATCTCGATGAATTTCCTGCTAATCTAATGGAAGCGCTCACCATGCTCGTCACTCATGTCTCCAGACATGAGTGACGAGCATGGTGAGCGCTTCCATCAAGATATCACGGTTATGGAAGAGAGATATCAGTTTAGATGGAACACACACATGATGGCAAACTACAGTTGGAGTATTCAAAGAGACTGCGTAGACATGACACACTCAGAGGCGCACTCGTAAGTGAAAATTTGTTTCATTAATATTTAATAAAAGGTGATGTTATCTTATATTTCATCTATCATATCAAATTCTATTGACATTATAACTTATGGTTTCAAGCTATAAGATTTAGTAATCTATCCTAAGTAAATTATATTATTCATACAGTGCATAATAGAATAAGGATGTACTATAAAATGAAAACCTGATGTGTTAGGAAAAATAGATGCCATATTTGAAATCAGCACCTCAAAATGAGCTAAAAACAACAACAAAACCTAAGTCAGCAAAAAGTGTGTTGACCAGTGAATTGTCAGGCTCTGGCCAAAAATGTTGGAATTAATGGGTCATGACACCTGTCAAGTCAATTAGAGGTGAAGGTGGTGGAATTTGCAACAATAGCAGCGACAGATATATACATATATACATGTACACATATATATATATGTAGATACACATACACACACACATACTTGTGTATATATATATATATATATATATATATAGAGAGAGAGGTGTTGAAGCGCCTGCATCAAATGGATCCCGACACCAGAAGGAATAACAGATATGCCTTCAGCCTTGATGTAGTCGCTCTCTACACCTCGGTCCCGGCACTCCCGGCCGTCAATATACTAATGGAACGCGTCCAATCCACCGACCTACACTGCTTCGGGCTCACCACCACTGACATCCACCAACTCCTACTTCGGATTCCTTAACCAAATATACCAACAAACCTCGGGATTGCCCATGGGATCAAGTCTATCAGGTGTGCTAGCGATCTCCTACATGGACAACCTCGAACGCAAGGCACTCAACGCCTGCCACCCCAACGCCGTAGCCTTTTTCTCAAGATACGTGGACGATATCCTCACCCTCACATCTTCCCAAGACACGGCGAACAGAATCTATGAGACGTTCAACAACACGGACGAGAACATTGACTTCAGTGTTGAACACCCCAACGAAGACGGGTCACTTGCCCTCCTCGACTTCCGAATCAACATCACGGAACAAGGAGGGATCCACTGCAACTTCTACAGAAAGGCAGCCTGCAGGGACCTATTCGTTCACTACAAGTCCGCCCTCCCTAACAGTGCCAAAAGAGGATACATCACGAACGAGATCGCGCGAATCAAAAACAGATGCAGCGATCCCGCGAGTGGTGTCACTCATACCAAGCGATTCCTTGAGGTGCTGGAGACGAACGGGTACCCTACCTCGATCACAGACAGAATAGGAGACACCAGATGCAAGAGACAGAGAAGCACCCAAGGCAAGTGCTTCCTTAAAATGCCACACCTGGGCGAGAAAACCACCAACGCTATCCGCAAGGCTATACGGAGGGAGGGCCTCGACATCCACCTGGCCCCTCCCTGCGAAGATGCCTCTCCAGGAAGCCCGAAAAATCTACTGACGCATGCTCCCTCAGAGACTGCCCAATACGCCATGCTAACTGTTGCCTACGCACATACGTCGTGTATAAGATAGAATGTGACAGGTGCAACCAATACTACATAGGTAGCACAATTCGACCTTTGCACATCCGGATCAAGGAACACACTAAAACCAGGGCCTCGTCTTTCCGGAAACACATAGACAAATGCGGAAACAAAGACGGAAGGCCCATTGTCACAATTCTAGCGACTGAAAGAAACGTCGGCACGTTACGTATCAAGGAAGCACTTTTTATCAAACGCCTGCAACCGCAAATAAACAACCGATTAGAGAGAAGCGAAATGAAATGGCTGGTTTAAGTTAACAAGCGATACAACACACAACACACGCACACACACACAAACGAGACAACCACACACACACACATTGTAGCTTTCCACCATACGAACATACTACACTGCCAATACAGATGAACAAGGCAACAACACACACACACTCAAGCAAGACAACACACGCACACACACACACACAGTAACATCTAACAAACAGGCAGAGAATGGACTGACAGCTAGCGCCATCCCACTCCCTCATTCGACCGCTGACCTCTGTACGACCGACCCCATTTCACGCGCACGCGCGCTCTGCCGAATACCTCAGATATTCAAATCAGCAAACAGCGAAAGACGCCTTCCGGACTTGTCCGACAGACAACCTTTTCCCCCACCCCGGAAAAAAACCCCAGTTGATGGATGTGAATCCGAAATATATAGGGACTATTAAATCTCTCCCAAGGTAACTCTCTCTTGTGTTGTTATTATTATTTTTATCCTTTTACTCTTCCCTTCATTCTACACATCTCACACATCTTATACACACCACGCATCTCAACGTACACCCACTTACATCTCTCTCTCCACCACCGGACCTTGTTACCCGGAGATTTACCCATTTGCATTGTCGAGGCTTCCAAACGACTTATAGATATTTACTTATTGTTCCACAATGCTTCAAGCAAACTTCAATACTCTCTTATATATATATATATAACAGTGGTTGTTAATAGTAAAATTGATGGTAACAATAGCAACAGCAATAATGATGATAATGAAGCAAAGAATCTTCAACAATTCAACAACATCCCCAAAGCAATCGCAAATGAGGTGAAAAGATTGCTTGGTATAAAAACGAGAGGAAACAACAAACAAGGACAGTGCCTTGGTGGAAGAAGCAACTGAAATGTCAAATCAAGGAAATGAGAAAAGACATTGGAAAGCTTGAAATTTTACTAAACATAGACACTAAAGATATATTGAAAATAAAATACAACATTAAGGGAAAAGAGCTGAATATTATCATAGAAGAACTTAAGCAACACGTTATAGCAAAAAGTGCAAAGATTAAATGATATGAGAACAGAGTCAGTCAGTATAGACAGAACCGCATGTTTGACAACAACCAGAAGATGTTATTTGAACAGCTTAAAGGGAAAGAAAAAGATAACAACACGATCCCTGAAGCCGAACAGATTGTAGTAAGACGCCTCACGCCTCCCGGCGGATAATAGACCAGGCCTAGTTGTCTCCCCCTGGTTGAGAACACCAGAGGTAAACAGAGACAGCCATGGGAAAGCAGACGGCATACACGCCACAGAAAACAGCCTCTGTACCACGAAACGATAAACAGCCCTCGGGAACAGCAAACCCCACAATACCTTTGTAATTGTAATTCACCACAACTGACCGCGTATATATTTGGTATGTTTCATTTGTAATATAATAAACACATATAAACAGAGTAAACATCACCATTATTTACATTGTTAAATATAACTCTCGTTGTGGTTATTGTCTTGTTTACGCACACACCCACTCACTTGTTATAATTCTCACTTACAAAAATGCTAAATAGACGAGGGACCTTCCCTCACGTCTATGTCAATAAACAATCCAACTAGGATACTTCATTTTACCACACTGGTGACCCGACGTAAGAATTTTACGCAGCCTTTTTATTCATTCGCCTAAAGAATTTTACGCAGTCTTTTTATTCAGTTGAACTTCACTGTTATTACCACGTTGCCAACCTTTTCGCAACTTACAAAATTACAAGAAAAAAGGAAAGGACAGAGAAATAATAAAGTGTTTATACCGTATTGACAAGGTATACAAACCAGCCAAAAAATTTTTCCAAGATGGCGTTGCTTTCCTTCCCCATTTTGTAATTTTCCGCCAGGACAGGGATATTTTGAATTGCGTGTGTGTTCCATATTTGATCAAGGAAAAAAACTATTTTGTAAACATTACTACCCCGCAGGGGATACACATGCCTTACTTTTTTTCCTAAGGGATTTTTAGCCACAGGCTACCTATTGTTGATATCCAACGTGGATATATTCTAAAACATTTTTTTTTTCTCTTTTTCAAGGGTTGATTTGGCTTGCCCGTTGAAGCAACGCTTTTCTCCGGCATTTGCGGGAATTGAGCGATTCCCAAGATCAGGATAGCCCTTTCATGAAGCAATTGTTCTTCTCTCGCCTACCTCAAGAGGTACAGGCGATCCTAGCCCATATGCTAGAAGTAAATACCCTCGACCACATTGCTGTCTCTGCTGACAAAATAGTAGAAGTGACGAAGAGAGACACTTCGAAGCCAAAGTACGTTGCTTCCTCTTCTCTTCCTCAATCACGCTCATCAGCGAGTGATGAGAAATTAGTCAAAACAATGGAAGCCATGACTCGTCAAATGGCGGAGTTGTGCAAGGAATTCAGGTCTTTTGGACGGCAGAGGAGCCGCTCACGAACTTATTCAACTCCTCGCCACCGTAGCCCTTCCAAAACATCAAAACCACCATATTGTTATTACCATGATAAATATGGTGACAAAGCCGCCCATTATAGGCCTCCTTGTGCTTACAAGGGAAACGACGACCAGAGTCACTAACGGCGGATAGTGCGCTCTGCGAAACATCATCCAACCGCCACTTTTTCCTTGAGAACCTGCTATCAGGTAGAGCCTTTCTGGTTGACACAGGTGCAGTTTGTTCAATATGGCCTGTGTGTTGTATGAAGGAAACTCCCCCTGAGACACCTATTGAGTTGCGGGCAGTAAATTGTTCGCCGATTCGAACCTTCGGACAAATCTCGCTACCTTTGCAGTTCCGTAATCTGCGGCGTGAATTTAAATGGATATTTACTGTCGCTGCCTTGCCGTATCCGATTCTAGGCGCTGATTTTCTCCACCATTTTTCATTGACGGTGGACCTCCGTCGTAAACGCCTAATTGATGGCATCACTGGTTTAACTGTTTTTGGCAAGGCAGCAGGAGTTCCAACGGTTAGTCCGACCTTTTTTCTTGCTAACACCGGTGATACTTACCATGCGTTGTTGAACTCGTTCCCGCAACTGACTCAGGGAAATTTTCAAGTTGATGAGCCAACTCATACCACGGAGCACTTCGTAACTACGTTTTTTCTCGTCCTCGTCACTTGCCTCCGGACAAACTCAAAGCAGCGCGATCAGAGTTTGATCATATGCTGCAGTTGGGGATTATTCGTCCGTCCACGAGCCCGTGGGCCTCCCCATTACACATGGTACCGAAAGCGACTGACGATTGGAGAGCTACTGGAGATTATCGACGCTTAAATTCGATAATGGAACCGGACCGTTATCCTATCCCTCATCTGCAAGACTTTGCGTCTTCGTTGCAGGGATGCAAGATATTCTCCAAACTGGATTTAATTCGTGCGTACCATCAAATTCCTGTCCATAAAAATGACATTCCAAAAATGGCTATAGTTACGCCATTTGGGTCATTTGAGTTTTTTACCATGCCGTTCGGATTAAGGAATGCCGCTAGTACGTTTCAGCAGTTTATGGATGAGGTTACTCTTGGCCTCAATTTCGTCTATACCTATATTGACGACCTGCTCATTGCTAGTTCTTCTCAAGAACATACGCACCATTTGAATCTTCTTTTCCGCCGATTGAAGGCATATAACGTGCAGATTAATGCACCCAAATGTTTTTTTGGTGCCGAGTCACTGACTTTCTTGGGTCACGTCATCGATGCTGACGGTATTCGACCCCGGCCTGAGCGAGTTAAGGTCATAGAGGATTTGCCTCCACCGACCTCACTACGTCAGTTCTTAGGCCTGATTAACTTTTATAGGTATTTCGTGCCAAATTGTGCAAGATTGCTTTTCTCCCTGACAGAAATTTAAAAAAATTGTCGGAAGAAGAATGCAGACATTTCTTTGACCGAGGCTCAACTTGCTGATTTTCAGCACGCCAAAACTGCTTTGGCTAATGCCTCTTTACTGGCACACCCGGTACCCGGTGCAAAGCTAACGCTTTGTGTTGATGCATCGGATATCGCTGTGGGCGCAGTGCTACAGCAAAACACCAATGGTTACCAGCAACCGCTGGATTTCTTTTCCAGAAAGATGAGACGTGCTACAGCACCTTTGGAAGGGAGCTTTTGGCCATCTATTTAGCCGTGAAACATTTTTCACATATGCTAGAGGGTAGACTATTTACTATCCTCACTGACCATAAACCATTAACTTTTGCATTGAGAGCGAAGGCTGATAAATACTCGCCCAGAGAGACGAGACACCTTGATTTCATCTCACAATATACGAATGATATCCAACACATTCTGGGTTCACTGAATACAGCGGCCGATGCTTTGTCCCGCTTACCCGTGACAGCGATCTCGTCACCCTCTGACATAGATCTGACTCGTTTGGCTGCGGATCAGCCTCCCCTTGAGTCATTGGATGTTACATCGCCTGAGTTTGCGAATTGCGAGATGAAATACTTGCCTCTGTCGACTGCAGTTGGCCAAATTCTCTGCGACGTCTCTTTGAACGTGCCTAGGCCCTTCGTTCCAGAGAATCATCGTCGGACTGTGTTTCTGGTATTACATAGTTTCTCGCATCCAGGATCTTCTGCCACAGCAAAGCTCATATCAGCTAGATTTTTCTGGCCAAATATGAGGCGTGAAATTGCTGCCTGGTGCCGTTCCTGCGTCGCTTGCCAGAAATCAAAGGTCCATCGACACGTCAAGGCTCCCCTGGGTACCTTTACTAACCCAGATGTGCGTTTTTCGCACATTCATATTGATATGGTGGGACCTTGGCCTGTCAGCGATGGTTATTCTTATCTGCTGACCATAATTGACCGTTTTTCGAGATGGCCTGAAGCCATCCCCTTGAAAAACATCACTGCTGAGACAACAGCGCGTGCTCTTGTGTCTGGATGGATCTCTCGTTATGGAGTTCCATCCACAGTAACTATCGACCGTGGACGACAGTTCGAGTCGAGCCTTTTCCTCGAACTGTCAAAATTAATTGGTGCTAAACGCATCAGAACTACGGCGTACCATCCCGCTTCGAATGGTATGGTGGAGCGTTTTCACCGACAACTGAAGGCCTCCTTAATGGCCTCAATGGACTCGGCGCATTGGAGCGAGTACCTCCCTATTGTGCTACTAGGGATTCGGTCAACGGTGAAGGTCGACTTTGGATTTTCACCGGCCAAAGTACTGTACGGTGCCCCTCTGACGTTTCCCGGGCAAATGCTTGCCCCTATCAATCTTGATGCCCAAGATCACGCTTCCTACGTGTCCCGTTTGCGCTCCTATTTCCAGAATTTGCCGCCAATGGACACTAGGAAACAAACTGTCAAGACTGCTGTCCCGAGGGATGTTGCCTTGTGGACGCATGTCTTTGTAAGGAAAGATTCTGTGAAGCCCCCGCTCACACAGCCTTACACTGGACATTACCGTGTCTTAGCGCGCTCGGCTAAGCATTTCACTTTAGATATTAAAGGGTCCAGGGAGACAGTTACAATAGACAGGCTTAAGCAGGCACACCTTGACATGGACGCTGTGGTTCCTGATCCACGAACCCCTTCGTATTTGCCTGTTGAGCGAACGCCTGTTCCTGAACCACCATCATCGCCTGTCCCTACACCAACACTATCGCCACATTACAAGACCACGACCCGTTCAGGTCGTAGGGTCGACTGGCCCCAAAAAATTTTGCAGCACCGTCTATATTTAGACTATGTTAGCTGCACCTTTTTTTTGCTTCTGTGTTTCTGCTTTTTCTTTGCCTTTTTTTTTTTTTATGCATGCATGTGTTTTTTAACATTTTTAAAATCTTTATTCTGGATTTAATGATTGGCAGAGCGAATAGCTCCCCCTTGTTGCATTGTTCGCCATCTTACTCCACGTGTGAGTAATAACATCGATTTTCGATGATTTGAAAATCTGGCAGGAAGTACTGTAGTAAGACGCCTCACGCCCCCTGGCGGATAATAGACCAGGCCTAGTTGTCTCCCCCTGGTTGAGAACACCAGAGGTAAACAGAGACAGCCACGGGAAAGCAGACGGCATACACGCCACAGAAAACAGCCTCTGTACCACGAAATGATAAACAGCCCTCGGGAACAGCAAACCCCACAATACTTTTGTAATTGTAATACGCTCCCATCACAACAACTGGATCACGTATATATTTGGTATGTTTCATTTGTAATATAATAAACACATATAAACAGAGTAAACATCACCATTATTTACATTGTTAAATATAACTCTCGTTGTGGTTATTGTCTTGTTTACGCACACACCCACTCACTTGTTATAATTCTCACTTACAAAAATGCTAAATAGACGAGGGACCTTCCCTCACGTCTATGTCAATAAACAATCCAACTAGGATACATTATTTTACCACAAGATCAACCCATTTGGGAACAGGATGTTGAACATAATAGTCAGGCAGTGTGGATTGAGACAGTTAAAAACGAGATTAGTAAACAAGCACACCAACCTGATTTGAGTATCACAGTTGAAACTTTTAAAAAGCAGGCCAATAAACTAACCAACAGGAAATCACCAGGTCCAGATGGTGTGCAAGTATATTGGATAAAAAATATAACATCCCTCCACCCAAAACTGACAGTCATGTTCAATGACTGCTTGGTTTTGGGTGAAGTACCAGAGTGGTTGACAAAAGGTACAACAGTTCTGGTAATGAAAGACTGAATCAAGGGTAATAAGGTTACCAACTATAGACCTATCACATGTCTGTCCGTAATGTGGAAACTGCTAACAAGCATTGTGTCTTAGGAAATCTACTATCACCTCCACATAAACAACTCATTGCCGGACAAACAGAAAGGATGCTGAAAGAACCAAAATGGTACAAAAGACTTATTGACAAGATGGTAATAAGGAACTGCAAGAGGAGGCATACTGGTCTTGCCATGAGATGGATAGATTACAAGAAGGCATTCAACATGGTTCCTCATTCTTGGATAATCAAAAGCCTAGAGATCTTCAAGGTGGCAGACATCAGAGAGCTATTAAGTAAAAGTATGAAGTCTTGGGAAACAGAGCTAACATCAGGTGGAGAATCCATGGGAGGAGTGAAGATCAAGAGAGGTATCTTCCAGGGAGATATTTTGTTCCCTTTATTGTTTGTCCTTACCCTCATACCCTTGTCCCAAATATTGCGAAAAGTGAAAGCAGGATACAACCTGGGAAGAGCAGAGCTTACCATCAACCACCTCCTCTTCATGGACGATCTTAGACTCTTTGGGAAGAGTGAGAAGGAGTTGGATGTACTTGTTAATACTGTCCGTAAACAGAAGCAACAGGTAAGATGATAAAAGAAATCGACACTGAAGACGGATACAGGTATTTGGGTGTTCTGGAGGCAAATGACATCAAGAATAAAATGAAGGAGCTGATAAGATCTGAATTCATAAGGAGAGTAAGGAACATACTAAAATCAAATCTAAATAGTAGGAATGTCGTAAGTGCAGTAAATTCCCGAGCTGTATAGTGTGGGGATTCTCAAATGGAATGTTACTGAACAAAACGAAATGGATAGAAAGACTAGGAAGCTAATGACTAACTACAGCATGTTTCACAAGAAGAGAGATGTTGATAGATGCTACTTAAAGACATCTGAAGGTAGAAGAGGTCTTATCAGTATAGAGGACTGTGTTCAGATAGAGAAGAGCTGTCTACACAAACGTGTCAGAGTAAGGAGCTGATGCTCAAAGTTGCATTGAAGGAGAAGACAATAGACCAGGGATGTCCAAGAAGGCAGTAACAACAAAGAGGAAGAGCAACCTTCGTGAAAAAGCCCTCCATAGCACTTTTTTTAAGAAAACGGAATTCAGTGATCCACAGACTTGGAGCTGGTTAAAAAGAGGAGACCTTAAAAAACCTAGAGGGAATGCTACTAGCTGCACAGGAGCAAGCCCTCAGAACGAATTGAGTGAAACACCATACTGACAAGGAGGAGGCTAGCCTGCTCTAGAATCTGTGGAGAGAGGAAACAGTGGTTCACATCATATCTGAGTCTAAACACCTAGCCCATATTCACTATAAAAGATGGAGGCATGATATGATAGTAAAGGTAATTCACTGGCATTTATGCAAACTAAACAATTTACCACATTCTGAGAAGGAAGTGGTTTGAGCATAAGCCAGAGTCAGTGATAAAAAACGATCAAGTGAAGGTGCTATGGGATTTCAGGATCCAGACTGACAAGAAATTAGAACACAATAAACCTGACCTGGTGATTTTTGATAAGGAAAAAAAACATTGTGCCTGATTGTAGATGTAGCCTGCCCCTTTGACACAAGAGTGCAAGAAAAGGAGAACATTAACCGATACCAGGATTTAAAGTGGGAATTAAAAAGGATTTGGAACTGCCATGAAGTCAAAGTGGTCCCGATTGTCATAGGAGCACTTGGTACTATCTCGAAGAGTTTTCAAGGATGGTTAAAGAACATTAGTCCAGCTCCCTTTTTTGGAACACTTCAAAGGGCATGCTTGCTGAGAACAGTAAAAACTCTGATACATCCAGAATATCTGAGGCTGCAGGGAGTGGCTTGATGTTTATTTGAACAAACTTTCCAGTTAAATTACATCAATCACTGAGACTCCAAAAGTCTTCCTCTGGCGCAAACTCTTCTCTGATTATGGACCTGGATGGTCACTTGAATGGGGATTGCCCCAACTCAAGCCCGCCAGCTCCCCCACCCAAACCATCCCAAAAGAAAAATGTAAAAGGATGAAATGGACCCAAGAAGAATATAAAGATGTAATATACGCATAAAGTAAGCCATCACAAGAAAGACACACTGCAAGCTCTTACAAAATTTGGAAAACATGGAATCAGGTTAGCAGATGTTATCTGGATGAAAATAAGTTAACAAATGTTAGGAGGGATATCGAATCTCCAATTATATCATTCCAATGGAGTACTAAGTTCTAAGAATATAAACATCAACTGTGGCATTTTCCAAGGTGACTCACTTTCACCCTTACTTTTTTTGTATAGCTTTAGTACCCATTACATCTGAACTTAATAGAACAGGGTTTGGTGACAAAATTGACAAGAAAATAAGCCATGTATCTTATATGGATGATTTAAAGCTATATTGCAAATACAATGATGAGTTAGGAAGCCTTTTGTGGAGAATAAAAACATTTAGTAATGACATCAGGATGGAGTTTGGACTTGATAAGTGTGCCAAAGCCACTTTCAAGAAGTGGAAGCTTGTCAACTCAAACTCAGTTGAATTAGATGCTGAAACAGTCATAAAGGAACTTGAGAAGGAACAAACTTATAAATACTTAGGGATTAATGAAGCTTCTGGCATTCAGCCTGCAAGTATGAAAGAGGATAAGGAAGGAATGTTACAAGAGAGTACGTGCAGTTCTGAGATCAGAACTAAATGCTCATAACAAGGTGTTAGCCATAAATTCCTTGGCAGTTCCAGTTGTCACTTATAACTTTGGTGTGTTGAACTGGAGTATGGGAGAAATTAAAAGAATCGACACCAAAATCCGTATGTTACTGACTTGTAATAGGATGCACCACCCAAAGGCAGATGTGGATCGCCTTTACCTTCTTAGAACTGAAGGAGGCCATGGCCTGATCCAATCTGAATTTACCTACAGGAACACCACTATTGAACTGGCCTTGGAACAGCAAACGACTGTATGCTGAAACTTGTTGAAAAACATGAGAGAAGTAAGAAGCTTCATTCTATCTTGAAGGAGAGCAAAAAATATGCTACTGATCACATGCTTGGTCCCCAGGTTAGACAGACTAAGGAAAATGTTGCAACTGATGTTGCTAAGCATATAAAATTAATGGGAAAAACAAAAGGGCAAGAATAGTTAGCATCAAAGTGGGAGCAGAAACCTCTGTATGGCAGATATGTGGGCTGTAGCAAACTAGATGATGTTGACCAGAAGCACACCCATCAGTGGCTACATAGGTCAGGACTAAAAGCAGAAAGTGAAAGCTTCATCTTAGCTACCCAAGATCAAAGCTTACATACACGGAATTACCAGGCCAATATGATGAGAAATGGAATAAATCCAAAGTGCCGATTCTGCAATGATATGGTTGAAAAAGTGGACCACTTAATCCCTGGATGTAAAGTTTTAGCCCTCCATGCTCACCACCAAGAAATCCAAAGAAAAGAGAGAGAAAAATGGTCAAGGGAAGACAATAAAGAAGTCCTTGAGACTTTCTACACTGCCATGTACTGCCCATCAAATAGATCGAATACAGAACAGACGTATATCAACAGGAAAAAGAAACATCCTGAAAACAGAGACTATATTGACAGTAACAAACTAGCTAATATACAAAGAAACATTGTTAAGAAGAAATTACTAACTGCCATAGAAATTGATCAGATCAAGCAATTTAGCCCAATCTAGACATGACAGAGTTGGCAAATATCTATACAGGTTAATGTCAGTATTATAAAATCAATACTGCTGACAAGTGGTACAATCATCACCCTGAGGCTGTAACTGAAGAAGAAAAAGTAACGATTCTTTGGGACTTTCCTGTACATACTGACCAGACCATAAAAGCTAATAGATCAGATATCATTGTAAAAGACCAATATAGCAAGGTTTGTTTGTTGATTGATGAACATCCCATGTGATCACAATATTGCAGCAAAAGAATTAGACAAGATAAGAAAATATAAAGATCTGCTAATTGGAAATGAAAAAATGTGGCACCTCAAGGCCGTTACTATACCAGTGATTGTGGGAGCACTGGGAATGATCAAGTATGGAACAGAACAGTATTTGAGAATGATCCCTGGTTTACCCTCTCTGCAAGAGGTGCAAAAAATTGTTTTAGCTGGTACTGCACACATATTGAGAAGAGCACTATCACTTTGAAAATTATAATCAATTTGGCATGTTAGCTGTATACAGTGAGTTTATTTGCCCTAGGTGTCAAGAAGACACTTGGCATATAACGGAAACAACACTGGAGGAAAAGGAAAGACAACAATAATAATATCACCCCTCCCCTCTCCAGAAAAATCCCCAGCACCACCGGCACAGCCAACTGCAAAGGCTATATCAACAATGGCCGCAAGTATATTATAATAACAATAAAAACCCTGTGACCAAGAAATACCAGGTTGGCAGCCGGCAGGGAATAGCTGTGCCTCATGAGTAGGATGACCCCTCTAGTCTTGGTTGACACTCATCTTAGAAGTCGTAACTCAAAATAATTACCCCCTTGGCAATTAAGGATAACACGCAACAAAATAAATCCAATGTCAAATAATAAAAACTCATACCAGATCAGCCGTCACCTGAGTCAACAAGGGTTGTGTCCCTCAGAGAGAGGAACCAGTCTGGGGTTGAAAAATTAGCTAATGGTTGAAACCTTCTAATCAAGTCGGAGCTGGAGACGTCCCATAACTGGAATACTCCTACTATTGGCCCTCCAAGAAAAAAAAAGAAAAATAGTCAAGGGAAGACAATAAAGAAGTCCTTGAAGCTTTCTATGGTGCTATGTACTACCCATCAAATAGATTGAATACAGAACAGATGTGTATCAACTGGAAAAAGAAACATCCCGAAAACAGAGACTATATTGACAGTAAAAGCAGGGAAAAGCGGACGTAAAATGAAATGATGATGAAATGATGATTACTGAACTAAATCATCTCTATTATGCATCGGCTAAAAAAAAACAACAAAAAAGAAAACCCCATCATCAAGAAATACCGGGATGGCGGTCGGCGGGGAATAGCCGTGTCTCTAGGGGAGGACGACCCCTCTAGTCTTGGTTGACACTCGTCCTAGAAGTGGTAACACGAAATGATTACGCCTTGGCGGTTAAGGATAAAACGCGACAAAATAAAGTAAATGTCAAATGATAAAATCTCATACCGGATCGGCCGTCACCCGGGTCAAAAAGGGCCACGTCCCTCAGAGAGGAACCAGACTGGGGTCGACAAATCAGCTAATGGTTCAAACCTTCCCATCACTTCGGAGCTGGAGACCTCCCATAACCGGAATACTCCTACTGTTGGCCCTCCATGCTCACCACCAAGAAATCCAAAGAAAAAGAGAGAAAAATGGTCAAGAGAAGACAATAAAGAAGTCCTTGAGGTTTTCTACACTGCAATGTACTACCCATCAAATAGATCGAATACAGAACAGACATATATCAACTGGAAAAAGAAACATCCCGAAAACAGAGGCTATATTGACAGTAACGAACTAGCCAATATACGAAGAAATATTGTTAAAAAAAAGTTACTAAATGATTTAGAAATTGACCAGATCAAGCAATTAGCACAAAGTCAGCGAAGGGAAAATGAAACATGTGTCAGTGAAAACGAGGTAAATTGTAACACTTCGAATCCCAGGGCTGGGGCGGAATCACTGACAACAGAACAAATTAAAGAAAGGATCAAAAAAGTGGAGGGAGTGCATGCTCAAGATTAAACTCAAAATGAAAACAATGAGATCGTAAATGATAAAGAAATGAATGAGAATGAACTTGCCAACTTGAAGGATGAAATTATGATCGAATGGATGAAAATGAAAGAATCTGACATGGGGGAACGAGACACCCTCCCTAAGATCCAGAACTCCAAACAGAACCAAAAGATAATACACAAGACTAACATAATTCTCAAAAACATTATCATCACAAACAAACTAAACATTACTGATTTAAATCCTCTCTATTATGCATCAGCTAAAATCACCACTCACTTATGTGGAGTGAAAATGAAAAATCAAAGAAATACCCACAAAAAACCTGCTTGGCAAGAGAACATCAAACGCCGAATAAACCTGCTTCGATCTGACATAGAAATTTTAGCAAACTACAAAGTAGAACATGTTAAACAAATTAAATTTAGAAAATTGAAAAGAAAATACAATATAAAATCAACAAGCGACATAGATATGATGATTCGAACAACCAAGCAAAAAGTGTCGGCCAAAGCTGCTCGTATAAGGCGCTTTGAAAAAGGCTCCAGATTCTATAAGGACAATAATATGTTAAAAAACAACCCAAAAAACTTCTATGAAAATTTTTTGGGCCAGTGGACCCTACGACCTGAACGGGTCGTGGTCTTGTAACGTGGTGATGGTGGTGGTGTAGGGACAGGTGATGTGGTCAGTCTGCTTTCTAGTGGCTGTCTGTTTATCTCGTGTTCTCAACCAGCGGAAGATAACTAGGGTTGTTCTATTATCCTGGCAGGAGGCGTGAGGCGTCTTACTACAGATGTAAACGAGGCTCATATGGCTGTAAGAATCAACTTTTGATTAACAAAACGATTCTGGATGATTGTCATAATAGACACAAACATCTCTCAATTGCCTGGATAGATTACAAAAAAGCATTTGATAGTTTGCTGCACTAACTTTAGAGATTTTCAAAATATCTCCCCTTGTTGGGAGGTTCATGTCATTCAGTATGAAAGCATGGAAAACAACATTCATTTTGAACAATGAAAATAAAAAAATCACTGGAAGCTGGAGAAGTTGATATTAATTGTGGAAATTTTCAGGGTGTAACGGAGTTATTTGCATGGCGTGCATCAATAAACTATCCATGTGTGATTTGGTTAAAGCAGACCAATCGTGAGTCGCACATGGTTATTTTCAATTTCTGCCCAAGCTCAAAATTTTTACCGCTTCTTTTGTTTACACTACACACTTGCTGCCTTTGACTCCAAGAAGTCAACACACGCCATCATGCAACTGTCAGATTTCACTTCGGCTTGTCCAGCCTCATATCGACCAGGTGCTTTTCTTTGTTTTTAACATTTGATTTGTTTGTCCCTTTTTATTTGGCATGCCCACAACTTTCCTAATCATTTTGGTTGTAAATAAATTATGTAAAAACATTGTAAGGTGTTTTATGATGCTTTTACCACAACTGGCTAACATTGCCTCACTTAATATACCATTACATTTCTCTCTATAACAATTAGCTAAACGTACTATCACAAATAACATTAATCCTCTTATACCTTTAATGCCCACACGGCATTACTTATTCTTATTATGCCAACACGGCATAATAAACTTTCTTATTAATATTATGCCAACACGGCATAATATTACTTTAACTGCTTTTATTCTGCAATGCGCTTTTACCATTAAGTAAAATGCTTAATGAAACAGTCTATGACAAAACCCTTAATCACTTGTTCTACATGGATGACCTAAAGCTATTTGCAAAAGATGATGAGCAAATGCAAGGGCCATTATCCACTGTGAAGCAGTTTAGTGATATTAAAATGGAGTTTGGACTAGATAAATGCACCAAATCCACATTCACCAGAGGAATGTTGCTGAAAAGTTCAAACATTAATCCTGATCGGGGGAATGTCAAAAGAGAACTTGATCAAGAGGAAACTTACAACTATCTAGGTGTTTGTGAAGGAGGTGGAATCAAGCACTCAACGATGAGAAAGGATAAGGAATGTTATCACAGAGTAAGAGCAATTTTAACATCAGAGTTAAATGCAAGGAATAGGATCGATGCCATAAACACACTTGCCTTACCTGTAGTAACTTACAGTTTCAATGTCATCAACTGGTCAAGCACAGAGATCCGTAAACTCGATACAAAAATTAGAAAACTCTTAACCATGCACAGATAGAATATATCTCCCTAGGAAAGAAGGAGGTGTGGAATAATCCAGTTAGATATTTCTTTGAAAACTGCAACAATTGGATTATCTACATATTTAAGGGAATCACATGATTGGATGATCAAACTCGTTTTGAAACATGAAAGCAACAAAAGATCATACTCCATTACAAAAGATGCACCTAGATACAGTAATGAACTACAAATTTCAGAAGTTCCATTTACTGCTGAAATGAAAAACAGAAAAAGCAAAGTAAAAGTAAAAGTAACTGCAAAGAACAATTAAAGAATATTGCTAAGAAATGGCAGGAAAAACCTCTGCATGGAAAATATCCAGAAAGAGCTAACAATTCTGATGTTGACAAAACTTTAACCCATCAGTGGTTGGCATCCTCTAGACCAGGGGTCACCAAACTATGGCCCGCGACGTCAGTTCATCAGGCCCGCCGACAGTACTTGCATTTGCGTGATAAAACGAATGGAACACGAGATGTTTCTAATTCAATGTCTTTTTCATTTTCAGATCCCGTTTTCTTCACCCTTTATTATGGCTACTAAGAAAAGAAAAGTGGACACCAAGTGTCGCATTTTCATTGAAGAATGGGGAGTAAAGTACTTCTTTGTGGAAAGAAAGGAGCAGAAAGCTAGTTGTGTGGTATGCAGCGAAAGTGTTGCCGTTTTGAAAGAGTACAATCTTTGGCGTCACTATGAAACAAAACAACATATTCAAAGTTTTCTGGAAAGTTACGCTCTGAGAAATATGAGTCCATGAAACGTGGTTTAGAAACTCAAAGAAATCTCTTCACGAGAAAGTTTGCTGAAAATGAATCTGTCACTCATACAAGTTACAAAATAGTGCATAAGTTGGCAGAGCAAGGAAAACCGTTTACTGATGGCAACTTCATCAAAGAGTGTATGATGGAAGCAGCAAATGACTTGTATCCTGAGAAAGCCGATTTGTTTGGAAGTATTAGCCTTTTGGCAAGTTCAGTTGTGCGGAGAACAGAAGAACTTGGAGAGAACATAGTGCTACAGATACGCAAGAAAGCTAGGAACTTGTGGTATTCTCTGGCACTGGATGAGTCTACTGATCTCTCGAGTACGTCACAACTTCTCGTGTTCATTCGTGGTGTCAATTTGGACTTTCAGATAACGGAAGAGTTGGCATCCGTTTGCTGCATGCAGGGAACAACTGGAAAAGACATTTTCATGGAAGTGCAGAAAACTTGGCAAGAAATCAGCTTCGAGGTGTTACAGTTGATGGAGGAAAAAACATGGCTGGAGTGAGGAAGGGTCTGGTCGGGCAGATCAGGACTCAGTTGGAAGATTAGCAAATTCTGGGCGCTCTGTTCATACACTGCATCATACATCAGCAAGCACACTGTGGGAAAGACTTGGATATTTCTTGTGTACTGAAACCAGTCGTTTCTGCTGTGAACTTCATTCGGAGACATGCACTCAATCACCGTCAGTTCCAGGATTTTCTTGAAGAAATTGATTCTGATTTCTTTGACTTGCCTTATCACACAGCAATGAGGTGGCTCAGCTGCGGTAAAGTCTTGTTTCGTTTTTACAAGCTCCGAAATGAAATAGATGTTTTTCTCACTGAAAAAGATAGAGCTGATCCACAGCTGTCAGATCCTACCTGGCTGTCAGAGTTGTCATTTTTGGTCGACATCACATCCCACATGAATGAACTGAACTTGAAACTTCAGGGAAAGGATAACCTCGTCTGTGATCTCTACAGAATCATCAAAGGATTTCGGAGAAAGTTGTCATTGTTTGAAGCACAACTGGAAGGAGAAAACTTCTCTCATTTGTTTCAAAGAGATTTGCGCTACAATTGCTGAAGATGTCAACCTCGATTTTCCTAAAAAGATTATTCGTGACTTGAAGAAGCATTTTTTGGAGAGATTTTCAGATCTCGACAGAATTGAGAGTGACATTCTTCTGTTCCAGAATCCGTTTGATTGTAACCTTGATGATGTGCCAGTTGAACTACAGTTGGAGCTCATTGATTTGCAAGCAAATGACTTGTTGAAAGAGAAGCACAGAGAAGGAAAACTTGTTGAATTTTACCGCTTCTTACCTGATGTTTAGTTTCCGAAATTGAAGAAATTTGTCACTGGTATGGCATCATTGTTTGGAACAACTTATGTCTGTGAACAAACATTTTCAAAAATGAAGTATGTGAAGTCAACACATCGAATGAGATTGACTGATGAACATTTGAAAGCAATTCTCTTGATTGGATGCAGCAATTCCAAACCAAACATTGATGATATCTTGAAAGCCAAATGTCAGTTTCACAAATCTCACTAACCTTTTTTGCTGCTTAGTTTGTAAGATTCGGATATGTGCACACTAGGTCTGATGTAACTATATTTTTGCTAACGTCGCCTTCTTTGATAACTTTTTAGTAAATAAATATGTTGGTTGTCTTTGTTTTTTGTGCATTGCACGCCACTCACCCATGATTAACATGGACTGCTAAACGTAGTGTTTCGTCTTTTTTCCCAGAGCTTTCGTTCTGGCTTGCAAGTATTGAACAGAATGATTATGCGGCCCGCGCTCGGCATTCTTTCAGTTATCCGGCCCACTGTGAAAAAAGTTTGGTGACCCCTGCTCTAGACTGAAGTCTGAGACTGAAGGACTGATTATATCAGCACAAGATCAGTGTCTGCCAACAAAAAATTATCAAGTCAACATCATAAAAAATGGATGCAACCCATTGTGCCATGTGTGTAAAAAACCAGAGACCATTGACATTGATCATATAATCTAAATATGCAGTCCTATAGCTCCAACCAAATACCTTAACAAGCTTGACAGACCTGGAAAGAGAGATTGGAAAAATGTGAAAGTTGAGAGCTAAAACAATACCAGTGGTTGTAGGCTCTTTAGGAATGATACTTAAGGGGTCTAATGATTACTTATCCCAAATCCGAGGAAACCCGCATATAGAAGAAATACAAAAGATAGTACTCCTATATACTAAAGAAAATTCTGTCGATATAAGTATATCACAAGTGTAAACACCTAAAGATACATGTGTGTGTGAGTGTGTTTTTCTGATTATATAGAAAGACACAACCGCATTGCTAAATATCTGCACTGGATGCTCTGCCGCTCTCATGACATCCAAACCTCTGACAAATAATAAGAACATCAACCAAAAAACAGTCATGGAAAATAGCAACATATCCATCTTGTGGGATATGCCTGTGATAACTGACCGAGAAATCTCTGCCAACAGACCAGATATCACAGATATCATCATAAAAAATAAAACAGGTCGGACATGTAGCCTTATAGATATTTCAACCAGGGCCCTATCATCAAGATGGCATTCTTTGCCAGCCTCTGCTACGTCTACATATCCATCTCATACAGGATTTTAGTTGGAGGGGACATGAAGGTTTGGGTTAACTTTTCATTTTCTGGAGTTCAACCTTTATGTAGGCCTGTAATGGTATATTATGTATAATGACGGAGCTTGGATCGGACAGCACACGCTGTCTTTTTCGGGGTGGTAAGTTTTGATTAATTTTTGTATTCCCAAACATCCAAATTCGACAAAAGTTTTGCCCCACTAGACTTTGCAAATAACCTGACAGAAGTTGTGAAAGTTGCATAAATATTTTTAGATATTCTCCCAATGCAATCGTTGTTGTTTACATTTTATTTACACCCTAACGCATTTTAATCAAACATGGCTAAATTTCAAATTTTGAAAAGAAAAGAAAACGGACAAATGAAATAAATACATTTCTCTACTTGCACCATCACAATAACAACTACATTCTCTCCCCACCACCACATTCACACACTCAAATCAATCCCCAACCTATCCTTAGACTAAAGTCGACTGACCTGCTACCAAACTCCCTACTGTGCGTTGAATGTGTGTTGGTATATATATATATATGTATGTATATATATATATATATATCACTCAGTCAAAACGATCAACCAACAACATCTACAACAGCATCAGAACGAATACCAACACCAATGTCTCCAACATCACCATCGGGAGGAAAAACAACAATCTCTACAACAACAGCACCAAACGATAAAAAGCCAAACATCAACTGCCACCACCACCATCACCCAGTCAACGATCAAACCTTATGAAAACAACAACAACAACGATAAATCTAAATAACAACACACTAACAGCTTCAATTGTACCAACTCTTTCAAAAGACAACAGTTGCTACATCTGTAGTATTAATAATTGTTTCTACTTTAGGCACAAGGCCAGCAATTAACCAGTGCATTACTGGTACTTTATTTTATCGACCCCGTAAGGATGAAAGGCAAAGTCAACCTCGGCGGGATTTGAACTCAGATCGTAAAGGGACGTAACTATGCTGGAAAGCTTGGCGTCCGACCCTCTACCGATACTGCCAATCCACCGCCCTCATCTGTAGTATTAATAATGGAAGTAATAAATATATGTGCATGTGTGAGTGGTCTGTGTGTGTTTGTATGCATGAGTGTTTGTGTGTGCGTCATACGTCAGATCGCTCTTGAGTGCTACTGGTAACATGTAACCCAGTACAACCTGTTGCATGGTCGGGTCGTCAGTGACTAAACCAGCAACCCACCAAGCTTGCTTGGTGAGGAGGATGATTTTGGACACCCTGCGGGATGAAAAACAAAACCTGACAAAGGGCGGAAGAACTCATAATTGTCAACATCCAATAGTGTGTAAATTTGTATATTCTGTGTGAGGGTGGGTGTGCATGGGACTGATTGCACGCGTGTCTATGTATGTATGCAAAGGCTCAAATACCATTGAGCCTGAGCAAAGGTAGATCATGCAGGCTCTCCCAGGCCACCAGCTTAGAGATGGAGTCCTAATGAGAAATACCAAGGAAAAGCTCCCAGAAACATGGAACAAGCAGCCAGAGGGTGCTTGGAAGTCCTACCAACAATGCCTCAACTGATGGACTAAATAGGAGCTGTCAGTAGCTTAAAAATGGCCTGTGCAGTCCTAGTGACGCGCATTTGTATCCAGCTATCAAAAAAGTGAACTATTCATTGATTTGCACCAGGGTTCAAGACCCCTGAAACTCACACCTCATCCTCTGAGACCAATGACAGATCAGTCTTCAACCTAGACTCATCTAGGCAGACTGTTCTCAATAGAGCAGAAGGTAGATCAAAACCTCTCCTAAAGTGTAAACATCCCGCTCACTTTAGTTCATTCAACGTCAATACCCTTGGTCCCCTTGGAAGACTTGATGAGCTAGTACTGAGCACCAAATCCAATGCTATTGACATTATCAGTGTTCAAGAGCATAGACATTTCCATCCTGATGTAGACCTAAAGTTTACAAAATCTAACAATTTCCAGCTTGTCGCTGCCTCTGCAAACAAAAACTCCAATAACGCCACCATTGGTGGAGTTGGTATGCTTCTCTCAAGGGGGTGTGAGAACCTCATCAACATCGAAAAGATAGACGATAGAATAATGGTTGCCGAGTTCAATTCAAATCCTAAACTCACATTTATATCTTGCTATAGCCCAACAAACAGCAGTGATGAAGAAACTGCCGCCAGTTTCTATCAGTCTCTGAGATCGGTCATTGAAAACGTCCCTGCCCATAATTTCTTTACTATTGCAGTCAACTTCAATGCCAAACTAGGCCCTGACGATGTAAAGTTCACCTTCAACACTGAAACAAACCGAAATGGTGAAATGCTTCTCCAACTCCTTGACGAATTCATGCCACCTGTGTCCCCATTAGTGCTTTGGAAACCACAAGCAGTCACTAATAACAGGGCAAGCTCTTCTACCCTGATGTCATCTCCAGAGATTCTGGTATTGAAATCCAGGACTTGGCAATTGCAACGAACGACAGACCCACGTGGAGATCAATTGTTGAGTCTATTTCAGCTGAGGCCGCCGGATTAAATGAATGAAATGGTATATTGGTTCTACAGAAATGAATCTTCCTAATCATTCTGAAGAAGTCCTCCTCAAAGTGTTCAAGTAGGCTGTTGCTGGGTGATGCTTTAGTCGTCTTGAATCCAAACATCTCATCATTGGTAGATGCTACATCAGAGTGGTCGATAGCCAAAGGAATATATGCTTAGAATGAACCCTTCAAGAGTATGGGTGTTCATGTGTATGTACGAGAGTGTGAATGTGAACCTTGACATTTATGTGTATCCTTGTATTATTATTATGTATATATATCTAAAAATATTTTTTTAATAGAATCCATGTTCTTTTAAACTCTTTGGCCAATGACCTCCACCCATCCCCAAAACCACCAGAAAACAAATACAACAGATTTACAAGAACAGCTGGCTTTCCTGATGATTTCTTTTGAATGAAACAGTTCTAGTCATGTAGAAACCATTTCTATATAAATAAATAGCTACCATTTCTTTCATGCTTATACATATTGTGCATGTGTATATACACACATATATGCATACATATAGCTCAGAATGTAGCTGCTCAATACATATCAGATTCCTACACTTTTTCTTATCTTTTAATCTCTATTTTTCTTATTCTAATTTGATAAAAGGTTTCACCTAAAACATCAGATCTCTTCCCTTTCTATTTGGCATAAATATTGTCCTTATGTTTATGTATATATTTTGTCAACCACATCCTTTTTTCACATTTTGTTTATCTGTCAAATTTTAACTTTGCTCCAATTTTTTTTTTTTTTTCTTTTGTCATTCATACACACATACATGATATCACGATACTATCTACCTATGAAGCATGTAATGGCCAAAACACTATACAATGTAATTTGTAGAAAAGATAGTCCTGAGAATAAACATAAAAAGTTAGTGATGTGGAGCACATATGCATACATATGAAAGAGTACTGGTGGAATGTTCCAGTCAAAACCTCAGTAAAATGGCAACATAACAGAATAGATATAGTGATATGGGACAGAGAAAAGAGAGCATGCACAGTAATGGAACTCAGATGTCAATATAATGCTAAAGATTAGAGAAAAGGAGAACATTTATGCTGAACTAATGAAGAATCTGCAGATACTCTACCTTGACTATAACTTTAGAATTTGTACCCGTGGTCACTGGGGCTCTGGGATATGTTACTAATTACCTTAGTACAAATCTTGAGAAGGTGGCTTCACAGAACTAGAAAAAGCACAGCTAGTTAGGAAATTGCAAGTAGAGTCCATTAATGGAAGTGTAGAAGTATGTGTAGCGACCTACATTCCGTTGGCTCATAGATACATTCTCTGTGCGTTATTTGGCTCAGCTCAGCCAATCGCCGCCAGTGGAGGAGAATGTATCTCTACACGCCCTGAGGGAAAAATTCCCGCGTCAATTCTAGAAATCTGTCTCTTGCAGCTTTGACCGTGGAAAGGTAAACAACTATTTTTCTGTCACCGTGAAATCACTAGCCAATATGTAACACAACACTATAACCACGGCCCGGCCAACACTTCAGCCAGTAGACCGTGCCTTCTGAAATTTTAATTCGTTTGTTTCATTTGTTTCTGGCATGCCAGCTCTACTCACCTCAATCTTTGTAAATAAATTACATAAAAACGTTGTAAAGTCTTGTGATGCTATTACCACAGAGTGGAGTTTGGTGTTTGCTTGTTGGTATTGCAGGAAGCCGTATCAAAATAAAAATGTTTCCCCTTTTAGCAGGAATATGTATAATGATAGTAATATCACCAAGACTCACGTCTAGTCACCAAGAAGAATTGAGGTTAGGCTGTAAGTCTCAGGTTCTGTTGCTGCTGTGATAATACCTCTGGAAGGAATCTTTCAATATCACATTTAAAGGCATTGCTGTGGTAATAGCATCACAAGACTTTACAACGTTTTTATGTAATTTATTTACAAAGATTGAGCTGAGTAGAGCTGGCATGCCAAAACAAATGAAACAAATTAATTATGATTTCAGAAGGCACGGTCTACTGGCTGAAGTGTTGGCGAGGCCGTGGTTATATTGTTGTGTTACATATTGGCTAGTGATTTCACGGTGAAAGAAAAATAGTTGTTTACCTTTCCGTCAAAGCTGCAAGAGACAGATTTCTAGAATTGACGCAGGAATTTTTCCCCCAGGGCGTGTAGAGATACATTCTCTCCGCTGGCGGCGACTGGCTGAGCTGAGCCAAATAACGCACGGAGAATGTATCTATGAGCCCACGGAATGTAGGTCACTTCATATGTAAAACATTTCAGAAATTCAGCATGTAACAACTACAAATACACATGTTTAGAAACAGAAACAGATGCATGTGTACACATATAACTCGAAACACGTCTACATATGCAATAACATCAATACTTACACACAAACAGACACATATTTATCAAGTCGGTGTCTAAATTCCAATGAAGGAGTTATATTTCTTATGTTTCAAAATGGTTCTCTTGCTATTGGTAAAATTTTATAAAATAATAAAACCAGAATAACAATTATACATGGCTGCATTTCAATCTTGAGAATTGCCACATGTGTGGCATGAAAAAAAGAGCCTTTTTGGGCTATGACCAGCCAAGCTCATGCTTACACATATAAAAGTCGTTTAGATCAAGTGATGCCTGTGCTTGAAGCGTTTTCAAATGAAGAAAGGCCTTGCACTGGACCAATCCCACTCTTTGAATAACTGACAAGCATCCAAAGAGAACAGATCAACATGACATCCAAACCAGGACTAGGGATATGTCACTCACTGTGGGCTTCCCACGCGCTCAGGCACCAAACCAAGTATTTCCAAGACCCCACACATACATAGAATCACATCCAGCAGATTTCATACAGAGATTACAAAGACAGTTCCAGTATAAAACAAAACCTCTTCAAATACCAGCAGATATACAAAGGAAATAGTTAACCATTTCATCACCATGTTTTCAACAAAATACACTCAGTTTCAGTTGATTAATTAACTATTTTGAGTTATTTATTAATATTAATTATTACATTACGAAGACAGTAACTTAACATATGGTACTTATATAAAATTATGTTGGAAGATTGTTTTTTTTTTAAAATATGAACCATTTAAAATGGATCTTTGTTTTATAGAACCAAGGTTGGGTTTTGGCAAGTAATGGTTAAACTACACCACATCGTACAGTGAGAATTACATTATAGTAAAAAACACACCACATCTTAAGTCAGAGGTACATTATAGTTAAACCACACCACACTATACAGTTAGAAGTAGTATACTATAGGAAAAATACACCATACACACTTCATGTGTAAAGTTCACTACAGTGGAAATACTCCAGCTTCTTAAGATCCACAGTACATTAAAGTGAAAACAAATTAGTGACACAGACTTTTGAAGGCTTTCCTCATAGAAAGAACGTAACCACTAAAATTATTGGTAACATTCAACTGCTCAACAAGTTCCTCTAAATTTGGAATCGCAGGGTGACAGTTGTGAACTGCAAAGAAAAGACTTTCAATTAAAAACGGAAAAATTAATATTTGAAAAATATTATTCATACAACATACTACACACAACTAACACCATAGCTACAACATACTGCACCACAAACAGCACCTTAGCGACAACATACTTCACCTCAACACCATAGCTACAACAAACTGCACCACAAACAGCACCTTCGCTACAACATACTACACCACAACACCATAGCTACAGCATATTACACTATAACACCAGTACCATAACACAACAGAGAACACCACAGCACTACCAGCATTATCATCACAGCCAGCTCCATGACACTACCAGCAACACCATTATCACCACTGCCACCAACAGCTAATACAACACCACAACCATTGCCACAGCACCATTACCACCATAGCCAGTACCACAGTCAATACAACACCATCACCACTGTACTATCAACACTGCTATCACCACAGTTTTATCACCACCGAACTATCAACACCACTATCACAAACAGTACTTTCAACACCACTATCACCACGGAACTATCAACACCGCTATCACCACAGTGCTATCAACAGCACTATCACCACAGTACTGTCTAGACCAATATCACCAAACTACTATCAAGACCACTATCAACACCACCATCACCAGAGTACTATCAACACCACTATACCACAGTACTATCAACGGTACTATCAACACCACTATCACCACAGAACTATTAACACCACTATCACCACAGAACTATTAACACCACTATCATCACAGAACTATCAACACCACTATCACCACAGAACTATCAACACCATTATCACCACAGTACTATCACCACAGAACTATCAACACCACTATCACCAGAGTACTATCAACACCACTATCTCCACAGTACTATCAACACCACTATCACCAGAGTACTATCAACACCACTATCTCCACAGTACTATCAACATCACTATCACCAGAGTACTATCACCACAATACTATCAACACCACTATCACCACAGTACTATCAACACCACTATCACCAAAGTAATATCAACACGACTATCACCACAGTTATATCAACACCACTATCACCACAGTACTATCAACACCACCATCACCACCAATATCAGCACAGTACTATCAACACCACTATCACCATAGTACTATCAATACCACTATCACCACAGTACTATCAATACCACTATCACCACAGTACTATCAACACCACCATCACCAGAGTACTATCACCACCACTATCACCACAGTACTATCAACACCACTATCACCAGAGTACTATCAGCACCACTATCACCGGAGTAATATCAACACCACTATCACCAGAGTAATATCAACACCACTATCACCAGAGTACTATCAACACCACTTTCACCAGAGTACTATCACCACAGTACTATCAACACCACTATGGCCACAGTACTATCAACAGCACCATCCCCACAGTACTATCAACACCACTATCACCAGAGTACTATCAACACCATTATCACCACAGTAGTATCAACACAACTATCACCTGGGTACTATCACATGGTACTATCAACACCACTATCACCACAGTACTATCAACAACACTATCACCACAGTACTATCAACACCGCTATCACCACATTATTATCGACAGCACAATCACCAGAGTACTATCAACATCACCAGAGTGCCGTCACCACCACTATCAGCACAATACTATCAAAACCACTATCACTACAGTACTATCAACACCACCATCGCCAGAGTACTATCAACGCCACCAACACCAATATCAGCACAGTACTATCAACACCTCTATCACCACAGTACTATCAACACCGCTATCACCACATTATTATCAACAGCACAATCACCAGAGTACTATCAACATCACCAGAGTGCCGTCACCACCACTATCACCACAGTACTATCAATACCACTATCAGCACAGTACTATCAACACCACCATCACGAGAGTACTATCAACAGCACCATCACCAGAGTACTATCAACACCACTATCTCCACAGTAGTATCAACACCACTATCACCACAGTACTATCAGCACTACTATCACCAGATTACTATCAACACCACTATCACCACAGTACTATCACCACGGTACTATCAACACAACTATCACCACAGTACGATCAACAGCACCATCACTACAGTACTATAAACACCATTATCACCAGACTACTATCACTACAGTAGTATCAACACCACTATCACCACAGTAGTATCAACACCACTATCACCAGAGTACTATTAACACCACTTTTACCAGAGTACTATCAACACCACTATCACCACAGTACTATCAACACCACTATGACCACAGTACTATCAACAGCACCATCCCCACAGTACTATCAACACCACAATCCCCACAGTACTATCACCACAGTACTATCAACACCACTATCACCACAGTACTATCAACACCATCACCAGAGTACTATCAACATCACTATCACCAGAGTACTATCAACATCACTATCACCAGAGTACTATCAACAACACCATCACCACAGTACTATCAACACCACTATCACCAAAGTACTGTCAACACCACTATCACCAGAATACTATCTACACCATCACCAGAGTACTATCAACACCACTATCACCACAATACTATCACCATAGTAATATCAACACCACTCTCACCACAGTACTATCATCACCACTATCACCAGAATACTATCTGCACCACTATCACAAGAGTACTATCAACACCACTATCACCAATGTACTATCAACACCACTATCACCACCACCATCACCACAGTACTATTAACACACCTATCACCACGTAACTATCAACAACACCATCACCACAGTACTATCAACACCACTATCACCAAAGTACTGTCAACACCACTATCACCACAGTATTATCAACACCACAGTACTATCAACACCACTATCACCACTGTAGTATCAACACTACTATCACCAGAGTACTATCACCACAGTACTATCAACACTATCAACACCACTATCGCCAGGGTACTATCACCACCAGTATCACCATGGTACTATAAATACCATTATCCCCACAGTAGTATCAAGAGCACTATCACCACGGTACTATCAACACCACCATCACCACAGTACTATAAACACCATTATCACCAGACCACTGTCACTACAGTAGTATCAACACCACTATCACCAGAGTACTATCAACATCACTATCACCGCAGTACTATCAACACCACTATCACCAGAATACTATCTACACCACTATCACCAGAGTACTATCAACACCACTATCACCAGAGTACTATAAACACCACCATCACCAGAGTTCTATCACCACCACTACTATCAACACCACTATCACCACATAACTATCAAGAACACCATCACCACCACTATCACCAAAGTACTGTCAACACCACTATCACCACAGTATTATCAACACCACTATCACCACAATACTATCAACACCACTATTACCACAGTAGTATCAACACCACTATCACCAGAGTACTATCAACACCACTATCACCACAGTACTATCAACACCACTATCACCACAGTACTATCAAACACCACTATCACCACACTACTATCAACACCACTTTCACCAGAGTACTATCAACACCGCTATCACCACAGTAGTTCCAACAGCACCATACCCACACTATTATCAACATCACTATCACCAGAGTACTATCAACATCACCATCACCAGAGTGCTGTCACCACCACTATCAGCACAATACTATCAAAACCACTATCAATACAGTACTATCAACTTTACCAGAGTACTATCAACACACCATCACCAGAGTACTATCAACACCACTATCATCAGAGTACTATCACCACAGTACTATCAACACCACTATCAGCACAGTACTATCAACACCACTATCACCACAGTACTATCAACACTACTATCACCACAGTACTATCAACACTACTATCACCACAGTACTATCAACACCACTATCACAACAGTACTATTAACACCACTATCACCGCAGTAGTATCAACACCACTAACACCAGAGTACTATCAACACCACTATCAGCACAGTAGTATCACTACAATACTATCAACACCAGTATCACCAGACCACTATCACCACAGTAGTATCAACACCACTATTGCCAGGGTACTATCACCACCAGTTCCACCACAGTATTATCAACACCACCATCACCCCAGTTCTATCAACACCACTATCACCAGAGTGCTGTCACCACCACTATCAGCACAATACTATCAAAACCACTATCACTACAGTACTATCAACACCTCCATCACCAGAGTACTATGAACACACCATCACCAGAGTATTATCACCACCACTATCACCAGAGTACTATGACCACAGTACTATCAACACCATTATCACCACAGTACTATAAACACCACTATCACCACAGTACTATCAACAACACTATTACCACAGTAGTATCAACACCACTATCACCACAGTACTATCAACACCACTATCACGGCAATAGTATCACCAGAGTACTATAAACACCACTATCACCACAGTACTATCAACACCATCACCAGAGTACTATCAACACCACTATCACCAAAGTACTATCAACACCACTATCACCAAAGTACTATCAACACCACTATCACCACAGTACTATCAACACCACCATCACCGGAGTTCTATCACCACCACTATCACCACAGTACTATCAACCCCACCATCACCAGAGTACTATCAACACCACCATCACAAGAGTACTATCAACACCACTATCACCAGAGTACTATCAACACCACTATCACCACAGTACTATCAACACCATCACCAGAGTACTATCAACATCACTATCACCACAGTACTATCAACACCACTATCACCAGAATACTATCTACACCACTATCACCAGAGTACTATCAACACCACCATCACCAGTGTTCTATCACCACCACTATCACCACAGTACTATCAACCCCACCATCACCAGAGTACTATCAACACCACCATCACCAGAGAACTATCAACACCACCATCACCAGAGAACTATCAACACCACCATCACCAGAGTACTATCAACACCACCATCACCAGAGTACTATCAACACCACTATCACCACAGTGGTATCAACACCACTATCACCACAGTACTGTCAACACCACTATCACCACAGTACTATCAACACCAGTATCACTGAAGTACGATCATAACCACCATCACCACAGTACTATCATACACCACTATCTCCACAGTACTATCATCACCACTTTCACCAGAGTACTATCAACACCACTATCACCACAGTAGTATCAACACCGCTATCACCACAGTGGTTCCTACAGCACCATCCCCACACTATCAACACCACTATCACCAGAGTACTATCAACACACCATCACCAGAGTATTATCAACACCACTATCACCAGAGTACTATCACCACAGTACTATCACCACAGTACTATCAACACCACTATCACAACAGTACTATCAACACCACTATTACCACAGTAGTATCAACACCACTATCACCAGTTTTCTATCAACACCACTATCACCACAGTACTATCGACACCACTATCACCACAGTACTATAGACACCACTATCACCACAATAGTATCACCAGAGTACTATAAACACCACTATCACCACAGTACTATCAACACCAATATCACCACAGTACTATCAACACCATCACCAGAGTACTATCAACATCACTATCACCGCAGTACTATCAACACCACTATCACCAGAATACTATCTACACCACTATCACCACAGTACTATGAACACCACTATCACCACAGTACTATCAACACCACCACCACCACTACTATCAACACCACTATCACCACAGTAGTTCCAACAGCACCATCCCCACACTACTATCAACATCACTATCACCAGAGTACTATCAACACACCATCACCAGAGTATTATCAACACCACTATCACCAGAGTACTATCACCACAGTACTATCAACACCATTATCACCACAGTACTATCAACACAACTATCACCACAGTACTATCAACACCACTATTACCACAATAGTATCAACACCATTATCACCAGATTTCTACTGTCACCACAGTACTATCGACACCACTATCACCACAGTACTATCAACACCACTCACACCAGAGTACTATCAACACCACCATCACCACAATACTATCAACACCACTATCACAACGGTACTATCAACAGCACCATCCCCACACTACTATCAACACCACTATCACCTGAGTACTATCAACATCACCACCACCAGAGTGCTGTCACCACCACTATCAGCACAATACTATCAAAACCACTATCACTACAGTACTATCAACACCACTATCAGCACAGTACTATCAAGACCACTATCATCACAGTACTATCAACACCACTATCACCACAGTACTATCAACACCACTAACACCAGAGTACTATCAGCACAGTAGTATCAACACCACTATCACCACAGTAGTATCAACACCACTATTGCCAGGGTACTATCACCACCAGTACCACCACGGTACTATGAACACCACTATCACCACGGTACTATCAACAGCATCATCCCCACACTACTATCAACACCACTATCACTAGAGTACTATCAACATCACCATCACCAGAGTGCTGTCACCACCACTATCAGCACAATACTATCAAAACCACTATCACTACAGTACTATTAACACCACCATCACCAGAGTACTATCAACACACCATCACCAGAATACTATCACCACAGTACTATCAACACCACTATCACCACAGTACTATCAATACCAGTATCACCAGACCACTATCACCACAGTAGTATCAACACCACTATCGCCAGGGTACTATCACCACCAGCACCACCACGGTACTATCAACACTACACTCACCCCAGTTCTATCAACACCACTGTCACCACGGTACTATCAACAGCACCATCCCCACACTACTATCAACGCCACTATCACTAGAGGACTATCAACATTACCATCACCAGAGTGCTGTCACCACCACTATCAGCACAATACTATCAAAACCACTATCACTACAGTACTATCAACACCACCATCACCACCACTATCACCACAGTACTATCAACACCACTACCACCACAGTACTGTCAACACCACTATCACCACAGTAGTATCAACACCACTATCACCAGAGTACTATAAACACCACTATCACCACAGTACTATCAACACCACTATCACCACAATACTATCAACACCATCACCAGAGTACTATCAACATCACTATCACCGCAGTACTATTAACACCAGTATCACCGAAGTACTATCAACACCACTATCACCACAATACTATCAACACCATCACCAGAGTACTATCAACATCACTATCACCGCAGTACTATTAACACCAGTATCACCGAAGTACTATCATCACCACTTTCACCAGAGTACTATCAACACCACTATCACCACAGTACTATCAACACGGCTATCACCACAGTAGTTCCAAAAGCACCATCCCCACACTACTATCAACGCCACTATCACTAGAGTACTATCAACATTACCATCACCAGAGTGCTGTCACCACCACTATCAGCACAATACTATCAAAACCACTATCACTACAGTACTATCAACATCACCAGAGTACTATCAACACCACTATCACCACAGTACTATCGACACCACTATCACCACAGTACTATCGACACCACTATCACCACAATAGTATCACCAGAGTACTATAAACACCACTATCACCACAGTACTATCAACACCATCACCATCACCGCAGTACTATCAACACCACTATCACATGAATACTATCTTCACCACTATCACCAGAGTACTATCAACACCACTATCACCAAAGTACTATCAACACCACTAAAACCACAGTACTATCAACACCACTATCTCCACAGTAGTATCAACACCACTATCGCCACAGTAGTATCAGCACCACTATCACCAGAGTACTATCAACACAACTTTCACCGCAGTACTATCAACACCACTATCACCACAGTACTATCAACACCATTATTACCATCATACTATCAACAGCACCATCCCCATAGTACTATCAACACCACCATCCCCACAGTACTATCAACACCAGTATCACCATAGTGCTATCAACACCATTATCAACACAACTAACACCAGGGTACTATCGACACCACTATCACCACAGTACTATCAACACCAGTATCACCGAAGTACAATCAAAACCACCATCACCACAGTACGATCAACACCACTATTACGACAGTACTATCAACACAGTACTATCAACAACACTTTCACCAGAGTACTATCAACACCACTATCAACACAGTACTATCAACAACACTTTCACCAGAGTACTATCAACACCACTATCACCACAGCACTATCAACACCGCTATCACCACAGTACTATCAACACCACTATCACCAGAGTACTATAAACATCACCAGAGTGCTGTCACCACCACTATCAGCACAATACTATCAAAACCACTATCACTACAGTACTATCAACACCACCATCACCAGAGTACTATCAACACCACCATCACCAGAGTACTATCAACACACCATCACCAGAGTACTATCAACACACCATCACCAGAGTACTATCAACACACCATCACCAGAGTACTATCAACACCACTATCACCACAGTACTATCAACAGCAGTATCACCACAGTACTATCAACACCAATATCATCACAGTACTATCAACACCACTATCACCACAGTAGTATCAACACCACTATCGCCAGGGTACTATCGCCACCAGTATCACCAGGGTACTATCGCCACCAGTATCACCACGGTACTATCAACACCACCATCACCCCAGTTCTATCAAAACCACTATCACCAGAGTACTATCAACACCACTATCACCAGAGTACTATCAACACCATTATCGCCGCAGTAGTATCAACAGCACTATCACCATGATATACTATCAACACCACCATCACCACAGTACTATCACCACCACTATCACAACAGTACTATTAACACCACTATCACCACAGCAGTATCAACATCACTATCACCACCACTATCATCACAGTACTATCAACACCACTATCACCAAAGTAGTATCAACACAACTATCACCACCAGTATCACCAGAGTACTATCAACACCACCATCACCCGAGTACTATCAACACCATTATCACCACAGTACTATCAACACCACCATCACCAGAGTACTATCAACACCACTATCACCACAGTACTATCAACATCACTCTCACCACAGTACTATCAACACCACTATCACCGAAGTACTATCAAAACCACTATCACCAGAGTACTATCAAAACCACTATCACCAGAGTACTATCAACAGCAGTATCACCACAGTACTATCAACACCATTATCATCAGAGTACTATCACCAACACTATCTCCACAGTACTATCAACACCACCATCACTACAGTACTATCAACACCAACATCATCACAGTACTATCAACGCCACTATCACCACAGTACTATCAACATCACTCTCACCACAGTACTATCAACACCACTATCACCTAAGTACTATCAACATCACTATCAACACCACTATCACTAGAATACTATCTACACCACTATCACCAGAGTACTATCAACACACCATCACCAGAATACTATCACCACAGTACTATCAACACCACTATCACCACAGTACTATCAATACCAGTATCACCAGACCACTATCACCACAGTACTATCAACACCACTATCACCAAAGTATTATCAACACCACTAAAACCACAGTACTATCAACACCACTATCTCCACAGTAGTATCAACACCACTATCGCCACAGTAGTATCAGCACCACTATCACCAGAGTACTATCAACACAACTTTCACCGCAGTACTATCAACACCACTATCACCACAGTACTATCAACACCACTATCACCACAGTACTATCAACACCATTATTACCATCATACTATCAACAGCACCATCCCCATAGTACTATCAACACCACCATCCCCACAGTACTATCAACACCAGTATCACCATAGTGCTATCAACACCATTATCAACACAACTAACACCAGGGTACTATCAACACCACTATCACCACAGTACTATCAACACCAGTATCACCGAAGTACAATCAAAACCACCATCACCACAGTACGATCAACACCACTATTACCACAGTACTATCAACACAGTACTATCAACAACACTTTCACCAGAGTACTATCAACACCACTATCACCACAGTACTATCAACACCGCTATCACCACAGTACTATCAACACCACTATCACCAGAGTACTATAAACATCACCAGAGTGCTGTCACCACCACTATCTGCACAATACTATCAAAACCACTATCACTACAGTACTATCAACACCACCAGAGTACTATCAACACCACCATCACCAGAGTACTATCAACACACCATCACCAGAGTACTATCAACACACCATCACCAGATTACTATCAACACCACTATCACCAGAGTACTATCAACACAACTATTACCACAGTACTATCAACAGCAGTATCACCACAGTACTATCAACAGCAGTATCACCACAGTACTATCAACACCAATATCATCACAGTACTATCAACACCACTATCACCACAGTAGTATCAACAGCACTATCGCCAGGGTACTATCGCCACCAGTATCACCACGGTACTATCAACACCACCATCACCCCAGTTCTATCAAAACCACTATCAACACCACTATCACCAGAGTACTATCAACACCATTATCGCCGCAGTAGTATCAACAGCACTATCACCATGATATACTATCAACACCACCATCACCACAGTACTATCACCACCACTATCACAACAGTACTATTAACACCACTATCACCACAGCTGTATCAACATCACTATCACCAAAGTACTGTCAACACCAGTATCATCACAGTACTATCAACACCACTATCACCAAAGTAGTATCAACACAACTATCACCACCAGTATCACCACGGTACTATCAACACCACCATCACCCGAGTACTATCAACACCATTATCACCACAGTACTATCAACACCACCTTCAACAGAGTAATATCAACACCACTATCACCTCAATACTATAAACACCATTATCATCAGACCACTATCACCACAGTACTATCAACACCACCATCACCAGAGTACTATCAACACCACTATCACCACAGTACTATCAACACCACCATCACCAGAGTACTATCAACACCACTATCACCACAGTACTATCAACATCACTCTCACCACAGTACTATCAACACCACTATCACCGAAGTACTATCAAAACCACTATCACCAGAGTACTATCAACAGCAGTATCACCACAGTACTATCAACACCATTATCATCAGAGTACTATCACCAACACTATCTCCACAGTACTATCAACACCACCATCACTACAGTACTATCAACACCAACATCATCACAGTACTATCAACGCCACTATCACCACAGTACTATCAACATCACTCTCACCACAGTACTATCAACACCACTATCACCTAAGTACTATCAACACCACTATCACTAGAATACTATCTACACCACTATCACCACAGTAATATCAACACCACTATCACCAGAGTTCTATCAACACCACTATCACCACAGTACTATCAACACCACTATCACCTAAGTACTATCAACACCACTATCACCAGAATACTATCAACACCACCATCACCAGAGTACTATCAACACCACTATCACCACAGTACTATCAACACCACTATCACCACAGTACTATCAGCACCACTATGACCAGAATACTATCAACACCACTATCACCACAGTACTATCAACACCACTATCACCATCATACTATCAGCAGCACCATCCCCACATAACTATCAACAGCACCATCCCCACAGTACTATCAACACCGCTATCACCACATTACTATCACCAGAGTACTATCAACACCATTATTACCACAGTAGTATTAACACAACTATCACCACAGTACGATCAACACCACTATCACCACTGTATTATCACCAGAGTACTATCAACACCACTATCACCACAGTAGTATTAACACCACTATCACCAGAGTACTATCAACACCACTATCACCACAGTACTATCATCACCACTATAACGGAATACTCCTTCATTGAAACAGGCGAAGATTCGAAACCGAATCTTAGCTATCCCATCCTCTGTGCCAAGCCGTGGTTGGTTGTTCACACCCGGCAGACCGGCTCTTTGGGAGATGCTAACCACAGGTCAGATGACGGTTGTTTACGCCCAGCAGGAAAGAGGTCAGATAATATATCCATCCTCCTAACTTCAACCGTTATAAATACAAGGGTTGTTTACGCCCGGCAGACCAACCCCTTGGCAGATACTAGCCACAGGTCAGATGATATATCCATCTTTCTAACTTCAACAAAGTTATAAATACAAGGATTTGTGGCACTACAGATATGAGAGGAGATATTCACTTACGCTGTCAAACTCCCTACACGAAAAACCAGTCTGTCCACTAATTTCTCACCTGGCTGATTGAATACTACTACTGCTAAGACAAGAAAGTATACTAATAGTATTCTGTGATACTTTGTATTTACATGGCTCGAAGAGCGACCAACTTATTGTACAAATATTTCATGTTATAGATTTTATCATTCAAAATTCAAATTGAATATTGTTATCATAAAATAAACATTGTAACAACACAATCCTGGTATTATTCTTTGCATTGAAACCATCATACCAACAATTCCATCTATCCGTTACACCACTATCACCAGAGTACTATCAACACCACTATCAGCACAGTACTATCAACACCACTATCAGCACAGTACTATCAACATCACCAGAGTACTATCAACACACCATCACCAGAGTACTATCAACACCACTATCACCACAGTACTATCAACATCACTATCACCACAGTACTATCAACACCAATATCACCACACATCCACCAACAGCACACAATAGTATTGCTGTACTACAAAATAAAAAAGAAAAACAAAGAAATCCAGCTACATAGTTGAGTACTAACCGTGGTATTTTCCGTTTTCATCAATTTTTATGGAGAAAATATACAGTTTGTTGGGTTTACGGTGGTTGATATATTTAAATATTATCTGTATTTGATCATCTGGTAAAGAAGACAAAAAAAAGAGGAATATTATCATCATTGGTTTCATGACGGAGATCCATTTCATTAAATACACACACACACACACACACACACACATGTATATATATATGTGCTTAAGAAGATCTGTTGGTGATGAAAACTGTAGCTAAGACCATTGTTGTACTTTAAACCTTTAGCATGCTGAATTTATTTGATGAATTGCTTCCCTTGACACAGCATTATGTATTAAGGGGAGATTACTCTACCAGCGACATACTGTGCCTAGAGTACCCAGAAGATTAATTTCGTTTAAGTTTCACTATAAAAATAATAAAGAATTTAACAGTCATCTCTCTCTCAATGATCATGTTCCTATTATCGTATATATTTGAAAACATTTTCCATGGATTATGACATGCTTGGTGACCTGCCAGATCCTCCCTCCCCTCTTTTTCACTACCTTCTTATCTGTATCTGGCACGTACTCTTGAACTAAATGGCTGCATAGGGTAGACACCACCCTCCTCTATTTGTATATGTACTGGGCAGGATCTGTGAGCCACAAAAATACAACTTGCCTAGTAAAGCAGTCACTTTGAGTAAATATGACTGCACAAGGTAGCTGTAGGCTCTGCAAGCCATTATGGAAGCAACCCATCTAAGAGAACACTCACTCAGAATAAATAAGACATGGGGTAGACATGGGTTCCGTAAACCAGAGTAGGGAACACATCTAGAAGAGTTGTCACTCCGAATCAATGAGACTACACAAAGATGACATGGGCTCCGTAAACTACAATGAAGGCAGCTCATCTAGGAGAACAGTGACTCTTAATAAAATCTGATACAGGGTGGAGAGGACTCTTGAGTTCGGTCAGACAACCTCTTTAGTGCTGGTGGTACGAAGAATGTACCCAGTCCATGCTGTAAAGTGGTTGATGATAGAAAGGGTATCCAGCCTGAAAAACCCTATCAAATTTGAAAAGCACAATGGCAGTGCCCCAGCATGACATCAGCCTGTCAGTTGGAAATCATAATAGAGTAATATATGATTCACACAAATTACATATACAGGACTAACACTAGTTATGTTAGTGTTGTGCACAATAGTGGGGTGGCTCATGTAGCCATATTAGAGAAGCCCTCGACTGTCATCAAGCAATCGCACACCTATATTCTTTACCAGGTACAAAGCATGAATACTAAAGGACATAATCACCAGTCAGGTAACACACCTCTGGACTGCCAATCTCAATGTGGGCAAATTAAAAGGTAGATTTGGGGAAATTGTGGAGTTGCTAGTGCAGAAAAGTGTGGGTGTATGCTGTGTTTAACAGGTGAGAGGGGGGGGGGGTGCATCAACTAGACTACCCACAGGCAAACAACATTGATACAAACACTTCTGGGTAGGAAATAACAATGGGGTAGGTGGGGTGGTCATTCTACTAGCTGAGAAGTGGATAGATAAAGTAACTGAGGTAGTTATAGTGACAGAATTATCAAGTTCAGAATGGAAATAGAATGTCAACAATTTTCTCTGTTTATGCATTTACAAACAGGACTGAGTAAAGGAGAAAAGGATTGTTTCTATGAAGAACTTTTACAGACAACTGCAATGACTGATCAAAGGGATCATCCTAGCTGGTAACTTCAATGGACATGTTGGACAGCATCAGAATGGCTACACAGGTGTACATGGTAGCTATGGTCATGACTCAAGAAATGAAGAGGGAATGAGTCTCCTGGAATTGTGATGCAAATGAACTAACCATTTGCAACACTAATTTCAGAAAACTGGCCAGTCACCTGATCACTTACCAATCTGGTGAACATATGAACCAGATTGATTTCTTACTTGTGAGAAAACAGGAAAGACAGATGGTTAAGAACATTAAGTCCTTCCCTGGAGAAAGATGCACTGCCCAACATAAGTTAGTTACTAGCAACAATATAAGCATAAAATAGAACACGAAATGTAAGAAAATCTGGAGGAGGAAAATATGGAAGCTAATGGACCTTTTAGTTAAGTATAGGTTTAGAATGGCTCTACAGAATGCATCTAACGAGAGGGGAGATTATTTGCATATATATAACAAAGGGGACAATTGGAAGTTCTTACATGACAACCTACTTCAGACTACTGATGAGGCTTGTGGCTGGCGCAAAGCACCAGCCAGATGGAGAGTGATCTGGTGGTGGAACAACACAGTGGATAGCGCCATTAAAGACAAGAGACAGGCACAGAAATACTGGAAAAATGGAGATAGCAAAGACCAGGACCAGGAAGCTAAGAGAGAAGCTAGACATAGCATACAAAGAGGCTGAAAGGAGGTTTACCAATGTTTTATGACATGAGGATCATAGACGGGAGGTGTTCCACATCGCATGGCAATGTGTAAGTGTGAATCAAGGCAGTGTGTAAGTGTTGTTGAGGAAAAGTGTGTTCAAAATGATGCCAGTACTCTTAACATCACTGATGCTCAAAAGAAAGAGGCCTAGAAATGCAGCTACAAAGGGTTGATGAAAGTGGAGAATGCGTAGGGGGGGGGTCTACTCCCGTCTGACCCAACTGAGAGACCAGCTGTCACAATGGTCAGTTATAGGGTCAAAAAAGCGATTAACCCTTTATTGTTCAAATATGCCAAAATTCTCTCTACCTTTTTCTGTTGAAACTGGCCGCTCAAACTGATGTTAAGGTATTGTTCTCAAAATAAATACTTTCAAAATCTCAAATTCGATATTATGTGAGATAAAGCATTTACCATGAAAATACAATAGTATATATAGAGTAATGTGAATGCTAAAGGAGATGAAGAATTGTAAAGCTGCTGGACTGTCAGAGATAGTTCCTGAGATGAAGAAAGCATCTAGGGAAGTAGGAGCTGAACAAGTCACCCACATAGTCAATCAGATAATACAGGACAGGGTCATAACTAATGACTACCACAATAGTTTAATCATTAATTGCTACAAGTAAAAAGTTCATGAGCTAGAAAGGAACCACTGCAGGGGCATAAAACTAATGTGTCAAGTTATGAATGTGATAGAAAGAGTTTTAGCACAACTAATTAGGGAAAGAGTCAAACTAGATGAGATGCAGTTTGGTTTTGTGCCAGGAAGGAGTAATACAGATGCCATCTTCTTTGTGAAACAAATACAAAAGAAGTTCCTAGCTAAGAGTAAACTTCTATTAAGCTTTTGTTAATCTCGAGAAGGCCTTTGACAGAGTACCATGATCTGTCATCTGCTGGTCCTTAACAAAACTGGTTTGTGAGAGCAGTACAACCCATGTACAGAGGAGCTGTTAGTAAAGTGAGAGTAGGAAGTGAGTTTAGCGAGGAATTCAAAGTAAAAGTAGGAGTGCACCAGGTCTCGGTTCTCAGCCCACCTCTGTTTATTAGTCCTTCAGGCCATGGAAACTTCTGTATGCCAATGATCTGGTTCTTATAGCTGGATCCAAGGAAGAACTAGAGAACAAATCCAGACTGTGGAAACAGAGCTTAGAATATGTATATATATATCTGTGTGTATATATACATACACACCTTAATTTTGTAGAATACTGCCTTTAAAATTCTCATCCAGCCCATGCCAGCATATAAAAGTGGATGTACAGAGGATGATATACACACACACATACATACACATGCAATTTACCATTAAACATGCTATACAAAAAAGCAGAACATTGCTATTTCCTGAAGGGGAGGACTTATCACATTATTAATTGAATATAAAAAGATATTTTGCAAGTAAAATTATTTGCGATTTCAATCAGAAATCTCCCATGCAAATACTCAGTTCTACAGAAGATCAAGAAACATCTTTAAGACATCAGTTTTTTCGTTTTGTTTACTTTTATTTTTATTTTTTTTTATTGATACTATCACATTTAAATATCAACACTACTTAACCAAAACTAGTTTACATAGATCCACACACATGCTTTAAACCACTCAGAAGTCATTCAACCAGATCTAATGGACCTTCATTGCTTGCCCTGAAGACAAATTTGCAATTTATGGCAGCAATATTTACAATCTTGTTTACAGAAGAATTTTTTTTGTTTTTCTTCTTCTCAATATTACATTTAAAAGAACAGAACAAAGCAAAAATTGCCTTGATGCTTCTCTCACTGCTGATTTCTTTTAAAATTTGAGAAATCAGTCTTTGTTGCAAAGTAATAAGAGATTTCACATTACAATGAAGTACTTTCTAATTCTGACAAGAACAAAGTCCGTTCATCTTGTCTGATGTCCGTTAATTCAACAATTATATATATGTATTTTTAATTTTTTTAATATCAAACTAGGATATTTACCGAACAAAATCTCATCTTCCACTTCACTTCATTTCACTAAAAATTAATGGAGGAAGAGGAGGTGGTATTGTTTTCAATTCTGCCCAAAACATTTCGTTTACCACCACTACCACCATCATCTCAACTACTACCACCAACATCAGCATTACCACCACCACAATTATCATCACTATCAACACCACCACCATTCCTACACTCCATATCTCTAGACATATTGAGAAATAGAAATATACATATAAAAAACAAAGCACTAAGAAAAAAAAATGGAATAAAAATTAAACTACTTTTTATTGCTTATTTTGTGTTCATTCGTATTTAATTATCACATTTTTATTCATTTTTTTTTCCTTCCAAACATTAAACTTTTTCCATTAATTTTTTTTTTTAAACTCTATATTTCTATTTTCATACACTTTATTATCATATTTATTCTTACTTTGTTTTTTTTTTAAAAGAACTTTAAGCTATTAAAAGGTGTAACAAGAAGATTGAACTGGTCATCTTGCTGATCATTTTGGGATGTCTTGGAGAAGAATCAAGAAATTACTAATGTGAGAGAGAGGGGGTGTATTATCTGTATTTACACCAGCATACCTCCAAGATGGATTCAAATAACTCCAACCAGTGTATGCATGATGACCAGAGCCAGACAAAATTCATAGGACACTAACTACACCAAGAACAAGATATTAAAACGAGATTCAACTTGATCATGCCAGTCCACATTATAAGGGCGGTGGATTGGCAGTATCGAAAGAGCGCTGGTCACCATGTTTCGCGGCATAGAGTTACGGCTCTTTATGTTCTAATTTCAAGTCCTGCCAAGGTTAGCTTTGCCTTTCATCCTTACGGGATCGAGAAAATAAAGTACCAGTAAGCACTGGGGTCGATTAAATCAAATTGCTGGCCTTGTGTCTAAAGTAGAAACAATTATAAGCTGTCCACCTTGTTATTTATGCCATCCTAAGAGGGGCTCAGGCACAATTGCATTGCGAATCAGTAGACCTTGTGCAATGGTGGAGTGCACCATAGTTTTCAACTTCTTTGAGCACTCAGCAATTCTGTATACAAAATCATCATCATCATCATTTTATGTCCGCTTTTCCCTGCTTGCAAGTGTGAGACGGGTTCTAATTCAGCACAGCATCTCTCCACTTGTCACGGTCCTTCGTCATCTCCTCCGTGAGTTTCAGTGATCTGAGGTCTGCTCTTACCACCTCCGCCCATGTTTTTGTGGTCTACCTCTACTGCGTCTTCCTTCTACTCGGATTTCTTGGTACTTCTTTACCCAGCGGTCATCCTCCATGCACATCACATGTTCATACCATCTCAGTCTTCTCTCCTGCAGACCACAACTTATCCCTCTTATACCCAGTTTCTTTTTCAACTAATCTATGCTTGCTCGTTCACGCACATTGACATTGCACATCCAACGGAGCATGCTTGCTTCATTTCTCTCCAGCCGTCGCATATCCTCTGCAGTTGCTGCCCATGTCTCACTACCATGCAGAATCGCGCATCTCACACAGGCATCATATAACCGTCCTTTCGTACACAGGGAGCTGCTTCTTTGTCAACAGAAGAAGCAGCTCCCTAAACTTATTCCAACCCGTCCTTATTCTAGATACTATGGCCTCGGAACACCCCCTCCCCTCTCATACTAATCTGATCACCTAGGTACCGGAAGCTATCAACTACTTCTATAGAACCCACCTGCATTGGAAAAATGTGTCTATCACTGCGATTAATCATCACAGATCCATACAACGGCAGTTTTATCTCTTACTACATTTAATTCATCTTATATTCAGTTTTTCTCTCAGCTCAGTTGTGCTCTGTTGTTGATGCACACCAATAGTACACATCCGGTAGAACAGGCTCACTTCATTTCTTTCTAGATTTTGAAAAGCCTTTGCATTCAAGGATCTCATCTTGCATGAGTATGTATATATAGGTATACATGTGTGCGTGTGTGTGTGTGTCATCATCATCATCATCATTTTACGTCCGCTCTTCCCTGCTTGCAAGGGTGGGACGGGTCTTATTCAGCACAGCATCTCTCCACTTGTCACAGTCCTTTGTCATCTCCACCATGAGCTTCAGCGATCTGAGGTCTGTTCTCACCACCTCCGCCCATGTTTTCGTGGTCTACCTTTACCACGTCTTCCTTCAACTGGCATTTCTCGGCACTTCTTCCATGTGCATCACATGTCCATACCACCTCGGTCTCCTCTCTCTCACACTACATTCTATCCCTCTCAACACATTCATGCTGGGTCGTTCACGCACATTGACACTGCACATCCAACGGAGCATGCTTGCCTCATTTCTCTCCAGCCGTCGCATATCCTCTGCAGTTGCTGCCCATGTCTCACTACCATGATGCATCGCTGCATGGTAGTGAGACGTGTCTATCAATGTGACTTCTACTGTCTAATTTCCCTGTACATCTACTGCATACGTATTTCTCCCTACCTGTTAGTTTGCCTGCTATCCCGCTACATCTCTTGTGTACCCAGGATCTGCATTGTGTGCATTTTATAGAATTTATGCCAGTTCCTTTTCTGCATATCGAACATGGCCATTTCCCTGACGGAATCAGAGTTTTGTCCTCTTTTCTACTCATCAACACTTTTGTCTTAGCTAAGTTCACTCTCAGTCCTCTTGCTTCCAACTGCTGTTTCTATAGCCAGAATTTATTCTCTAGCTCCTCTACTGATTCTGCTATAAAAAACAGATCGTCAGCATAGAGAAGTTCCCATGAACAGCCAGTCTTAAACTCCTCTGTTATGGCTTGGAGGACTATAATGAACAAGAGCGGGCTGAGGACCGAACCTTGATGTACTACTACTTGTATCTGGAATTCCTCACTAAACTCCATTCCTACTCTGACTTTACTGACAGTACCTCTGTACAAAGTTTGCACTGTCCTCACAAGCCATTCCTCAACACCTAGTTTCCTTAGGGACTACCAGATGACAGATCGGGGTACCCTATCAAAGGCCTTCACTAGGTCAACAAAGGCTAAGTACAGTGGCTTATTTTTCTCTAAGAACCTCTCTTGTAATTGTCTCACCAAGAAGAGGGCATCTGTTGTACTCTTCCCAAGCACAAAACCAAACTGTATCTCATCTAGTTTGACCCTTTCTCTAATTAGTTGTGCTAATATCCATTCTGCCACTTTCATAACCTGATCCATCAGTTTTATACCCCTATAATTGCTCCTCTCCAGAGCATCCCCTTTACATTTGTAGCAATTTATGAGAATACTGTTGCACCAGTCTTTGGGTATGACACCACCATATATAGCCTGATTGATGATGCATGCAACCAGTTTAGTGCCTACGTCCCCTGATGCCTTCAGCATCTCAGCAACTATCCCCGATAGTCCAGCAGCCTTACCATTTTTCATTTCCTTAATCGCTTGTTGGACCCTATATTCGCCAATCTCAATAGCTGGTCCCTCTGTCGGATCTACTGAGGGTAATTTCTTTCTCTCCCATTCGTTCTCCACATTCATCAGTCTCTCATAATGACATTTCCAGGCCTCCTTTTTCTGATCATTCGTGACACTAAGTGCTCCGGCATCATTCCGGACACACTTATCTCCAACAACATCCTGATTTGCACTGACACACTGCCTTGTAATGCGGAACACCACACGTCTCTGATCTTCCCGTCGCAGAACATTGGCAAACCTCCTACACTCAACCTCCCTGCGTGCAAAGTACACCTCACGTCTAGCTTCTCTCTTAGCGGCTGTATATCCTTCCCTACTCCCACCCTTTTCCCAAGCCTTCCATGCTAGTCTTTTGTCTCTAATGGCCTTATCTACTGTGCTGTTCCACCACCAGGTCACTCTCTGTCTGCAGGTTACTGATGAAACTTGTGGCTGGAGCAGAGCTCCAACCACAAGTTTCATCAGTAACCTGCAGTAAGTTGTCACGTAAGAAATTCCAGTTATTATCTATGTCATACGTCTTTAAATCATCTTCTTTTTCATCATACACATCTTGAAGGGCTTTCCTAAATTTGTATTTTAGTGAAAGTGTCTTTTAGCTTCCAGACCTTTCTTCTCCACACCTTCCTGTATATCTCATTCCATCTCTTGCTTACTGAGATATCACTAACGACTAACCTATGCTGTGGGGTAAATTCTTCCCCAGGGTATGCCTTGGTATTAGACACTATCTGCCTGTCCCGCTGCCTAACTAGTAAGAAGTCAATCTAGCTTATCTGCTCGCCAGATTTGTAGGTTATTAGATGGTTGGCAGGTTTCTGGAAGTCAGTGTACTTGCATCACAAAATTCAAGAAGTATCACTCCTTCTTCATTTCTTGAGCTGTACGGTACCCACCATGTACCCCAGTGTAACCTTCCTGGAGCTGTCCAACAGGATCATTGAAGTCCCCTGAGTCCCCTGCTAGCATAACGATGTCTCCGTCGTCTGTCATTGCAGTTGCTCGTAAAAGCAGTCTTTCTCATCTTTGCCTAGGCAGAGATGATTGTCAGTAGTCTCCTGCACATACACATACACATACATATATACATTACTCAATTACTGGTTTCAGACATTAGACTGTAGTTATCATCATCCTCAATTAACATCATTTTTTTTTTTTTTTTTGCTATCAAGGGTTGGATAGGTTGGCATAGACTAATTCAGTACATAATTAAAGCTACTAGCCTTCCAGAAGAGCCAGTGGCCACATCAAGCTTGTGTATGTTCTCACACTTTACATAGTGTAATGGGTGTATTTTATTCTGGGACAAGCACTAGAGGTTGTTATGTCTTTTATATAACTGCAGAATCCTCTTAGCACTTTGTTTGGCTTGGTTTCTACAGCTGGATGCCCCTCCTTACACCAACCACTTTATATAAGGTGATGTGAGAGAGGAAAGAAGTGGGGATAATCTTTGAGTGTGGAGGCAGGGTAAAATTATGGTGAGAAAAGTTACTAAAGTGCTATAACTGGTGTGGTGGGATTTAACAGAGTGACGTATGGGTAAAAGGGGGTAAGAGTGATCTTGACTAGTGTGGGAGGGTTATATAGTTAATGAGAATAGTTACTAAGGAGACATGGCGAAAGGGGTTGGGCATGAATGGCTCATGTCACATTCACACATAACACATACACACATAACACATACACACTCAACACATACACACTCAACACATACACACACAACATACACACATGATCTCAAATTGTTAATTTAGTTTCTTACTCTTTTAAATTATGGTGGGAACTACTACATATGGGATGACCTGATAAAAAAAAAGGTAATTGAAAAAAATAATGGAAGGAGGGGGGCATCATATTGAAATTCAAATTAATTTGCTCCAAAGGAAAAAAGAAAAAACTATGCAAAAATGACAAACAAAAAGTCGTGGAAGACAAATGAACATAAGTGCAATAAAATTTACACAAAAGAATTGGCTTACTTGGCGTCTTCTTGAATTGCAGGCCTAGTCTTTCATTGAAGTATACTTTGGCTTTTTCATATTCTATCAATTTTTGGTTGACGCTATTATCTTGCTTAGATATTACTAACAAAAAAAAAGAGAACAAATTAATGAACAATTTTTCAATATTTTATACATTTTTTTTTTCTTTTATTTTTACACAAATTTACTTGTGTAATTAGATTAGTATAACTGTGTTGTCAAAACGACAGCCAGTTCAATTATATTCATTAAGTGATTGTTCCTTATAGTTAACACAATCTTCACCATTCTTATGTTTTACAGGAGATTCTGTTTACTGAATCTGACTTTTCTTTCTATTCCATCAGTGGAGTAGAATATGTCGAAGTAATATAGAAAAGAAAGCTAATTCAAATAAGTTTTTCCCTCATTTATATTTTACTATAAAAAATACCATACTTGATAGAAGACATCATCATCATCGTTTTATGGCCAGTTTTCTTGCTGGCATGGATTGGACAAGTTGTCACAGTTCAAGACTTCATCATGTTTACACATTCCATATTTGACAAGGTTTCCACAGCTGGATGTCCTTCATGATGTCAACCACTTTACAGTGTGACTGTAGTGAACAAAGGAAAATACATTTTCCTTTGGCGGAAGAATGGTGTCACAGAGGTGAATTGGCTGAAGTAGCCAATCAGGGCCCTCAGCGGATCGAGACAAGTTGCGGGACTACTTGGACCAGAGACACAGTTGGCTGACAGGCAGAGAGACACAGAGAGAGTTCACTGAACGACCAGCATCAAGACGTGCATGCAGCCAACACGATGTGAAGACTTGCTCAACCTTCTCTTGTTATTTTCGATTCCATATTTATACAACAAATAAAAGGGAATTTTTGTTATAACGGATTATGTCGTTTTTGTCATTGCCTTCTGAATCGATAAATTTAATAATCTCCAGCGACACGTAATCTTCGTTATAAATGGTGACTCCAACGTGATCAACATGCCACTTACCACTCTACATAATAAATGGTGATAGTAGTTTTATTAATCACCGTTTAGCAGAGTTATTTAGATGTAGTGAGAAAGTAATGTTTGTTAATTTGTATAATTGTAATTAAACATAAAAGGATTACAAAAGGAAGGTGCCATTGTGCCAGGCCCAAGGCAACCGGCAGGCCAAAGTGCAAATTTCACCGTTACATATTGTACGTGTCGTTCCTTCGAAGCTCAGGATGCGAGAGGCTGATTCTTCAAATCCTCGTGGGTAATTTCTCTCTCAAGGCGCGTAGGGACACATTCTCTTCTGCTGGCGCTGATTGGCTGAGCTGAGCCAAATCACGCACAGAGAATGTATGTGAGCCCGCGGAATGTAGGTCACTACAGTACTCCCCCTCTAGTCGTAAGACGATACAGATTATTGAATCAGCAGGAAAAAAATGCTGAAAGAGCACATCAACGAAAAAATTAAACAAAAGAATACATGCAAGAAGAAAAATGAGGCGCTAAGGGCCGTGTTGAGCCGCTGTGTCAAATGACTAGCTGTTTTGCTATTTATATGTGACCACCAGGAGTCTAACAGAAAACGGATAAAGTCTGACATGGACGAAGTTGCTGTTCTTGCATTAAATGTTAATGGTAAGTGTTGTACCAGTAGCTGTGGATGAAACTATTATGGTAGTTTGCCAGTGCTCGCAAGAAGATGATGGGTAGGCGAGAAAAAGTCGGCCTCCCAGATGTATTGCCGAAAATGCTAGGCAACCAGGAAAAAATGGCTGGTTGTTTTGAAAAGAAAAAAGCAAGTTGAATCTGTAGGTGGGTAGTAGTTGCAGTGTAAATTCCATAATTCTGGCAAATCCATAGAAGTGGTGAAAATGCTGACATAATCTGTTATAACAAAAATTCCCTTTATTTGTTGTACAAATATGGAATCGAAAATAACAAGAGAAGGTTGAGCAAGTCTTCACAACGTGTTGGGTGCATGGACGTCTTGATGATGGTCATTCAGTGAACTCTCTCTGTGTATCTCTGCCTGTCAGCCAACTGTGTCTCAGGTCCAAGTAGTCCCGCAACTTTGTGTCGATCCGCTGAGGCAGGCTGTTGTAGACAGCCGTTCCCTTTCCAACCAGGGAAACGAATTTCAGGAGACCTGAGCACGGCAGTCTCCTCTGACACTCCCAAATAATCGTGTATTCTTCATAACTGACATGTTTTACCAAGCTCGATGTCTGGTGGATACAGGTGCTGCTTGCAGCATATGGCCACTAAAACTTCTCAAAGAGAAGCCGCCAGTTTCATCTATTTCTCTGCAAGCCGTAAATCATTCTCCTATCTCCACGTATGGTCAAATTTCTCGTTCTTTGAACCTGGAATTGCGAAGAGACTTCACGTGGATTTTCACGGTCGCTGATTTGCCTTACCCTATTCTAGGCTCGGATTTCCTGCACCACTATAACCTCTTAGTGGATATGCGCAGACGCCGGTTGTTGGCTGCTAATACGGAACTCTCAGTTCCAGGTTTGAAATCTACTGTCTCATCTATCAGCCCGGTATTCTTTATCACCGCTTCCGAGGACCCTTTCCAGTCGCTTCTAAATTCCTTCCCGGAATTGACAAATTTGAATTTTGTGGTGAGCAAGCCTACTCACTCCACAAAACATTATATCGAAACTTCTGGCGCTCCTGTATTTTCACAGCTCCCGCCACCTCCCTGCAGAGAAATTGAAAGCGGCGAAGGCTGAATTTAACCACATGCTACAGCTGGGGATCATACGCCCTTCCTCCAGTCCGTGGGCCTCTCCTTTGCATTTGGTTCCAAAGTGTTCCGGCGATTGGCGTCCGACTGGGGACTTTTGCCGATTTAACGCAATGACTGTACCCGATCCCACACATTCAGGATTTTGCTTCTTCCTTACATGGATGCACAGTTTTTTCTAAACTGGATTTAGTCAGAGCGTATCATCAGATGCCACTTAATCCAGCAGATATTCCGAAGACTGCTATCACTACACCCTTTGGTGCTTTTGAGTTCCTAACGATGCCCTTTGGTCTATGCAACGCCATTAGTACCTTTCAACGCTTCATGGACGAAATCACCAGAGACCTGGATTTTGTAATGTGCTATATAGACGACGTACTCGTTGCTAGCACATCTCCAGAGGAACATGTTAAACACCTTCGTTTGTTATTTCAACGGTTTAAGAAGTACCAAGTTTGCATTAACCTTGCGAAGTGTATATTTGGTGCGTCTTCGCTAGTTTTTCTAGGACACATCATTAGTCCTACAGGCATATCACCTCCACCGGATAAAGTGAAAGGTCTTCAGGAATTATCTCCTCCTACATCATTACGTCAATTACATCAGTTCTTGGGACTGCTAAATTATTACCGTCGATTTATTCCACATTGTGCTGAGCGCATAGCACCTCTTTCTGAACAGTTGCGGAATCGAAATAAGAAAAACGAATCTATTTCTTTAGACCCTGCTCAACTCGAAGATTATTCCAGAGAGAAACAGGAATTAGCTGATGTCACCCTGCTTGCACATCCTGTGCCTGATGCCCAGTTTTCACTGGTCGTTGATGCATCAGGCACAGCAGTAGGTGCAGTTTTGCAGCAGTGCCACAACCAGAAGATGCAACCACATGCATATTTCTCAAAACAGCTTAAACCCGCTGAAACCCGATACAGTACTTTCGGCAGAGAACTGTTAGCGATGTATTTGGCAATCAAACAATTCCAGCATTCGTTGGAAGGACGCCAGTTTACGATCTTCACGGACCATCGTCCTTTGACATTTGCTCTCAAAGCGAAACCCGAAAGATACTCGCCACGTGAAACTCGACATTTAGATTATGTATCACAATTCACTAGTGATATAGACCATATTCCTGGATCACAGAATTTAGCGGCAGATGCATTATCTCGTTTACCTGTCAACTCACTATCGACAAAAACGGATATTGATCTACGTTTGCTCGCTGCTGACCAGCCTGCTTTGGACGAATTGGATTTATCTGCGACCGAATTTGCGACGTGCAAATTCAAACAACTACCTGTACACAATTCTGACACAAGCATCCTGTGTGACATGTCGACTGATTTGCCTCGACCTTTCGTTCCGGAACTTCATCGGTGAACAGTTTTCGACATGTTACACAACCTCTCACACCCTGGAATCCATTCATCAGTGAAACTCATTACGGCCAGATTCTTTTGGCCAAATATGACACGAGCTATCACTGCATGGTCTCGTTCCTGCATACATTGCCAGAAGTCTAAGGTGCACAAACACATTCGAGCACCTCTGGGCACATTCAACGCTCCAGATGCCCGCTTTGACCATATTCATATCGACCTAGTTGGACATTGTCCGGTCAATAATGGATATACATATCTTCTTACGTGTATCGACCGTTTTACACGTTGGCCTGAAGCCATTCCTCTCGAAGAGATTTCAGCAGAATCGGTAGCACGAGCTCTGATGTCTGGCTGAATTTCGCGATACGGTGTCCCTTCCACGATCACCACTGACCGTGGCAGACAATTAGAATCACATCTCTTCCATGAACTTTCTAAATTCTTAGGGATACGTCGGATTAGAAATACTAGTTACCACCCGGCGTCAAATGGCATGATAGAGCGCTTTCATCACCAATTAAAAGTAGCATTGCGTGCTTATCCCGACCAGCAAAAGTGGAGTTTAATATCTACCAATTGTTCTTGGCTGTTGCGCAGCAGTCAGAGAGGATCTCGGATATTCCCCAGCGGAATTGCTGTACGGAGATGTGGAGATGTGGTGATCCTTGAGCAAGACACTTTATTTCATATTGCTCCAGTTTACTCAGCTGTAGAAATGAGATGATAGGGACTGCGGTCCATATCATTCCACTGCAAAGTGCTCGTGGAGGTGCCACGGCAAAAAAGCACCCAGCACTCACTGTAAATGAGGTTGGTGTTAGGAAGGGCATCCAGCTGTAGAAATCAAGCCAGAATCAGTTCCCGTCCCACCCTTGCAAGCAGGGAAAAAAGCGGACGTAAAATGAAATGAATGAAATGAAATGAACACCTTTATCCTTGCCGGGACAGATGTTAGTCCCAGTCGACCCATCGCTGGAAGATCCAACGTTATATATTAACCGTTTGCGATCATATTTCAACGATCTTCCGCCTATGGGAACACGTCAACAGACGATTAAATCTTCGGTTCCTAAAAACATTACTTCTTGGACTCACGTTTTTCTACGTAAAGACTCAGTGATAGGACCACTGGTACCACCCTATACAGGACCATACCGTGTCCTGGCAAAAACGGACAAACTTTTTACCATAGACATTTGTGGTAGGAAACAGTTTCTGTAGATAGGATTAAACAGGCCTTTACAGACGCTCCACCAGTTGAACCCCATACAACCCCCACATACAATACATTGCATGTTGAACCTTCACAAGCATACTCACCCACCTTCATTACCTTCAACAACATGTTACGACGACTCGTAGTGGTCGTAGAGTACATTGGCCTCAGAGATTGAGGAAAACAATCTATATATATGAACTGTGATATTGTTCAAACTTTTGACTATTATGTAAACAATTACTTTTGCTTGTTCAATTATGTTATGTTTCATTTTTCTTGGTTGTATTCATGCATGTATCTTTTCTCGGTGTACCCGATGATTTTTTATTGTTTGATGTCATGTAGACATATTGCATATTTAGCACTACTCATATATTGATATCGATCTTCGATCTAAACGGAGAGTACTGTAGTGAACAGAATTATTATGTATTTTCCTTTGGCGGAAGAATGGTGTCACAGAGGTGAATTGGCTGAAGTAGCCAATCAGGGCCCTCAGCGGATCGGGACAAGTTGCGGGACCACTTGGACCAGAGACACAGTTGGCTGACAGGCAGAGAGACACAGAGAGAGTTCACTGAACGACCAGCATCAAGACGTGCATGCACCCAACACGATGTGAAGACTTGCTCAACCTTCTCTTGTTATTTTCGATTCCATATTTATACAACAAATAAAAGGGAATTTTTGTTATAACGGATTATCGATAAATTTAATAATATAATCGATAAATTTAATAATATAATCGATAAATTTAATAATATCTCCAGCGACACGTAATCCTCGTTAACTCTGCTAAACGGTGATTAATAAAACTGCTACAATCCAACATGTTTGTCACACACCACATCAATTCTTGTTAAAAAATAATAGGATCTGGTGTTGTGTGTATATGGAAAAAAGAAAATTAATTAGCAGTACCCCATTTTCGTTGGAATGTGTCGACCAACATTTCGAACACGCAGCAAACTTTATTAACAAACTAGGAAAAATACGCAGACACAGAAACGAACACACGCACATGTAAAATTCTCGTTCAGACAGACTCTTTTTCTTTCACCTAACGCGATATTTTTTTTTTTTCGGACTACAAAATCCCTCCGACCGCTTTAGACATGGATTTCTCTCCGCATACACTGTCTTACAACGAACACTAAAATAAAAAAAATAAAAAATAAAATTGATTTTTTTTTTTTTTACACATTTCAACATGAACAATTATTTTTGCTGAATCTCATCTATTGCTTATTCTTTCCACCAAGCCTTTTTCATTGTTCACTAAAAAAAAATTCAAAATGGCGTCTTTTGCTCTATTTACTTTCATTATCGGCCATCTTGTCTTCCTGGTTTCATCATTTTTTCCCCCCCGCGCATTTTCAACTCGACTTTCATCTTTACTTAGCACGCGGGTACTGTGCACACATCTCGACCCACTGAGAATACACACGCCTTACTATTAATTTCAAGGACTTCCAGCCTCTGGCTATATTCTCATATTTGCCAGTTAAAAAATTTACCATGTTGTGAATTTGCCGTTAATTACTGCGCATTTATTCAGAATGCTTGTTTCTATGGTCACGGCTCTCTGAACTCACTCAAGCGTTTATTGGCTGCTATTTCTGTTAACCTACGCATAATTTTTTTGAACCTGCTTACTGTGAACGAATGGTTTCCATTGAAACAATTTCAAAAGGCTCTCTGCGAGACATCAGCATCAACAACAGCATCATCTTTGCTTTATCAACAACATCAAATCAGCAGAACAACCAAGAGAGAATTATTTCTTCTTGCAACTATCTTCTTGTGAGAAATTTCGCACCAGCCTTCGGAAGTTGGGAATTTCACGTTCAACCACAAAAAAGAAACACCTGCATACATCATCCGGACACACTTTCCTGCTGTCATTGTGCCAAATCCTGTGAACTATTTGAACACTATTTGAACTCTTTATATATTTCTTTTCAATTTTCATTTTTTTGGTTACATTTTTGCATGCCTTGCCTTTCTTTGCTCCTGTTGCAAATATGTGCTTGTTTTTTATACTTTGCTCCTTTGCAAACTTTTATAATTTTCATACTTTTGCCTGACTCGCATTCATTCTGCACGCCTTTTCACTACATTAAACCTCTTTTTTATCGTCTATCGACTGGTGGAAGGCCATGTAGTGATAGACAACATTATAGTGACCTACATTCCGCGGGCTCACATACATTCTCTGTGCGTGATTTGGCTCAGCTCAGCTAATCAGCGCCAGAAGAGAATGTGTCCCTACGCGCCCTGAGGGAGAAATTCCCTGCGAGGATTTGAAGAATCGGCCTCTCACATCCTGAACTTCGAAGGAACAACACGTACAACATGTAATGGTGAGATTTTGCACTTTGCACTTTGGCCTGCCGGCCTGCCTCAAGCCTGGTACAATGGCACATTCCTTTTGTAATCCTTTTATGTTTAACTACAATCATACAAATTAACAAACAGTACTTTCTCACTACATCTAAATAACTCTGCTAAACGGTGATTAATAAAACTGCTACAATCCAACATGTTTGTCACACACCACATCAATTCTCATTATATGTACTGGGTGCATGTTATAAGGCTCCATAATAAAAAAAAAGGGCCCCAAAATATCAAGCTACTTGATATAAAAACAATGGATACTTACCTGTAATTATATGAAAAATATATGTTTTAATATTGCCAGCTGAAACAGGTGCAGAGATTTATATGTCCCCTGAATGCAGTATATAGTTCAGTTTAAATACCTTGAAATATCTTTTATACTGCTAAGACTCCTAATACCATCAGAACACCCAAATTTGTACAAAAGGTGAAGAAAATTATTGATAAAGACTCCATAAACTCAATTAGGAGCATTGCTAAAGAGCTTATGGTATCAAGGTACGCTATCAGAAAAATTGTGCAGGAAGAACTTTGATATTAGTCATATGTGACACGGAGAGACCAATTCATGTCTGCAAAAACAAATGATAACCGTCAAATACACACAAAGTGCTTGCTGAGCAAGTAGAAACATTAAGAACCTAGAGTGCTTCGGTTTTTCTCCGATCAAATAAACTTTGACCAGGACCAAAAGGTCAACTGAAGGAATGACAGATGGTTATGCAGAGACACTCAAGATGTTCTAATGGTCAAACACACTAAGTTTCCAGCAACTGTGATGTCATGCCTCCTCACTTCTTTTCTCAGGGCTTAAGGGCCAATGCTGTTGACTATAAAGTATTGGAGAAGGCTGTGAGGCCTTTGATAGAGAGCGTGAGCAAAAGGAAACTATACACCGACCAAGAAGATTCTGCCCCATCTCATAAGATCAAGACAACCCAAGGATGGATGTGTTACAAACTCTGTTCACATCACCCCATACATATGGCTCCTCTCACTCTCCAGACCTGAATCTGTTGCACAACTACGTATGGAGCAGAGTCAAGAAGGAAGTCAATCAACGCCCCCATAACACTTTAAAATCTGTGAAGTCTGGCATATCTAGCACAATGATCAAAATAGATATAGATTATCTGATTCAGGTATGTTAACATTTCAGACCTTGTATTGAAGCAGTCATCAATGCTAACAGCTGATTCATTTAGATGTGTCAAGAAGACTCAAGATTATTCATGCAAATGTTTTCTCAAATAAAGTTCTTCTTTCATGACTTATGCATCTTTTACTAAATTAATACAAATGCCCCCAAAGAACTGAGCAACCTTGTATAAATCACAATATCTGTGTGTTTATCCCATAAGAGAATAAATATTAGATTGAATTAGATAAACTACAAAATCATATATGATAGCGCAAGTTCGTATAATTCAGATGTAAAAAATGTAGTTTTGCTTTTTTCATACATTTGCATAAACTGGTGGAAGGCAGAAGGCTCAGGTGTCACACCAGTGACAGCTCAAACCACATGAAAGCCTATCTACAAATACAGACAGCCGATAGAAGGCCAGCTCTGCTACTAACACCACAACTATAACAACAAAAGCAACAGCAAAAGATAAACTCTTTACAGACTCCCAAACTTCTGCCCTTCTCCTCAGTCTCCAACCTCTTGGACGGTGACACCTTACTGAGTGATGAGAAGAATCCAGTGGCAAGGATTTTTAAGCTGGCCCAACTAATGGTTAAATGAGAAGTGGAATCTCCAGCACTTAGCCAACACCAAAACATTCATCACACCAACATAACCAAACCTCACAACCTCAACCACTAAAACGGAGAAAACCAAAAACGTGTAAGAACCAGAACACAACAAATTAGTCCACCGGCATCAATTTCATGATTGTTCAAAAAAGCGACAGTGAAGTGATGCAGAAAGTTGTCAACAATAACATTTAAACAAAAGAGGTGGGTTTCAATGAAGTCAAACATAAAACATACTTTTAGTCTAGACTGACTCAAAAACATACAGAACATTAAAAACAAAATCCCCACACTTTATATACCCTGCCTTTGTAACATCCCTCTCATTCACAGACTTAGTGGCAAATATAAGACATTATTATCATTGGATTGGCAGTATCGGTAGAGGGTTGGACGCCATGCTTTGACGCATAGAGTTGCGGCCCTTGCCATTCTGAGTTCAAATCCCGCCGATGTTAACTTTGCCTTTCATCCTTACGGGGTCGATAAAATAAAGTACCAGTAATGCACTGGGTATTGCTGGCCTTGTGCCAAAAGTAGAAACAATTATTATCATTAGTATTATTTTAATTGTGTCATTACAGCATTACCAAGTACCAAGACCTCTGGTGTTATGCAGTAATACAGAAGACTCGAATTCCCACGGGTACAAGCTGAAGCATATAGACAATATGCCCCCATGCCCCTCCCACTGCAAAGTGGTCGTGGCGGTATCATGACAAAAAGTACCCAGTCCACACTGTAAAGTGGTCATGTCGGCGCCACGATAAAAAAGCACCCAGTACTCACTGTAAATGAGGTTGGTGTTAGGAAGGGCATCCAAAATCAGTATGGTCACCTGACCTGGCATTGCCAACAACGGGACAACCCGTCTAATCCATGCTAGCGTGGAGACATCAACGTAAAACGGTGATGATGAGTTCTAGGCTCCCTGTGGATTGTTTCTGGTGTATTGAGACTACACTTTGTAATATATGTGCAGTGCCTAGTAGTGCTATTTTCTCTATCCTGTATATATTTCTAAGAGCTGGGGTTTCAGTTATGTATATGGCTGTTTCTCTTTTTTATCATTCCCAGGGCACCTATCATTATAGGGATTATTCCAGTTTTCATTATCCACATTCCAATTATTTTTATCTCCAGATCTTTATATTTGGATAATTTCTCCAAATCCTTGATATAGTCTCTGTGGGAATTGATACATCAATTAGAAGGCATTGTATTTATTTGTAGTCTTTGACTATATTATTATTATTATATTGGCAGTATCAGTAGAGGGTCGGAAGCCATGCTTTGCACCATAGAGTTATGACCCTTTACGGTCTGAGTTCAAATCCCGCTGAGGTTAACTTTGCCTTTCATCCTTACGGGGTAGATAAAATGAAGTACCAGTAATGTACTGGGATAATTACTGGCCTTGTGCCTAAATCAGCAAGCATTATTATTATAGGTTAGATAATTGACAGAATCATTAGTGCATTGGATGAAATGCATTGCAGTATCTCGTTAACGCCCTCTATCTTCTGGTTTCAATTGCCATCAAGGTTAACTTTGCCTTTCATCGTTGTGAGGTCGGAAAATAAATTACCTGTAAAGTACTGGGGTCCATATAATCAACTTCACTACCCAACCACCAAAACTGCTGTCCTCGTGCTGAATTTAGAAACCATTATTAGCAGTATCGGTAGAGGGTTGGACGCCATGCTTTCTAGCATAGTTACGTCCCTTTACAGTCTGAGTTCAAATCCCGCCGAGGTTAACTTTGCCTTTCATCCTGACGGGGTCGATAAAATAAAGTACCAGTAATGTATTGGGTAATTGCTGGCCTTGTGCCTAAAGTAGAAACAATTATTATTAGTAGTAGTAGGTGGATTGGCAGTATCGGTAGAGGGTCGGACGCTATGCTTTAAAGCAGAGTTACGGCCCTTGCCATTCTGAGTTCGAATCCCGCCGAGGTTAACTTTGCCTTTCATCCTTACGGGGTCGATAAAATAAAGTACCAGTAATCTACTGGGTAATTGCTGGCCTTGTGCCAAAAGTAGAAACAATTATTATTAGTAGTAGTTTTATCTTTATTGCATGTCCCCAATGCATTACTAAGCATAGCTCTGTGTACCTTGGGTGTGTACAGTATTGTTGTTTCTATTATATTGACTGTACTCTTCGTAATATGTGTATAATACCTAGTGCTATTTTCTGTATGTTACAGATTTGTCCTGAGGTTTAGGTTATGTATCTGTCTGTGTGTTTTTTTATCATTCCCAGAGTATCTATTATTATAGGGATTGATTCTATTGTCCTTGTCCAGTTATTCGTATCTCTAGAACTTTATATTTGGATAATCTCTCTATTTCTTTGATAGATTTATTGTTTGTAGGAATTAATTAATGCATCAATTGATAGGCATTTCTTCCCTTTGTGTTATTTTACTACAATATCTGGTCAGTTGGTTTTGATCTCTTTGTCTCTGTATTGGTATACTCCACAATATGGTTGCTTTGTCACTGGGATTGAACTGAGAACCACATGGTTGCAAAGTGATCTCTTTAACCACATACCCTTGCCTCTTCTTCAACACTCATTAGATGTTTCACCACTCGCCCCACTCCCACATTATCATCATCACCATGTCCATTTTCAACGCTAGCATGGGTTAGACGGGTTGTCCCATAAGAGGCATATTGGGTCCAGTGACCATATCCTGCTCATACAGAACTATTTCAGGCTAGGCTTCTACAGCTGGATGCCCTTCCTAACACCAACCACATTTACAGTGTGTGCTGAGTGCTTTTTGTCTTGACACCTACACAACCACCTTACAGTGTGGTTTGGGTGCTTTTTATTGTGACACTCACATGGCCACTTTACAGGGCTGGACGCATTTTGTTGTGATTCCAACATAACTATATTCATACATATAGATGAAAGCAGACAGAATTCATGTATGCATGTTTATACAAAGAATATGATACAAAACATGATGCATACACAAACACCAACACCCACATAAATATATATATATATATGCAAGCACAAACACAATTGAACACACAATCATTACTAATTATGAGAAAACACCACAAAAGAAAAGAAAAAAGAAGAGGAGTCACCAACAAAACCATTTATAATCTGACTTTTAAATTTTCACCTCTTATACCGGACTTTGAAGACAATGTTAACAAATGCCAAAACAACAGAGTAAATTCTTCAACAGCTTCCACCTTATCATGAATGTGTGGCTGAGTTATTGTTGCCATGACAATACTGTGATATTGAGGCCACCTGATATTTAAAACTTCATAACATAACAACTCCTCATAGGTTTATTTGAAATAGTCAAGGCTGCAGATGGTTGCAGATGTATCAGCTGTCAAGACTTGAGTGTTATCTCATATTGTCAAATGTTGAATGCCATCTCATACTGTCAAAAGTTGAGAGTCATTTCATATTGTCAAAAGTTGAGTGTCATCTCATATTGTCAAGACTTGAGTGTTATCTCATATTCATATTTAAGCATTGTCAGATGGTGTCAAGACTTGAGCGTGACTAGTCACGAGTGTCATATGAGTCAGTTTGGTAACAGCTGAGAGTAGGGGAAAGGGGTTACCCATATCTGACCTGAGGTGATATGATGAGTGAGAGATACTCAACAGTAATCAAAAGGTTTGGTATCTTCTATCTTGTATATTTTACACTGTCTATGATGAAGACATCCAACACTTGCTGTACAAGTCAACCAAGATCTAAATACTGTATATACTGTAAAATGTGGTTGGTGTTAGGAAGGGCATCCAGCTGTAAAATACTCAGCCAAATTTACATTCCCCGTCATAAGCAAGGTGCAGCATGGCCAACTTTGCATATTAATTAAAACACATCATTAGTGCAATCCCATTAGAAATATTGCTGACAAAACAATTAAACCCCGTCAACTGCAACTGCTAGTACTGCAGTTAGATGTGTCTCTTTTGTTGAACTCACAACTAGAAAGCCATTTGCCTGCCCAAATTAAAAGAATGCTTTGATCTGTTCAATGTTGACCAGGTTGTCAGAGAGAAAATATGATATTACTTGGACCAGTTTCTGTACATAAATGACAGAGCAAGAAATAAGGAAAAAGTGCTGTGTTCAAGTGTATAAATCCATTTTTAGCTCTTTTAATACCAACCCACCTGAAATCGCCCTTGGTTTAATGGTACAGAATTGTATGTTTTAAAGTGTTCATATTCATCGAAAAACCTTTTCATCATAATTTTATGTAAGAACCTTCATTAAAACACCTGCTTTATAATGATTTCTAATTTAAGCAAAAGGCTAGTAATTTTAGGGGGAAAAGCGAAAGTCGATTATATCAACCTCGGTGTTTGACATTATTTTATCAACTTCAGAAGTATAAAAGGCAAAGTTAACCTCAGCAAGATTTGAACTCAAAATGTAAAGATACAGAGTACATATTGCTGTCTGAAGCTCTAATGACTGCCAATCCACAGTGCTCGCACAATCTTATTAATGAGAAAGTTAGTTATATTACTAAATCGTTCTAAATTCTTGAGCATTTTCAAAAAATTATTTGATAAGCATAGGCAGCCTCTTTCATTAGACGACATACTGATTGAATAGACGAATAGAAGGTCATTTTGCAACCGCAAGTGTCTTCTACCATAACTAATGCTTTTTGAGAGAAACTTGGAAAAGGGGAAACTACACTGAATTGCATTGTGTGTATGGGTGAGTGTGTGTGTGAGAGAGAGATATATGCTTTTGCCACGATTTCCCCTTCTGTAAGGGTATTTTGCTTGTTTTTTTTACAGATTTTTTAATAGTGATTCAGCTGTTATTTAAGTAATTTTCTGCGTTTGGAACACTCACATTTCCAAATTTCAAAAGTTCCAAATTTCAAAAGTTCATGTTTAACCCTTTAGCATTCGCATTAATTTTCAAATGTCATGCTTATCTGTTCGCATTTATTTTGAGTTTATCATACTCAAGAGGGTTATCAATTTTATTTGTTTGTAATTTTCTATGTGCAGACTTGAAATGTTGTCAGTAGATGTTAAAATATCAATAATTTACAATTGTATATTTTTACCGATTTTTTTTTGTTAAATTTGACTTTTATGGCCAGGTGAAATTAATTAACAGGTGTAAAAGTAATGACTTTATGGATAAACACAAAAATTAAAACTTTATCTGACTTACCTGTTAGATTTGTTATAAAGAATATCCAACAATGACCTAGATGTTGACTTCCAACAATTTTAGCACTTTTCCAAACAGGTGAATTAATTTAAAATGCAGGTATAATCAGTACACGGTTTTAGTCTGTCTCTACATTTCATGCAAATATTTTCATTGAAAAAATGTATAAAACTCTTTCACCAGTCAAAATAATATTGGCAATATACTCTTACACAATGTACTGAGTAGATTTATATAACAGAATGTGCCCAATATATAAGTTCATTAACAGGTGTGATGCAGGTGTGACACAGGTGAATGCAGGTGTTTTTGTATCTAATGTGTTCCAATATATTTTTTTTATATTTTTTTCAATATTGTCAGACAATATTTCTATCATGATATTGGCCAAAACAGCCTTTACATAATGGCACTTTGCAAAAAGAACGCATAAACGTGGTTTCAATTCCATAACCTTTAACAGTTTTTCTCTTTTGCAAAGAGCACATTCACCAAACCTTTTTCCTCCCATTAATTTTCTCCACTTTGTGAAGATCAATATTTTCCGTGTTTACCTCAGATAATTTTGACTTCTCTCCCAGGTTTGTGTTTACGAGAAGAATATCCTCCACGTAGCTGAGAGGCAACGTCTACACGAAATTTCATGTGGCAGTAGTCCTTTGGTGGTGGCGGATTCTTGTGGCTTGTAGTGAATACAATAAAAGAATTCACAATGGTTAAATTCACTAAAAACCACAAGATATATCTTCACCATTTCTTCCCAGGGCGTCCAACTGGGTAGTAGGCGCAATATTGGTCGGATTTGTCAACCCCACCCATATATTTATTATAGGAGAAGTTGACTAAAGGTTTACCTTCAGCCCCAACTCCTGGTTGTTGGTTAGACGATAGGAATAAAATGTTCCTCTTGTCTTTATACAATGTGGCTAACAAGTTCCCTTTTTGCACTTGGAGAATGTCACCTCTCTTTTAAATTTTGTGACTTTTATTTCTTGGGTAGCCCTTTGCGATTCTCCATTATTGTACCGCAGGTGTATGTATTTACGAGGGCAAGATCCTCTGCTAGACGCACTGAAGAAAAAAAACGATCAAAATATATGTGTCTGTGTTGAGAGTGGAAGGGTTCAGTCAGAGACCACACAACATCGTACCCCAACCCATTTTTTCTCTCTCCGTTGTTTCTTTCCTCTGTAAACATCAAAGTTTACACAGTAGCCTGTGTCCAATTCACAGAGTTCCCACACCTTGATGCCCCATTTAGTGGGTTTAGCGGGCATGTATTGTCTGAAACGTACCCTACCCTTATACCCAATCATAGCTTCATCAACACTAAGATTTTTCCCAGGTATATACACTGTTTTAAATTTTTCAGAGAGCATTTTAATTACTGGCCGAACTTTATACAGAGGGTCATAATTCAAATCATTTCTACCAGGGGCATTTGAAGTATCAACCATGTGTAAATATTGGTTTAATTTGATATACCTTGTTTTCGGCATAATACTCGATATATAAGGGTCGCTATCAGTGCTCCAGTAATTCCAGTCTTAGAAATTGTTTCATACCAAACAATGTTTATGGTAAAAAACGCTTGCATCTCCGCAGCATCTGTAGGTCACCATAACTGATCAGGTTTTCTTCGATATGAAATCTGCTGTTGGGCATATCGATTCGTCTCTTTTGCCACAACTTCGAAGAAAGTTTGTGGCAAAAACAAAAAGAAATAATCCAGTGCTTTAGCATTGAGAGGTAATGTATGCTGTGGACCAGTATTTTCAACAAAATCGGGAACATGTATTGGTGTGGTTTTTTTTCGACCATGTTGCTGAAATATCTTCAATAGCGTCCTGGAGATCTGCTTCGCTTTCACTTTCAAAACAATCATCGTCGGACGAAATTTCAAAACTATAAACATCAGATTCATTTGATGATATATCACTAATATTACCTTTTGTTTCTTGTTCATACTGAATGTCGTCGTGTGTAAAACCTTTCAGAAGCCAAGTTGATACAAAAAAAAAAATCTGTTCTACTTTCAAAGTTAAGAAAACGTGTTGTTTCAAGTTGTTTCACTATATTAAGTGTTAATTTTCGCGGTAAAGGCCTAATCTCACAGTAATCTTTAATTGACGAGATTTTGATGATGGTTTGTTTATTTTTAGAACAATATTTTAGTGTAGGTGTTATCGGCTGGTTTCAGGCGGTTTGAACAAATGAAGGGGAAATAATTTCGGGCGATTTGAACACTAAAGGGTTAATGTGTGTGTGTGTGCGCATGTGTGTATCATAATCTATAAAGCTCAGTGTATGGTCACATTTCTTTGTTATAGAAATCTACAATATAGAATTTCTTCAATTGAAATTTACAATTCAGTATTCGAAATAGCTTCGATTGGGTCATGGCACATATATTTTTTTTCAATTTCACCCACAATTACGCAAAAAATTGATAAAACTCAATATTTTACGATTTCCATCTCTCATTTCAACTGCTAAACTCTTTCCATTACCCTTCAAAATCTATACAACTTCATACTTTCTGCTACTTTCTCTTTCCAAGCTGAAACAACTATTCTTTTCATTTTACATTGTTCATGTTGATGGTGATACTGTCCGTTTTACTCTCTCACTCATACACTTTACAGACTAAACAACAAAAACATTAGCCACATTAACGTACAATTTCGTTTATTCAAAATGTGAGTCTTCAAACTGATTTATTTATTTGCAAACACATACAAACACACACTCACATCAAATGAATAATTAAACTTTAAATCAATTTAACCACGTGCCGGATTTTTAACCACACATACACACTTCATTAACAAATAAAAATTCTAATTTGCAACAATTATTTTCTTTCAATCGTAAAAATCAAACGACATAATTATTTTCATTTTCGGTTGTTAATCTTCATGGCGATAATACTACCCTTCCATTTCACATCATGTGAGTTAACAAATAATTTTTTAAAACACTATTCGCAGACTTCCTTAAACAACAAGATCAATTGCGTAGCCGGTATTCATTATGTAGCCGGTAAAGCTATGTAGCAGGTAAAAGGCTATGTAGTCAGTACGATGTTATATAGCATGAAAAGTTTATATAACCGGTAAATGTTATGTCGCCGTTAGCATATGTGTGTGTGTGTATTACCGTCACTACACACGTGTGTGTGTGCATCTTTCAATGTAGTTTTCGTTCACAATGACGAGAGTACAATCGCGCCAGAAACAATTCAATTTCTCATTCTTAACTGCTAGGGACGTTCACAGGTTCATTAAGTACTTTCAGTAAGGAATAAAAAAAATTAGGGATTGAACCCAAAACCACGACATAAACAGGCACCAACAAACGTTTTCTTTGTCCTGTCAAAAAGTGATTGATCCTATCCCTTTCACCTACAACCTCAGTTAGGTCAGGCAAAAGTCAAATAGACAGGGGATCACCTATGTAAGTACAAACCCTGCTGCGGTATGTCTATTTTTCTAGCTGCAACCAGATTATATATACCGTAGTTAACAGAGACCATGACACACCAGGCCTGCAAACCGAACGTGATGGAATATTCATTATAATACATCAGTTCCTCAGCCCCGAGCAACGCTGGGCACTTCTGCTAGTATATATATATATAAAACTGCCACTTCTTTACAGAACAGTGTGATCACTACAAATCACTCAAGAGACCACCGAAGCATGTTGCTGTTCAGGTTAACAGTGCAACAATGTTATAAGTCCCAAGCCATCCATGTGCAGATTTGTGACTATGTACTTCTAATCGGTCGAGTCTGCACACATTGCTCCTCCCCATCACCATGGGACTTGTCAAGAAATATCTGCACACGCCCTCCCCCCTCTCCCTTCTGTGAAGCAGTTGGTGATGGGAAGGGCATTCAGCCATGGAGGGCTAAACAAGGGGTTGGGAGGACCCTTCAGTCAAGTCAAGGACATGACAACCTCCCTAGTGTTTGGTGATCTACACAATAAATACACCCAGTACACAGTGTAATGTGGTTGGTGATAGGAAGGGCATCCAGCCTTAGAAATCTTGCCAAACAGAAGAGCCGGGAGGACCCTCAGTTGTGTCAAGGACATGACAACAGCTCATTGTTTGACCAGTGGAATAAAGTACCCTTTTCAAAAAAAAAGTAAAAAAGGAAGGTCATCCAGCTGTACACATCTTCCTTAAGAAATCTTATCCAACTCATGCCTACAAAAAAAGGGGAGCATAAAAATGCTAATGATGGTGATGATGTATGTATATATATATATGACACACGACCGTGACCTCTGGTGTCGCGCAGTAATACATGACACACAACCGTGACCTCTGGCGTCACGCAGTAATACAGAGTACCCGACCTCCCGTGGGTACAAGCTGAAGCATATAGACAATATGCCCCCACCGCAAGGTGGTCGTGGAGGTGCCACGGCAAAAAAGCACCCAGCCCACACTGTAAAGTGGACGTGTAGGCGCCACGAAAAAGCACCCAGCACTCACTGTAAATGAGGTTGGTGTTAGGAAGGGCATCCAGCTGTAGAAATCAAGCCAAATCAGTTCCTGTATGAGCAAGGCATGGTCAGCCGACCAGACACTGCCCACAACAGGACAACCCGTCTAACCCATGTTAGCGTGGAAGAACGGACGTAAAACGGTAATGATGATGATGATGATGTAGGTAAAAGGCTCTTAATTCTTGATGGATTCATCAGGACACCATCATAACTCATGATGTGTTGAGCATTTATTTGACAACCCCGAAAGAATAAAATGCAATGCTGACCCTGAAGGGATTTGAAGTCAGAGCGCAGTGAGGTGAAACAAATACTGAGGCATTTTTAATCCAATGACCGAACAACTTTGCGGCATTGTATATACTCTTTTACCTGTTCCAGCCAACAAGCTGAGGCCATATATATATATATATATATATATATATATATATATATATATATATATATATAAATGTCACTGGACCGAGACCTTTGGCGGTACTCAGTAACAGAGAAGACCCGCCTTGCCAGTAGGCATCTCTAACAAAATACACCCCGTCCCATCACCCCCACCCCATCCACACCACCCCGTCCTATGTAAAGTTATGTTGGTGCCGCGCCATCCGGGCCGAAACAAATGAGATCGTGTAGGTGTCACGACAAAAAAACACACAGTCCATGCTGTAATGTGGCCGTGTAGGCAACACGGTAAAAACCTCCCAGCCCCACACTGTAAATGTGGTTGGTGTTAGGAAGGGCATCCAACTGTAGAAAACCTGCCAGACAGTCCTATGCGAGCAAGACAATCACTCTTGCCTCAAGTGGGACTACCCCCGTCCAAACCCATGCAAGCGTGGAACACGGACGTTAAACGTTGATGATGATGATGATGATGATGATATATATATAATACAGAAGACCTGCCTTTCCACAAATATAGACTGAAGCATACATATAGTATTCAACCCCTCTCCATGGGCACAGGCTGAAGCATATATCTGGTTAACACCACCTTCACCTTCATCCCCCCTCCAACACACCTCCCACGTGCCTACATACCTACCTCCTAATCCCCACACAACCTTCCCACCAAAAAGTGGCCAACACACACTTTAAAGTGGTCATAATGGCGACATGACAAAAAGCGGCTAGCCTACACGATAAGGAGGTCATGTAAGTGTCATGACAAAAAGTGCCCAACCCATACTGTAAATGTGGTTGGTGTTAAGAAGGGAATCCAGGCGTAGAAACAAAGCCAAAATCGGTTCTGTATGAGCAAGACATGGTCATCTGACATTAACTTGCCTCAAATAGGACAACCTGTCTAACCCATGCTAGCATGAAAATGGACATTAAATGGTGATAATAATCATGCTGATATACACCGTATTTCCTGGCGTCGAAGACGCTAGTTTTCTCCTATATAAAGTCTCAATAATCTACCTTGCGCCCTGGAGGCCAAAGGTTGTTTATTTTTTTTTCAAATTTTTGGTTGTCAAAATTAGGGTGCGCCCTCAAGGACGAAGTGTCTTTGGTGCTGAGAAATACGGTATATACTAGAACTTTTTTTCAACATGCTGACGTGTATGTACATATGCATACATTTATATGTGTGAGTATATAAATATAAACTCGCAAATACACATACATTCACACTACCACACACACACAGCATAGCAAATGGAACGCCAGTCGCTGTTTTGCTAGTTTTTTCACCATCCTTCCTTTGTGTGAAGTCACTCAAATTTATATGTATGTATATATATATATATATATATATGCATATATTGGCACAAAAATTACTGATAGACTGGTGTATTGAATAAAATACCATGTAATTATTCCACCCTAGTTACACTGTCTCTTTCTTGTTATGTGAAATGCAGAGAACCAATGATGTACCAGTCTTATAACCAACAATGATATTATTCTTATTCTTCTACTTATTCTTCTATCCGCTGTTAAGCCAAAGCCATGCTGGAGCACCGCCTTTTTCAAATGTATTATATAAAAACAAAATTACAATTATCTAGTTTTTCTTCTCTGCCCAAGTATATCTACTTCATCTTTACAACACAACACACAAATATACTTTGTTATTCTTCAAGCCAATGTAAGTGATTATTCTAATAATTTAGTACAAACTTGCCTTTGAGTATTAAATGGGTACTTATATCTTCAATTCTTTTTTATTTTTTTAAAACCATTTCATGCAATACAGCATGCCAGTCCACCCAAGCCAATTGCCCTGTGTGAAACTGGTTTAGAATAGCTAAACCATATCTCTGCATGTTAAGCTGTGACTAAAAGAGTGGGTGCCAGGAAGAGCATCTGGCTGTAAAGCATTGCCTCATAAAGGACCCTAAAATGAATGAGTATGAAGATTATTATGGAGCACACAAGGACAGTTTCTCTGCTGAACCTGTCAGTAAAGGTAGCCAAATATTCCCCAGATCACACTATAAAGTCTTAAAAAAGAAAGGACATATGGGATATTATAGTCCTAAATACACTTGCAAGAGGGAGGGAAAAACCATGGTCACAGCAAGATTACCTTTGATCGCAGGTCTTCTCAAACAGGGCCAACATAGGACGAAAGAACAACAATAAATAAACAAATTACTTACAATCCTTTTCCTGATGTATTTTCTCCATTACTTGTTTCAAGTCTTTTTCCATTTGTTCCTTTTTGTAAATGAGGTCGTTAGCCTCAGACTTCACTTCACGATAAACAGCCTTCAGTTTCTGCAAGTTGCTGTTCCGCTCCTCAAGAACATGATACTTTTTCTGGGACTCTTCCTGCCTCTTCTCCAGAACATGACTTATCTCTTGGTATTTTTCTGAATAAGAAACAAACAAATTACCAATACAACATAAACAAACAAAAAATATAAGAAAAAGAAAAGAAAACCTAAGCAAAAATTCTATGACTGGATATCCTTCAGTATCGTAAGAGATTCACCAACATAACAGTGTTTTGGAGGCAAATGAAAGATAACAGTTGCATAGAGAAATGCAGAGAAATCTCAGTTGCTGGAACCCTTGGAAAAGGCAAACCCAGGAAGACTTGGGATGAAGTAGTGAAGAGTGACCTTAAGAAACTAAGCCTCACAACTGAGATGACAAACGATCAAGAGGGCTGGCGCTATGCTGTGATGATGAAAGCTCGGCCACAAGCATAAACACACACACAATTGGATTTCAGAGTACCAATCTACCAAATTCACTCAAGGTATTGGTTAGGCTGAGACTATAGCAAAAGACACATGCTCAAAGTGCCATGTAGCAGGACTGAAACCATAACTACATGCTTTAGAAGCAAATTTTTAAACTATACAGCCATGACTGCATGTTGGAAAACTAAGGTGAGACAGTCATGGGTGGAATGTGTTTAACCATAAGTCAACTTGATCAGGGCTGACCTGGGGTTAAGCAGCAACTGGGAATTCATTGCTTATCTATAAGAAATTGTTACATAAATATACATGACAACATTTTGAGAGGAGTATATGGAATGAAACATTTCAGATATATTGATTGAGAAACAATCAAGACTTGATATTGGATTATTGATCTTTATTGTATTAAGCCCCCACTCTCTGGATGTATGCTTTAACATTAAATCCTAGTTGGTAGATACAAAAATAATAAATGGCAAAGTTGATGCCATAATGAATTTAATCTGAAATTTGGTAGATGCAAATTACAGAAGTTTGTCATGTGGAGGATGCACAAGGGGTAGAGAGAGTAGCTATTAGGGTGCAATGAGGATATCTGACCTGGCTTGTTTCACAACAGGATAACTCGTCTAACCCATGCTAGCATGGAAAAAAATGGACGTTAAACAGGATGATTATGATGATGATATATATATAGTTCAGGGAGCTGCTAGCTACAAAAAGTTTTTTCCTCAAAACAAAAGGCAGATTGCATGAAGCTTGTGTACAAACAGCAATGTTGTATGGAAGTGAGACCTGGGCAATATCTGCAGAGGACCCATGAAGATTACATGCTCCAATGACCTGTCCCTCCTCATAGTGGTGCCATCCAGTTCCACACTGTAAATGTGACTGCGGCTCCCAAATCCCAAACTGTGGTTCCACTGTAAGAAGGGTTCAACACGGCCAACTAGCTTATCCCTCCTCACCAATGTCATCCAGTCCTATAATGTAAATGTAGCTGTGGCTCCCTGTGAAAAGAGCTCGGCACAGAAAACTGGTCTGTCCTTCTTCATAACGGCACCATCCAGTTTCACACTGTAAATGTGGTTGTGGCTCCCAAATTATGGTTCCACTGTGAGAAGAGTTCGGTGTGGCCAACTGGCTTGTCCCTCCACATAGTGGTGCTATCCAGTTCCAGGCTCCCAAACTGTGGTTCCGCTGTGCATTTTTATATGTATTGCTTCATTTCGATCAGAGACAACATTGTTTTAACTTTATCATAGCTATGATTAGCTTTCTATTTAGGACAGATACCACAGCTTGAGGTCAACTATCCAATTATTTTCTTTTCTTTGTTTTCTTTCGTCCTTCTATTTGTGCTGTTTGTTTTATCACACAGACATCATACCAGCAGAAAGGTTTATTTTTCTGTTGCATGTTCCAGCATTTTAAAATGGTACTCTCAATTAAATCATGCAAAATCATTTTGGTGGTTTGAGAGCTGATGAGGGTGAAGATGTATATAGGTAAACTTGTACACCACCTTTCTTTATTTCCTTCTTCCAGTCACTTCAGTGCGCCAGTGCACTCCTCTTTGTCCTCTTTCAGTCATATATTTCAGTCTTATATATGCCTGTTCCCCACCTTGTGGATTGTCTCTCTGTTGACCACTGGCTGCTGGCTTCTGTCCTGAGGCATTTTTGTCCATCGCTGTCTTTGACAGCATTTAGCTGCTTTAACAGCAATAAGTTTTCTCATTTTTATATGTATTTAAATACACTCTCCCTTCATCTTGATCAGAGACAATATTGTTTTAATATACAGGGTGGGGTATAAGTTCGGAAGCAAATTTTTGAAATTTGATTTCTAAAAGTTTTGCAAGTATATCATTAATCTTTTATTATCAGGTTAAAACATTAGTCTATGTAAACATATTGGACTTAGTTTGAATTTCTTAAAGAATTTGAAAATGTCATCCAATAGAGAGATGATACTTAAATATCAGAGCGTAGGGAGGTCAGATTCAGATATTGCAAAGTTACTTTCGGTTGCTAGATCTACTGTTTGTAGGGGAAGGAGATCTGTCGGATAGACCCAGGAGTGGAAGACCGCACACTAAATGGACTCCTACTCTCATTAAAGCCGTTCAACAAAGGATAAGAAAAAAATATGAAAAGGTCTATGAGAAAAATGGCAGAAGAGGTCCGAGTAAGCCCTAGGACAATGAGAAGGGTCATCAAAGATGACTTGGGAGTGTCTTCCTTCACTCTTCAGAAAAGACAAAACAAAAAAAAAGGTAGAGAGAAGAAAGAATTTGCTTAAAGAAATGAAAGTAGCACAGTGGGGAAAACTGTCTGGTCAGATGAAAAAAGATTTTCACTGTTGATCAGACATACAACTGAAGAAATGATCAAGTCATTGGCAAAAAACATCAGCAATCAGAGTAGACCCAAAATCTGTATTCCATACAATGAAACCAGCTTGTTATGGTCTGGGGGGCTGTTTCATCATCTTGGAGGTCTCCTCTCATTTTTGTGGAAGAAAGGACAAAAATCAGCTCCCAAACTGTATTATCAAGCCTATGCTTGCTTCTGCAACTAATAATTTTGGCAATGTTTATATGTGAACCTCCCATACAACAAATGTCACACAAGCTTGGTGCAAAGACCATCTTCTGAGGTTCCAGTCAAAAGAAATGTGGCCTTCTTGTTCACCTGATGCAAACCCAATGAAGTTTTCAATATTGTCTATCCTTGAAGAAAAAGCCTGTTCAAAAGACCATAAGACAGTCAATGATTTAAAGGCATCTTTACAGAATGCTTGGAAAGAAATAGTGCAGGTTTTGGTGAAAGATGTTCGACAGATGTTAGAAGCTATTATTGCTGCACAAGTAGGTAATTTTGAATAAACTATGTACATTATATTCCAAACATATTTATGTATAATTACATAATGTTGCTGATCAATAAAGTTAGTAGTTTTATTATTAAAAACATTTTTATTTGCTTCCACTTATGCCCCACCCTGCATATATATATATTTCTCCGAAAAGGCTTACTGAATAAATGTGTTTTTTCTACAAGAAATGTTTTCTGTTCCTTCCTCTTTTCACTATCTTTCTATTTCATTCTATCTTCTGATGGAGGACTAGTGTCTAAAACGTTAAGACTATTTTCTTACTATATCAAGTGTAAAACTAATATACCTTTCCATTGTTTTGTGTTGTTTGCTGTTATTTCTGTTTATTTCTTGTAACGCGCGTGTGTGTGTACATATATATATATATATATATATATACACAAACACACACACACATTTTGTAATGAACAAGTGATATAACCACTCCTATTCATCACCTATGTATATATATATATATGTATGTGTGTGTGTATGTATGTGTATATATATATATATGTGTGTGTGTATGTATGTGTATATATATATATATATACACACACACACACACACACACACATATATGAGTGGTTATATCACTTGTTCATTACAAAATGTGAAAAAGCTCTGCATTAATCGCTTAATCGTGAAAAAGCTCTGCATTAATCGCTTAATCGTGAAAAACCAAAGATACACTTCAAAGCATTTTATTAATTTCTGTGTTCGTTTCAATTTTAACGAAATACAATTGCAAAATATAAAAAAAATGATTTGTAGATTAATTAATCAACCAATCAAATCAATAAAATAATTTCAATCATATATCACAAAATCTATTCAGGATGAAAGGCAAATCAGTTCTATAAATCAAAATGTAATTGTAGAAATAAACCAGATTGCCCTCTGCAAAATAATTGTCTGGATAGAAATCGGGTGTATAAATGCACCGTAAAAACAAATAACACATACAACTACATAGGGGCAACTTCTTCGACATTTAAATCGAGATTTGCGAATCACAAATGCTCATTTTTCGAATCCTAATAAGAAATCTTTGACTTCTTTATCACAACTTATATGGTCATTAAAAGACAAAAATTTAAAATACTCGATCTTTTGGATGAAGCTTTATAATAGTAAAATATACACGAACTCCTCTATATCAACTAACTGCAACCTCTGCACAAAGGAGACCCTATTAATAATTACTAATTATGAAAACTTAATTTAACAAAAAAAGTGAATTATTCTCAAACTGCCTTCATAAAGCTTTGTCTACATTCCAAGCCTCGCAAAAAGTCAGGAAAAAAACACTAAACAATCAGGCTTTAATTTTTGACGTCTCTTAACTGTTGGGCCTAAAAAGTCATAACGGTTTATAAAACTTTAATAATGCTTTATCTTCTAATCATTTATGATAGAATTAATGTTAGAATGAAGGATCCTCTTTAGATATATATATATATATTTGGTAACTTGTTTACTTGATAAATATGCACACCTTAGGATTATTTTAGATATTTATAATTTTGATTCGGATCTTTATGTATCTGTTTTGGATATTCAACTTGTAAATTTATCGATTATAATTGAACTGTAGATCATTCACGCGTTTGCATATTTTATTCATTTTGAGTATGTTTTGGGGACTCAGAAAGTTAGATTTGCATTTATTTATTTTTATTTATATCTAGGTATAAATATAACAAACCATAACAGTCGACAAATATTGGTCTTTTTCTCCACTGAACTAGAGGTAAAACTACAATTATAACATTACTAATAATTGTTTCTACTTTAGGCACAAGGCCAGCAATTACCCAGTGCATTACTGGTACTTTATTTTATCGACCCCGTAAGGATGAAAGGCAAAGTCAACCTCGGCGGGATTTGAACTCAGATCGTAAAGGGACGTATCTATGCTGGAAAGCATGGCGTCCAACACTCTACCGATACTGCCAATCCAGTTATAATTATTTATTTATTAAATGTATACCGTTTCATTAATACCTATAATAATATCTCTATATAGTTGTACAAATAGGTTTATCATATGTAATAACATACTCGTAGTTACATTTACAAATAATTTAGATACTCAAATGACTATATTGTTATAAGTGTTTGATATTCCCTAGAAGTTCGAATTTATATAATGATTTTTACTTAATTTAATATAATTTAATGTAATTTAATTTATTTTAATTAAATTTAAATTTAGATTACCTTCGGCTTCTTTAAATATTTAGCTCCTCTTTCTATCACATTCGCTAAAATATTTTAGACGTATCTTTTGTCTACTTTATATTAAAACCATATTACATTTTATAATATATTTTTAATATTGGGCATTTTTAAGTTTCGCAAACAATTCATTATTTTTATTTTTTATTTTTATATTTATTTTGTATCTAGCCCCTATCACGTAGTTTTGAATTATATATTTATAGTATATATCAACTAAATGAAAATAATTGATATAAAACAATTTTTTAACAATATTTTTTAACTATATATATATATATATTTTAACAAAATTTTCAGTAACTTATTTACTATATTATATTATTGTATTATATTATATATATATTTGAAAGGTTTCACCTCAATTATAAACAAATAATAAACTATAATCCTTGTATATTTTTTGATCAACACATATATATAATTAAAAATTCAGACTTCTTTAAGTTTAGTTATAAGGCCGGTTGATCCTTTAGGCACTCAAACTGTTTAATAATAAATTCTTTAATAATTGTAACTATAATTATTTTATAAATTATATTATATAAACTGTTGTCAATATTATAAATAATTTTGGTAAAGATTACCTTCGGGAGGGTATAAAAGCATTATTATATATTTTCTCTCTCGTGTTTCGTAAATCCTTTTGTTTTCATAAAATTTGAATTTTAGAAATTAAACTTGATAGTATAATATAATATTAATACAAATACCTATTAACTTTTAAAACCTAAAATATTACTCATTACTCTGAAATAACTTAAATTAAATATTTTGAATATTAACGGTCATCTAAGTTTGGATATATATTGCATATATGGAAAATTGTCTATAAACTTGAACATAAATTACTCCCTTTTGTCTCTCTCTCTCTCTCTCTTCAATCATCTTTCATTTGTTTTTTCGAGGCACCTACTAACTATATTATCCCCATCAGCTGTCTCTTCCTCTATGCTTTCCTTTCTTTCCTCTTTCTTCAGTAGTTTAAAAAAAATGTTATGAACTGTTAAATTGATGCCGTGTATTTTTTAAGCTGTATTACACGCACCCTCTCTATTGTTTGTATTATATATTTTTCTCATGTTCTCAATATTAGGGTATAAATATTGAGTTTTGTCATATGTTAATCACTACCATGACTGAATCTTAACCATCTACTATGTTAGGGTATGTCATGCATCATCTTATTTGATCTGATGAGAACGTACTGTTGAACTTAAATCAGTACCTCTGAAATATGTATAATAAAATACACTTGACCACAAGAATATCTATTTTGTTAATATTTTGAATTAATATATATATATAACACATATATACACACACATACACACAACATATATATATATATATATATATATATATATATATATATATATATCATCATTGTTTAACGTCTATTTTCCACACTACCGTGGGTTAGACGGGTTGCCCCCGTTAGAGGCAAGTTGGGTCAGGTGATCGTGTCTTGCTCATATGGGTCTGTTTCTTCTGGCTTGGTTTCTACGGCTGGATGCCCTCCGTAACACCAACCACATTTACAGTGTGCTGGATGCTTTTTGTCATGACTCCTACATAACCACTTTACAGAGTGGGCTGGGTGCTTTTAGTTGTGACACTTACACGACTACCTTACAGCATGGGCTGGGAGCTTTTTTTTTTGTGACACCTACACGACCACTATATAGTGTAGGCTGGATGTTTTTGTGATACCAACATAATTTGACAGTGTATGGTATGGACAAAAGTGGGAGGATGGTATAGGGATGTATGGAAGTGGTTAAGAGGTGCCTACTGGATGTACGTTTGAGTCCGTGTGCAAGGGAAGATGGTTCTTCTGTATTACTACATAACACCAAAGACCTCGATCCTCTGTCATTGTCTTTGAGTGGTGCAACTGCGCAAAGTCAGCTTTTATCATCTAATCCCAGGTCTTCTTAATCCATAACTTCCATCAATTTTGATTGCCCTGCATCTTTTTATATAGCTGTCACCCTTCATTAAATATCACATGACCATACCAATGCAATCTCCTCTCTTGTATACTGCATCTGATCCCTCTTATGCCAAATTTCTCACTCAGTTCATATACGCTTTGCAATTCGTGTATATTACTATTACCAATCCAGAGAGAGGAAGCACACACACACCCCTGCAAAAATCAACCCTTCCCTACGAGTGTCGACAAATGCCCAAAACTCCGAGTTGGTACCATCAATGTAAGCACAATGAAAGGAAGAGCAGGAGAAATCGTAGAAATGCTAGAGCGAAAGGAAATTGATGTATGCTGTGTGCAAGAGACTATATGGAGGAGAGTCTGCTAGAGTCCTTGTAGGAAAAAGTCAGTGCTACAAATTTTTCTGGGTGGGAAATGACGATGGGATGGGTGGTGAAGGTATACTACTAGCTGACAAGTGGGTAGATAAAGTAATCTCAGTGTACAGGGTAAATGCAAGAATCATTAAACTCAGACTAGTCCTGAATAAAACAATTACCACAATAATATCAGCTTACGCACCCCAATCGGGGTTGCCAGACGAACTTAAGGATAGATTTTACGAGTCCC
>OZ024741.1:227206657-227209157 GCA_964016885.1 Eledone cirrhosa
ACTAGAGAGAAAGGGCCTCAAAGTCAACATGACAAAGACTAAGGTCCTTATAAGTAGACGAGAAAACAGAACCCAGATCCCCTCAGGGAAATGGCCTTGCTCAGTATGTAGGAAAGGTGTAGGTAGGAACTCCATTCTTTGCCCCAAATGCAAACAATGGGTACACAAGAGATGTAGCGGGATCTCAGGAAGCTTAATTAAGAATGTAGGATTCACATGCAGCAGCTGTGCTGAAACAGCAAGCAAACAGCCACAGGAAACAAGTACCACCAATCTCTGGGAGGGCCCTGTAGAAACAGTAGACAGCTTCTGCTACCTAGGTGACCGAATTAGCAACGGAGGTGGGTGCTCAGAAAGTACAATAACTAGGGTAAGAACGGGATGGAAGAAGTTTAGGGAACTACTACCACTGCTAGCTGCAAAAGGCTTCTCCCTCAGAATGAAAGGCAGACTGTATGATGCGTGTATCCGAACAGCGATGTTGCATGGTAGTGAGACCTGGGCGCTGAAGGTGGAAGACTTACGTAGATTAGAGAGAAACGAAGCCTGCATGCTCCGATGGATGTGTAACAGTAATATACGTGAACGACAAAGCATAAATGAATTGAGAGAGAGACTGAGCATAAGAGGAATCAAATGCTGCGTGCAGGAGAGGCGGTTACGCTGGTATGGACATGTGATGCGTATGAAGGATGACAGCTGCATAAAAAGGTGCAGAGCACTAGAAGTTGATGGAAACCGCGGAGTGGGGAGACCCAAGATGACTTGGGATGAGGTGATAAAAGCCGACCTTACCCAACTACACCTCTCAAAGTCAATGACACACGACCGTGACTTCTGGCGTCACGCAGTAATACAGGGTACCCGACCTCCCATGGGTACATGCTGAAGCATATAAACAATATGCCCCCCCCCCCCCACCGCAAGGTGGTCGTGGAGGTGCCACGGCAAAAAAGCACCCAGCCCACACTGTAAAGTGGACGTGTAGGCGCCACGAAAAAGCACCCAGCACTCACTGTAAATGAGGTTGGTGTTAGGAAGGGCATCCAGCTGTAGAAATCAAGCCAGATCAGTTCCTGTATGAGCAAGGCATGGTCAGCCGACCAGACACTGCCCACAACAGGACAACCCGTCTAACCCATGCTAGCGTGGAAGAACGGACGTAAAACGGTGATGATGATGATGATGACATACATACATACATATATATATATACATACATACATACACATATATATATATATACATACATACACATATATATATATATACATACATACACATATATATATATATACATACATACACATATATATATATATACATACATATATATATATACATACATACACATATATATATATATACATACATATATATATATACATACATATATATATATACATACATACATATATATACATACATACATATATATACATACATACATACATACATATATATATACATACATACATATATATATACATACATATATATATACCATCACCGACGCTGATAAGAAGGTAGCTTGGAAGTGTCACTATGAAAGGCTTCTAAATGAGGAGAATAATTGGGAGAAAGGCAGTCTCCCCCATATCGACCCAATAGAGGGACCAGCAGTGTTAGTCGAGGGGAGTATAATAAGTAAGGCAATCAAGGATATGAAGACTGGTAAGGCGGCTGGGCCTTCGGAAATAGTTGCTGAGATGCTGAAGGCATCTGGCACGGTGGGACACACCATGGTCACCCGCATAGTTAACCAAGTCGTACAGAACGGGGTTGTTCCGAAGGACTGGCATAGCAGCATCATCGTTAACTGTTATAAGGGTAAAGGAGACGCCCTAGATAGGAGTAACTATAGAGGCATTAAATTAATCGACCAGGTCATGAAGGTCACGGAAAGAGTAATAGCGCAACTAATCAGAGAGAGAATTGACCTAGATGAAATGCAGTTCGGGTTTGTGTCAGGCAAAAGTACCACAGACGCTCTTTTCATAGTACGACAACTACAGGAGAAGTACCTAGCTAAAGGTAAACCCCTCTACTTAGCTTTTGTCGACTTGGAGAAAGCCTTCGACAGAGTCCCCCGCTCCATTATCTGGTGGGCTCTTAGAAAACTAGGCGTTGACGAATGGCTTGTGAGGGCTATACAAGCCATGTATAAAGAAACAGTCAGCAAGGTTAGAATTAATAACGAATATAGTGAAGAGTTTAGCGTAAAAGTCGGCGTCCATCAGGGCTCTGTTCTCAGTCCACTACTATTTATTATTGCCCTTCAGGCTATAACAGAGGAGTTCAAGACAGGCTGCCCATGGGAACTCCTATACGCAGACGACCTGACACTCATAGCGGAATCAATGGCCGAGCTAGAGAAGAAATTCCAAACATGGAAGCACGGCCTAGAGTCAAAAGGACTTAAAATTAACCTGGCTAAGACCAAAGTACTAGTTTGTAGGAAAGAAAACAAGGCGGCGGTCCCTTCGGGGAAATGGTCGTG
>OZ024741.1:227214157-227306657 GCA_964016885.1 Eledone cirrhosa
CCAACCAAGGGGAGACCAACCTACCCACTCCGTTTTATAGGGAAAAGAAGTTAAATGTGAGATTAGTTGATAGCACACAAAAAAACAAGTGGAAAAAAATTTTTTCTCCACTGAAATCGAGGAGGGTGTGCATCTATAAATTTACCAAAAATTAAATTCGTTTGTTAGAAATATGGTAACAAAAGGGTTAACCAAATTATTAATGGTTTTGTATTTCCTCACAAAAAGGAAACCTGAAGGTTGTGAAAAAGCCATCATTGAGCTAAAGTTTTAAGATCTTGAACAAAAGAAAAGAAAATTGTCATGCTTCATGGATAGAATCTGACCCCAGAAGGAAAGCTGGATATATAACAGATTATGTTGGCAGAGTGCCTAGTTTCTTGGTTACAAGCCAACTTCACAGATCTTCAGAGAATTTCTTGAAATAAGAATAATGAAAGAAAAGTTTATTGGAATAACAATAATATAACAGTAATGAAACCTCCTTGCTTTTGAATAAAATAGTATTTTTATTGTTGATGAAGATTGTGAATTGGCAATGATTTGGCTGTCAGATTATATGCTTTGGTATTTGTTCTCGCTCACTATGCTCTGAGTTCCCATCTCACTGAAGTCAATTTAGCATCCCATTTATTGGGGTCAATAAAGCACTACCCCAAGAGCAGCGGATTAGCTGATTCATGAACAAGCTGGACAGGATGCTTTGTAGTATATAATCCAGCTTTGAATCCCAATGCCTTCTACCAGGAATTGCATCTGGCAGATAGTACCAGCAATGGAAACAGTTTCCTTGGTCTGATTGGCTTTTAATTTTTTTTCTTATATATATATACTAGCAGAGGTACATTCGGGTTCCTCGGGTATTAAATAGCAGTTATGTATACCATTTATGTCAATACTTCAGTGCTGCTTCAAAAACTATACTTTTACAAAATCGGCCCCCAAGATTCCTGCCCCCAAGGGTCCCCTACTCAATATGTGCCAATTCTAAGAGTTCACATTCATCTGTAGAACAAACGTAGCCCCTGTGTCAAGTTTTGTGAAAATCGGTTGCGAACTCCAGAAGTTATGACGTTTTGTTGCATTGCACTGCAGTGCTTCAGTCGACTCCAAGGAACTGGTTAAAGGGGGTTATCTGCCGGGAGGCCCTATAATCAATATCTGGAAAAATGAAAGTGCCCATGACCATCCGGAGTACATAAGTAACCTATGTCTTAAGTTTGGTGAAAATACTGTAGAAATGCATAAGGTTTACACATGCGCGCGCACGTGGTGCGTGTGGATTTGTGTGTGTGCGTATGTATATGTATGTGTATGTCCGTCGACGCATACGTATGTACTGGCCTAAATCTTAACTATTTACTTTTACTATTTTAAGGCAAAGTTAAAATACCGTCGAATCCCGGGATCGATAAAATATAGTACCAGTAATGTACTGGGTTATTGCTGGCCTTGTGCCAAAAGTAGAAACAACTATTTTAATAACCTCTGTCATTTTCGTTTACAATTTTATTTACATCATTCTTACACTCCGGGGCTGGAAATCATTCGGTTATTTTAAATAGAATATTAGTCTAACAACTCCATTTACACCATTAACTTGGTCTTGTCTTTGCATGAAATTATTCTTCACGGTCCACATAACGACGTATTATTCTCGCTTTTTTTTCGTTCATTACCAGGGAACGTCTTCACGAACCAAAATATCGTCTTCCTGTTTTCCTTTGGTTGCAACGTTTCTCGAAATATTTACTTCTGCATTCACAGATTGAATTTATTAGTTTAAGAAGATCCCATTAATGTTGAAAGCAGCGATTCTTTGCTTAAACTTTCTTTCTCAACCCCTCTCCCTTTTTCCTCATACCTTCTCTCTCTCTCTTCCTCTACAGAATGGAGAATAATAAAGAATGTCTTTATATATATATGTGTTTGTGTGTGTGAACCAGCGTTCGTTGCCATTCTCTCTCTCTCTCTGATTATCTTGTACCTCTCTCTGTATAACGACCTATCTCACTCTCTCTCTCTACATCTCCCTTTCTCTCTTTAGATGTATATGTATATGTGTGTGTGTGATATATATATAGAGAGAGAGAGTTGCAACATGGATGTAGTTTCATAGATTTTTGAGGGTAGTGAGAATGAAAATATAAACAGAGCATATAAATAAATTTACAGTAGAATAACATGTTTTAAATATATACATAAATAACATTACAAATGCCTCGGTAACACTACAAAGGATGATATAATGAAAGATATATTCCTTCAATGCTACAATATTAAAGAAAATGTAAAAGAAGGGGTGAACAACCGAGCCAACACCAGAGCAAAAGACAGCAACGTCGCGAGTACTGGGCAACCTCTCTAATGATTTTTTAGGCAAGCCAGCACACTCGCAGCGTTCCCTCGGGTGATGGCGAGGCTGATGCGCTGAAATATTGTTTTAAAATACTTTTTAATGGAAATGAAGCAAAATAGAAGCTTAATGTTGAAACTTCGAACTCATGAATTTTGCAGGTTAAAATTTTGCTGCCCTGAAAACAGTTCACGTATTTTTGTACCTTTGCACGTTTATTTGTAACATAAATAGATAAACAGATGACGCCACATAAGGGAAATAACTTGTCTCTCATCTCTATTTATACATTAGAACTGAAAAATCAATACATTACAAATTCGATTTTTGTACTTGGCGTGGGTCGATTTGAAAATATTTTTGACCAATGTCTCTGCCGGACCTTCATCTATAATTGTAGCAATTTCACCGAAATTTGAACGTACGGTTTAGGAGATGTGTGCCGACTGATTTCGTAGACAGACAGACAGACCTCAGTTTTATATATATAGATATCATCATCATTTAACGTCCATCTTCCACGTTAGGATATATATATATATACATACAATGCAGCGTGGAAGATTGATGATGATGATGATGATACGTAGGTAGAAGAGGCGCAAATGAATTGCATTCACAGGCGGTATGCTCTTGGGGAGCAGAGTATCAATAATAATAATAATAATAATAATAATAATAATAATAATAATAATAATAATTGTTTCTACTTTTGGCACAAGGCCAAAAATACCCAGTGTATTACTGGTACTTTATTTTATCGACCCCGTAAGGATGAAAGGCAAAGTTAACCTCGGCGAAATTTGAACTCAGAATGGAAAGGGCCGTAACGCTTTGCATCAAAGCATAGCATCCGACCCTCTACCAATACTGCCAATCCACCTCCTTTAATAATAATAATAATAAATGGGAAAATGTGAACAAAGAATCAGTATTGTATCATATACATATTTAATTACATATTACATGTTTCACTGCTGATCAGCTCAAGGAACGAAACAATAATGTTCAATCCTGACTCTGGATCAAGGAGCTCCTCAGATATGTGTTCTCACATGTGGATACACGTCCAAATGTGGTTGAATTGTTAAACATTTGATTCGTTATTTTAGGCTGCCACAGCCTAAAATAACGAATCAAATGTTTAACAATTATATATATATATCTATAGAAGGAATAGATATATATATATATATATAACGAAGGAAATGTGGTAAGGAACCAGGTGGACCATAACGCACCAAAGTACTCAATACTTAGGGTAGTAGAGTGGGTAATAGGAACGAGTAGGACCCCGACGGCTGAGCTCAAGCCGTTTCGACGGCTAATTCTGGACTAATTCTAGTACAGAATTAGCCATCGAAACGGCTTGAGCTCAGCCGTCGGGGTCCTACTCGTTCCTATATATATATATATATATATGTAGAGATACATAGGTATATGTGTATGTGTGTGTGTGTATGGTCAGAAATATATACTCTTACAGCTCATACACATCAACAAAAACACGCACACACCTCTACATTTACCTTCACAGCTCTGTATACACACACACTCCCTTATATACACATACATTTGCTCACAGCTTTGTACTTACAAGCACACACACAAACACACTCTTTTACTTACATATACAGACACATATCCTCTTAGCTTCATATGGATGTATAACACTCACACACACGTACAGCTCTATATACAAAGCGTTTTTTTCCCTTTCAGATAGATGCACTCCATTATTACCTTTTCAATAAAAGTATATCATACACTAAACACCAGCATCCAAGAGATGTCAACATGAATCTACCCGTTACTTTTCCCTAAATTTTTTTTTCCATTTCCGCCCAGTTTGTCTCCTCAGTCTTTCTATTTCTTTCCCTATCATTCCACTGCAAAGTGGTCGTGGTGGTGCCACGGCAAAAAGCACCCAGCCCACACTGTAAAGTGGACATGTAGGTGCCACGGAAATAAAGTACCCAGCACTCACTGTAAATGAGGTTGGTGCTAGGAAGAGCATTCAGCTGTAGAAATCAAGCCAGAATCAGTTCCCGTCCCACCCTTGCAAGCAGGGAAAAGCGGTCGCAAAATGATGATGATGATTCCAAGTAGTAAATATATAACGGCGGCGAAGATTCGACACCGTATCTGAGCTTTCCCGCTTCTGGGACAAGCATTGGTTAGTTGTTTACACCTGGCAGACCAACACCTTGGGAGATGCTAAACACAGGTCAGATGTTGTTTATGCCTGGCAAAAAAGAGGTCAGATATATCCATCCTTCTAAGTTGTTTACGCCCGGCAGACCAACTCCTTGGGAGATTCTAACCAAAGGTCAGAGGATATATCTATCCTTCTAACTTCAACCCTTATAAATACAAGGGTTGTTCACGCCCCGAGAGAAAATGTGATATCACACAATAAATACCACACAATACCATACAAGAACGGACATTTCACCTACGCCATCAAATCTCTCTTCACGAAAAACATCTGTCCACTATTTTCTCACACACCTTACACGCCTGGCTGAGTGATTACTACTACTGCTAAAACAAGAAAGTATACTAATACGCACACACGTACACATAGTAAGTTTATACTGTTTTCATTTCACACGCACCATTTCTGTTTCTCACATTGTATCTTTCAGATACAATACAAATTATATTATAATCGTATTCTGTGATACTTGTACTTACGTGGTTCGAAGAGCCACCAAATTATTGTACGAATATTTCAAGTTATAGATTTTATCATTCAATATTCAAATTGAATATTGTTATAATAAAATAAATATTGTAACACCATCCTGGTATTATTTTTGCATTGAAACCATCATACCAACAATTCCATCTATTCACTTATCCGTTACATTTTAGACAAGTTGTCTCATTTTGATACAAGCCAGGTCTATTCACCATATCTTGCTCATACAGAATTGATTTGGGCTTAATTTTTACAGCTGGTTGCCCTTCTTAACACCAACCACATTTAGTGTGTACTGGGTGCTTTTTGTCATGACACCTACACGACCACTTTAGAGTCTGGAGTGAGGGGCATGCGGAGGGGTACGTGTATTTTGGGGAGGTAGATCTGGGGTGTGGGTGGGAGTATTAGAAAGTGGGTGGAGTGTTATGACATGAGAGGTGTATGGAAAGAGTGATGGAGGGGAAGGTGGTGCATACTGGATCTATGCTTCAACCTCTGCATACAGGGAGGCAGTTCTTCTGTATTACTACATAATGCCAGAGATCATAGGTGTAATTGTCTAAGGTCAGCTTTTATCACCTCAACCCAAGCCTGCTTACTCCATAGCTTCCATCAACATTGAACGCTCTGCACCTTTTTATACAGCTGTCATCCTTCATACACATCACATGTTCATACCTATGTAATCTCCTCTCTTGCACACTGCATCTGATCCCATATATGCCTAGTTTCTTTCTTAGTTCATTTGTTTTGTGTTCATGTATATTACAATTTCACATCCATCGAAGCGAGGAAGCTTCATATTTTTCCAATCTTCGCAGGTCATCTGCACACAGCGCCCAGACATTGCTGTTCATATACACACATCATACAATCTGCCCTTCATTTTGAGGGGAAAATGGTTTGTAATAGAAATGGTAGTAGGTCCCTGAAATTTCTCCATCCCGTTCTCACTGTCTACTGTGCTTTCAGAACACCCTCCTCCACTGCTATTTGGTTACCCAGGTAACAGAAACTAACTACTACTTCTAGAGAGCCCTCCGAGTATTTGAAGGAACTAGTATCCTGTAAGCTCTTGCTAATTAATTACTGCACCTGTGCATCAGCCACATATAAAACCTACATTCTTTGCTAGTCTGCTTGAGATCCCACTACATCTCTTTGCATACAGAAGTTCCCATGGGCAGCCAGCCTTAATCTCTTCCGTTACAAAAACTCATCAGCCATTTATTACACATCTCACAATGCTTTGTATTAACTATACCAATATATATATATATATATATATATATATATATATATATATATATATAGAAGGATCAGATGCTGTTTATTTATAGAGGGATCAGATGCTGTTTACTTGAGAGAAGACTACGTTGGTATGGCCACGTGATGCGCATGAAAGATGACAGTTATATAAAAAAGTGCAGGGCGATCAAAATTGATGGTAGTTACGGAGTAGGTAGACCCAGAAAAACCTGGGACGATCTGATAAATTCCAACCTTACACACTTGCACCTCTCTAAGACAATGTCACTGGACCAAGATCTTTGGCGCTACGCAGTAATACATTGCCTATGTACAAAACGAAACCTACAAGCAGTAGGCACCTCTTAACCAAATATACACCCCAATCCATTACCCCTACCCTATCCTCCCACTCACACCAACCTCTCTCTGTAAAGTTGGTACCACAACGTCCAGTCCAAATAAATGAGATAATGAGATCGAGATCATGTAGGTGTCACAACAAAAAAACACAGTCCACGCTGTAATGTAGCCGTGTAGGTAACACGGTAAAAAGTTCCCAGTTCCACACTGTAAATGTGGTTGGTGTTAGGAAGGGCATCCAGCCGTAGAAAACCTGCCAGATAGTCCTATATGAGCGAGACACAGTCACCCGACCAACTTTGCCTCAGGTGGGACAACTCCCGTCTAACCCATGTTAGCGTGGAAAATGGACGTTAAACGAAGATGATATATATTATATACTGTAAAGTGGCTATGTAGGTGTCACAACAAAAAGCACCCAGCCCACACTGTAAGGTGGTTGTGTAGGTGTCACGACAAAAAGCACCCAGCACACACTGTAAATGTGGTTGGCATTAGGAAGGGCATCCAGCTGTAGAAAACAAGCCCAAATCAGTTCTGTATGAGCTCGGCATGGTCACCTGACCAGGCATTTCTCACAATGGGACAACTCATCTAATCCATGCTAGTGTGAAAAAATGGGCGTTAAACAGTGATGAGGATGATATGGAGAGAGAGAGAGAGAGAGAGACAGAGAGAGAGAGAGAGAGAGAGAGAGAGAGAGACATAGATAGAGAGACATAGAGAGAGAGAGACATAGAGAGAGACTGCGTTGGTATGGATATGTGATGCGTATGAAGGACGTATAAAAAAGCTGTATAAAAAAGTGCAGGGCAATGAAAATTGGTGGAAGCTACGGAGTGGGTAGACCAAGGAAAACCTGGGACGAAGTGATAAAAACTGACCTTACTCACCTACACTTCTCTAAGACAATGACACTGGATCGAGACCTTTGGCGCCATGCAGTTGTACAGAAGACCCAACTACCATTGCATACAAACCTAGTCAGTAGGCACCACTTAACCCAATGTACACCCCACCCTCATACCTCTACCCCATTCTCCCTCTCCCGTTCCATCCAGTGTGTCGATGACACAACAGTCCACACTGTAACTGTGGTTGGTGTTAGGAAGGGCATCCAGCTGTAAAAACCTGCCAGAGACGCTTCCGTGCGAGTGAGGCATGGTCTCCCAACTATTCCCACATCAAATGGAACAAAACCGTCTAACCCATGCTAGAGTGGAAGATGAACGTTAAACGATGATGATGATATATATACAAATGCTGAGCTTCTGCAGTTTCCTTCCATTAAATTTCCCTCACAAGGCATTTGTCAAGCCAAAGCTATAGAAAACACTTGCCAAATGTGCTGTGCCATTGGAATAGACTTAGTAGAGTGTTGTTGCGAAGTGAACTACTGAACTACACAGCCATATATATCTATATTAAACAAATAAAAAACTGAAATGTCTGAAAGTTTTGTTTTCAAAATACTATATAGTCCTTTCCATGGAATAATAAGATTAGTACCTGTTTTTAATTTTGGGTTAAGTTGCCACATGTACACATTCATGTTGGTTAAAAACATGAAAAACCCTTATTCTATAACATGTAATTCAGATAATACAAATACCAATATATTGCAAGAGAAGTAATTATAGAAAGAATTTCCCTGATTATCTCCCTTATATAGTAGGCTTACTGCAGCTTTCACACTTGTTAGCCAGTCAGCGATTTCCTACAAACTTCCCTCTAACCTCCTCAAAATGTACGATTATATTGAATTATTCTATACGTTGTAGTTATGCTCCAGACTAGTCCTGATGAAACAGTTAAAATCAAAGTCATTACAGTTATGACCATTCTGCATTTTCTTCTGATTGTAATTCAATGACTCTTTCCATTTTTTTAAGAAAGTAGAGTATGATTTGGTTGATATTTTTAGTAACTTGAGGACCATGTAGAGATTACCTAGCTTGCTCATGATGTAAGCAAATATATACACTATGTGTAAAAAGAAACCTTGATGAAAGTGTGAACAGCTATGATTATATATGCCTGCTCAGAGCAGTGGAATGGCAGATTCGATAACGAGTCAAATTAATGCATTGCAATATTTTCTGTCTATGTTCTGAGCTGAAATACTGCTGAAGTCAACTTTGTCTATCATCCTTCCAAGGATGATAAAATAAAGTATGAATGAAGAACTGGGGTCTATACAATTGGCTTACTTTTCCCCTCAAAAGTACTGACCTTATGCCTAATTTAGAGCATCAAACAAATGTGATAAACTGACAGAAGTAGACATTTCAATTCATCAGTTAAAATAGGAAAGGCACCAGGCCTTGATAGCCTTCCACCAGAGTTTTGGAAATTGAAGAAGGTGAGGAAAAGCCCCTAAAGTTCTGTAATAGAACCTATCATAGAAACTGTCCCACGGAGTGGGGAATCTCTGGCCTAATGCCAATGAAAAGTGACCTAACAAAAATAGACAATTACAAGTTGCATCCAAGATTCACAACTGCTGTATGTTTAACAGAATTTGACCAGTTATCAATGAGGTATTACATCCGAATCAAAATGACTTTTGTCAAGGCTGCTCCACCACATTCCACATCCTTGCTCTTCGTAGTATAGTAGAACACAAAATCCATGGCATGCAGGGTGTATTAGTATTTATCGATTTCTGAAAGGCTCTTGACTCAACCAATCGAAAGAAAATGCTTGGAATTCTTGAAGCTTATGGTATAAATCAAGTACGAGAATATCTCTGCAGTAGTAATCACCCCAGATGGTAAGACTGATGCATTCAACATTGGCACAAGCATTCTCCGGAAGGACCCTCTTGTCTCGTTCATGTTCATCAACTATCTAGTCTATGCACTGAAATCAATGGCCTAACACTGAGACAATATCGTAGTTGCCATCATCCTGCTGAAATCATCACTGATCTTGACTAAAATGACAACATTGTGCTTCTCGAAAATACCATCAAAACTTCACAGGATCTCCTCATCAGTGTTGAGAAGGATGCTGGTGTGTTTCTGAACACACATGAATCCATCTACCAATGATTGCCTGCATGCATCAATCAGATGGTTCAGATATCGAACTCATGAGTGATTTCAAGTATCTGGGTGGTCACACTGACTCCGGCCACAATGTGGTTGTCAGGTTTGCTTAGTTGTGGAGTGGACTTCACTCCTTACAAGGACACAAAAACAAAGATGTTTCTGGCCTGTATAGAAACGATCCTTCTCTATGGTTCGGAGTCGTGGATATTGAATGATGTCCACTGCAAGTGACTCAATGGTAGATACAGCAGATTGCTACATGCAACATACATCTCCTGGAGATGTCATCCAACAACTCTGTATGGATCCCTGCTGTGTATCACTGATGTTGAGAAGCATTGTCGTCTTGCCCTTGCAGGCCATGTCACTTACTGTGATGAGCCCATTGGAAGACTGCTCCTCTAGATTCTGGATACCAAGAGATGAGTTGGGCAGCCGTATCATCATCGGTTTAACATCTGCTTTCCCTGCTAGCAAGGGTTGAAGGCAATCATTAAGATCAATACAGGTCTCAAAGGAACGAATCTGCATGCATGGTCAACACTGCCTCAATGTATTGGATGACTCAAGGAAAGAAGGAAGGTTTTATGTTCAGGAATCAAATCCAGCTAAGGACAACTTTACCTTTCATCTTCTGAGGTCAATAAAATAAAGTACCAGTCAACTACTGGTGTTGATATAATCAATTTTCCCTGATGTCAACATTGTTGATCTTGTGCATAAATGAAAAACCATAAGCCTGCTATACAGTATGTATGTAAATGAGAAGACATGGAATTCCAGATGAACTTATGTGGCATACAACCTTTCTTGGGTATTTTAAACCTTGTGAAACCCATCCCTCTCCAGGTATCTTTACAGCTTTTTTCTTCCAGAGAAGCAGAGAGAATAATAGAGAGGAAATGAGAAAGCGATAAAGAAAAAGAATTGACCCTAGTAGTGGACTGGTATTTTTATATCGATCTCGAATAGAAGAAAGGCAAAATTGACCTCAGCAGGATTTGAGCTATGAGCACAGAAAGCCGGAATAGATACTGCAAAGCCTTCTATCCAATGTTTTAACAGCTCAATATATAGTAACAACAATATGCCTTCCAACACCATAGAAAATTAGTGAACCTGCAATCAATTAAGTGGAAAACCAAATATCTACTTTCCACAATAAAATTAATCTCAAAGTATTCTTTAAAATGTTTTTTTGTAAACTTATACTCCCTTCTCCCATCCCTGAATCTCTTCCACTACCTCGTCCTTGTCCACAACCTCTTCCCTTTTCCCCTTCTCTGCCACCCTTTCACTTCTATTCACTTTCTCCCACCCTTATCCACCATCTGAATGAGATTGCCTTGAATGAACAGAGACAATTTGGAGTAATGAGTACATTTTAATCTTGCAAGTCCTAAGGCAAACTTACTTGAGCAGGTTCCATGATAAAATGCACCCGGTATACAGTGGTAACAACTGTACTGAGACTATGCAGGGTTAAGAGGACCTACTTTAGTCCTCCTGAGAATATAACAAGTGCTCGAGTGCAGGTGCAATGATAAAATGCACACTGTGCACTGTAAAGTCATAGTACTACTGTTGCCACAATAAAAAGCCCTCAGTACACACTGTAAAGTGATTATCGTAAGGAAAGACATTCAGTGGCAAAAACTATGCTAAAAATGGACTGTATGAGTGAGATGAGGTTCTCTAATATGTCCATCCTCAAACTGTGACAACCTGTCTAATCCATGCCAGCATGGAAAACTGACATAAAATGATATATTCACCTTAAAAATAACAATTACCAATAAAAAAAATATATATATATGCATGCATACACATACACATAGTATTACCTGTGCCTCTGCTAATTCTGCAATCGTGATTACTTTGGGCAACAAGAATCCTTTTCCCCCAGTCTTCCATAATTTGTGCTGTAAATTTCTCTTCAAAATGTGACAACTTCTTATTAAAAATCTCATATTCTTGATGGAAGTCAAGTATTTCATACCTGCAACAAATACAGAGAATCTTCAGAAAAATTGAATAAAGTACTGTTCAGTCAAATACTGGGGTTAATATAATCAACATTCCACTCCCACAAAATTGCAGGCCTTGTACTAAGTTTGGAAATCATTATTGATGATGATTATCAGACATCACTATCCTCAGTTCAGATCAGCTTACATATAAATATAGTTCAGGAATTTGAAAATATAAGAATCCTAAATGCAGAAAATAATTGTAACAACAGTTGATCACTAATTTTTGGGCCACCACCCCCTTCATAGCCACATAATACCCTCAGCAGCCCCCAACCCTATTTTCAGAGAGACCTGCTTACAAATAAATTTCAAATAATATATAGTGTGTATATATATTATATACTTTTTAGTTTACTATATTTATATATATGTATCAATTGATATTTAATATTCTATTATATTACCTCTACCACTCCCCCACCGCCCCCTGGAGGGGGGGGGGGGGGGGGGGTAATGCCCACTTTCAGAACCTCTGCTATAGATAAAGTTGAACTAATAGTATATTAAATATCAATTGATACATATATATAAAAAAGTGGCCAGATGTGCCTACAAGGAATCACCCCTAACCCACCCATCTCTCTGGCCACTTCCATCACTAGGGGAAATTTACTTGATTTTCTCAACTATTATCTATACTAATTGACTGTTAGCTAATTTTTGAATTTGGGATTCTCAAATTTCTAACTTCCAGTGCTTCAATAATTCATAGTAAAGAGGTAGCTAAAAATGAACAATAGTGCAGTTGGGCCACAGAACATTTAACACTGGGTGTATTATATCTCAGTCTAGCCGAAAACCAAGTGCACGCAAACAGTAGTGAGTCATGTGAAGTGGAGTGTGGTTTAACAAGTGCCAAAGGTTGGTATGCCTAAGCTGGGCCGGGGGGGGTGAGCTCCTGCTGGACTTCAAAATGGTTCAAACTCCCTCCCATGTGTCCATGTGGAACTGGTTCAACTAGATTGCGTTGGGTGTGGAAGTAAGAGCTTGGCACTATAATCGCTGCAATGCTTGGATTGCACTATCCTAAAGTGCATATACTTGCAGCTGGGCACTGCTTGTCAAACCAACCGCCCGAAGAAACTCCATTGAAATGAAATTATGACCCAACAACAATACACCTACTGCTACGGTATCATCATCATCATCATCATTTTACATCCGCTTTTCCCTGCTTGCAAGGGTGGGACGGGAACTGATTCTGGCTTGATTTCTACAGCTGGATGCCCTTCCTAACACCAACCTCATTTACAGTGAGTGCTGGGTGCTTTTTTGCCGTGGCACCTCCACGACTACTTTACAGTGGAATGATAGGGACCCTAGTCCCTATCATCTCATTTCTACAGCTGAGTAAATGGAGCAATGTGAAATAAAGTGTCTTGCTCAAGGAAACAACACATCACCCAGTCTGAGAATTGAACTCACAACCTTTCGATTGCAAGGCCAATGCTCTAACCACTAAGCCATGTGCCTCCGTATATGCAAGTGAAAGCGACGTTAAAATCCACATGGGTCCAAGTGTGTTCGGTACCCACCATTAGAATTGCGACTGGTTGACCTTTACTGATTCAGTTGCCTCCAATTGTCGTGCGTGATCTGCATTTGTGAGGGAAACCATGAATTCCTTTGATAGAGCCGGCTCAACCCACCTTGGGTGAACACCGCCACAAGTACAAGTAACAGTTAGTATATATAACATGTTGGGTTTGGATGTAGTTTAGTAGTCTTGTGGGGTAAAATGTAACAGGCAAGATATGAACATGTGGGGGTGTAGTAAAATCTGTCTGGCAATTCTTTCCTAAGACATTCTGATCACATGCTCATAGTATCAGAGCTGTGATCTCTCAATTCAGAGAAGTGGCAGCTCTACCTTGAGCGACTCCCTGATCTCTATTGAGTTAACATTACTCCCGAAACACAATGGAGGAACACCAGTTCAGCTGCTTGTATTCACAATCATATTCTTTTGGTCATTACTCAAGATTCATGACCATAGGTAATACTGAATTGAAGATACTGAGTTTGGTTTATACACCTACCCTGCTTCTTCGGATGATTGAATGCTGAAGCTGGTGCCCTACTGCACCAACTCCTGCAATTATTGCCCATAATTCAGCCTCCTGCCTTCCATCACTCATGAAAACAGCCCAAAGATACTTGAACTTCTCCACCTCAGTGGAACTCCATTAACATGTAGAGTGCATTGCACAGGCTTCCTTGAGAGGACGAGTGTCTCGGTCTTCACAGCACTGATTTTCATTCCTGCCATGCAGCATTCGGCAGCAAACCTATCATGTACATATCAGAAATCACCTTCTGACGAGTTAAGTAACACCATATCGTCCACAAATTCCAGCCGACTGATCCTCCACCTGCCAGTCTTGATACCACTTCCAACCTGGCTGCAGATGTCAATCTTGTTTGAGATTATAAACAGAAGAGATATAATGAGATTATAAACAGGAGAGAAGACAGTATGCACCATTGGCAAAGACTGACACCCACACTGAATGGTTTCAACTTAGCACCATTTATCTAAAACAAATACTAAGACATTCATAATGACTTCAGGGCAACAAGTTGTCGTCCATTGATTACATACTCCTGCAGGACTTTCCATAACAGGTCCAGTTATATGCCTTTCAAAGCTTACAAAACAAGCATACACCTCTGGGCAATACTCCCGTGATTTCTCAAAGAGCCTGTCACAGTTGGCTGGGCTGAGTCCGGGGCAAAAAGTTCACTATTCGTCTGTTAGCTTGGACTCCACAAGATCCCTACATCTCTTTGCCAGACACTTAGCATAGACTTTACTGTGGAGGCTTAACAAGGGGATCCCTCTATAATTGGAGCAATCTCTCGTCTCCCTTTGTGTAAATTGGGATTATCACTTTTGATTACCATTGCTGAGGTGCCTTTCCAGAGATCAGGATCATCTGGTACACATGAGTCAGCTAGTGAATACTTTCTCTATTTAAGGCTTTTAACATCTCAAACTAAATTTGATACTCCCAGAAACCTTGCCATATTTCAGCTCTTTAATTGTTCTGGTGGCCTCAGCCTCTGAGTAGTTAGTCATCACTCTCAGATGGAACTCATATACATTAAAAGATGTGACTGGGTTAGGACATTAGTAATGATGTACCTCTCTGAAGAGAGGACCTGACACATTTCTGATAGCAGGCACGGAAAACTTATGAAGTCAGCAGATGGTTCGCCAGAACACTTTATTTGCTGATCTAAAGACAATTCCAGCTTAACCCCAGAGTCCACCCATATCTTTACTTTGGACTCCTTTACTGACTTTTCGTGCCTAAATAGGCACGAAAAGTCAGTAAAGGAGTTCAAAGTTATGTTACTCTGCACAAAGAATGATGCAGTATGAATGCTTTGTCGAAATACATTGCAGTTTTTTGCTGGTCTTATTCACGCCAGTCACCAATTTGGTACTTTTCTCAATCCAGTGAAGACTAGGCTTTGTTTTAGAGGCGGCCTTTACTCGTCCTAGTTATATCATGGGTTGTGAAAATTTTCTTGAGAGCCAAGTGTCACCCATTGCTCCATCTCTCCTAGTAGTTTACCTCTGTTGTGATCTAGAGGATGCTTGTTCATCAGGCAGGAGCCCACTTATATTGTAATTTACAATCATATCTGGTGGCTGTATCTCTATGCGCCATCAGTGACCTGTTCTCTAGGAGAACAGCTCTGTAAACTGAAAACAGCTATAAGAAAATGAAAATGTCATCTGCGGACTATCACATGCTGCATTCACACACACACACTCTTTCTTTTACTGGTTTTAGTCATCAGACGGAAGAGAGAAAAAAAGGGTGGTGGAGGGTTAGATTATTGGCAGTTTTAAATAACAGATGTAGAAACCATTTTCAGTACAACAGGTAGTAGTAAAAAGGTTTTCATATATAGTATTGACCTTTTATTTTTCGTGATCGAAAGTATCAGTAAAGTATCATTAAAACATCTGACTGATAAAATGAGAAATCAGTCAATTATATTGGTGGCATCCCCACAGCCCCGGCGGACAGAATGGAGAAAGAGTTTCCCCGGATGACGGCAAGGGAGACGCGCTGGAAAAGCCATTCCTGCTCACGAGGCTCACACCTGCGGCTGGCCAGTGCAGTGCCTATGGTGGTGAGTAGGGACTGCCAAGAGTACAACCGCAAACCTGTCAGAGAGCGACAGGCATACTGGTGTACCATCTTGATTAACTACTTAATTGTTCAAGTATGCGCCCTAGGCCTAGAGCCCACCACCCTCCCCTTTCCCCTGAGCACTTCCCTTCATTTTCCATTTTTAAATATCTGTAGTGTTATTTGAAATAGATTTGTTTATGGGTTGTTTTTTTTAAATATGATTTTTATCAATTATTATTTATCTTTTGTAGAACCGTTAACTTGCGAGATATAAACACAGTCGTAAATATTGAGAAAGACACAAATATAAATATATATATATATATACAGACGTGCCAACCTCTATAAACACTAATAGGGAGTACTATGAAAAATAGTGCTCCAAAACGAGGAGAAATGAGGCAAAATGGAAAGATTTTATATAATTGTTTCTACTTTTGGCACAAGGCCAGCAATTACCCAGTACATTACTGGTATTTTAATTTATCGACCCCGTAAGGATGAAAGGCAGTTAACCTCGACAGGATTTGAACTCCGACCGTAACGGTGGGGGGAGGGGGGGGGGGTAAGGGATAACAAAATATCAGTTAGAGGTTGTGAATACTCTGTATTGTGGATAGTTTTAGCGTACGGCGTTGTTTGACTCAACAAGAGGTTTCCGTAATGAAAGCATTTTCATAAGTGATCACAACACACCCCAAAGTGGCTGGGAGATCTCCCCGTCCAACGGAGAGTTGATAGGTCTCTGTATAAGTATATATAACTGCAGAAGCCCGCCATATATATATATATATAATGATATTAAATAAATGGAAACTATATTTATAAAACCATATTTATTCTATTATATATATTTCAAGAGTACCAAAAACTTTGGTACGCTTTCATCAGATGAAATACAAAGTGTGTTTTATAAATTTTCACATAGTCAAGGAACATACCTTATCAGTTGAATTTTCCTTGGAAAATTCAACTGATAAGGTATGTTCCTTGGATATGTCAAAATTTATAAAACACACTTTGTATTTTATCTGATGAAAGCGTACCAAAGTTTTTGGTACTCTTGAAATATATATAATAGAATAAATATGGTTTTATAAATATAGTTTCCATTTATTTAATATCATTGAATATTTACTCCAGAAATTTGTCGAGTGCTCTGAATCAGTTATAAACATTTATATTTGTTGAATTACCAACAAATTAAATATCCCTTCTGCTTATATATATGTGTGTGTTTCTACAGTTTTACTCATAAGACACGTGAGGCTAAAGTAGAAAACACTTGCGTAAGCTTATAGTTAAAAATATATATATATATATATACGCGCGAATCGATGATTTAACCCTAACATAATCGATACAGTAAAGCTATCTCTAATCCTAACCCAACTCTAACGCAATGAACCCGATGAATCATGCGAAAATGTTTCGTCTTTTTAATTCGAGATTTATCGTCAAGGATTGCCGGAATTTGTTTTCTGTTGTTTAGGCCCAGATGAACGATGATAGTAAGCAGTTATTTCCAATCCGATTACTGTTGGGGAGCGAATTTTCAAACTCGATTATCCACTCATGAAGATCCATCATACCAACCTCAACTTTCATCTATTTCAACAATTTTAACTTATTTATTTTTTCTTCATTATTTTCATAACACAAATTCCGCCGAATTTCTTTTAAATAAATTTTCCGAATTCGATTAATTTAAATCTAACCCAAACGATGTATTTGCTCGATACATCATATATTTGTTTTGAAAAACTTTTTCTCGTAATTGTTCATGTAGATCTAGCTTACGAATTCTCGTGACTAACTTTAACAATGTGCCTGCCTGTATGCATATGGGTATATATATATATATACCCATATGCATACAGGCATATATATATATATATATGGGTATATATAAATATATATATATACCCATATATATATATATATATATACCTATATATATATAGATGTTAAAATGAAACAGATTTATATTCGCCCACAAATAAGCGAGTCCGTTACACGACGGTTTTTTTTTATTTTTGCAAAATTGTGTCTGATGTATGCATGTACAACTTTAAAGTTAAGTTTAATAGTCTCCGTTTCAAGAGACCAATGAAACGGGAAGCATTACAAATCTCCCATGAAACAAATGTACGTTTACATCTGTAACCCGTGTGGGCGCCATCGTGACAGTGTGTCTTAGCACTTTAGACCTGGTAAAGCCTATTCCCTCTACAGGTTTGAACACAGTCAATTTCTTCCGGCGATTGAGAGAGGGGTCGTGGAGGGAGACAGATATATAGAGAAAGAAGCGACCCTATTATTTGACTGGTACATTTTTTATCGACTTCGACAGCACTTAAAGTCAGAGAGCGAAGGGAGCTGAAACAAATTCCGCCGAAGCCAACAAAGCACGTCATAAAAAGGAATAAATTATTTGTAGTAGTCATGGATATAAACTATGTCTAGACTGTCTGACCATAGATGGAAACTCCATCGAACGTACGTCTACCAAATCAAGGATTATCTCGGAAAACGTAACAACAAAAACAAACTCTACCAATCAATATTGATAATAAAACAAGAAAGATAAGGAAGTATGAGTTTGATATTTAAATAATACTTACTCGGGAGTAACATCCATTTTGTTTAAAATAAAAGAAACAGTTATAATTTTTGTTATTGCAACTTATTTTACATACGACGACATTTAATTTAACCGCTCTCTGATTTTTTAGCCAATCAGTTGGCGCGTAACTGCTAAAGTCAAATTGACCAATCATAGACAGTCTTATAATAAAATATTGACACTGTTATGTTTGTTAGTGTACGTAATGTGTTGATGGAAATATTTTTGTATAATGTTTTCACATCGAGGCTTAACTTCTGTTTATTTAATTTTATTTTAAGTGGTATGTGAAGGCTTGCTGTTATGTGGTGGACTGATACAATTTCAGTTGCTGTTGCCAGGCGCTCGCGGTACTACTCAACAACGCGATAGGTGATCAAAAAAGAACACTTGCGTTATGTAGAGGGTTAGTGAAAGGTATGAGCGCCGATGGCCTAGGATTGACTCTGGGACAGTCTGAACAGGCTCTTCTTGAGGTCGGGGATTATGGACTTCTTTTTCTTCGCCCACTTATTCCTGAAAGGGTCGTGGAGGCTGAATCTTCAAACATCCCTTCCAGAAACAACCGTTTCCAACTGATCCGGCTGGATCCCCACGCTAGACCAACCGAGCTCATGGATGTTATCCAACTATCTTGTTGGGATCTGAAGATAGCAAGTTCGGCTTTTACACCTACCTCGCTTCTGGTTACCGAATGCTGAAGCTGGATTACGGCATCAGCTCTTGTAATTCTTGCAGGATTGGCAGTATCGGTAGAGCGTCAGACACCATGCTTTGTAACATAGAGTTATGGCCCTTTGCGTTCTGAGTTCAAATCCCGCCAGAGTTAACGTTGCTGTCATCTTTACGGGTTCGATAAAATAAAGCAATAGTAATGCACTGGAGTAATTGCTGGCCTTGTGCCAAAAGTAGAAACAGTTATTATTTTGGACAATTTCCAAAAATCCTTGGCAAGGCAGTGCTACAGAGAGGCACTACCAGTTCAAGACAAGCTCTAAAGGTACAGGAGTAGCAACAGCCGGACCAGTCCGAAATGCTCACAGGACGACGAAACTTGTACCAGACAACTGCTATCACATGTAGGACAGATCTGGCTATAGGTCAGGTTTATAATATAAATTGAACTCTCACTTTTTAGAAAGGAGTCGCAGAAAGTTTTCCTCTGCTTGGTAGCTATGGGGAAAGAAGCCATATATAAAAGGTGAGAAGATGAGAATCCAGTGTGTTTTATGAAAGATCTGAGAGAACGGCGAGATTGACAAGGCTGAATGAGCTTACTGTAACTATGTTTTTCGAAGCAAAAGGTAGGAAACTTTAAGAAGGCACTTTCAATCCCCATGAAGTCACAGAGTAACCCAGGGTTTTGTGTGGTGGTGGTTCTCACTGGAATCATCCTAAAGTGCAGTTCTCCCCATTATTGGGGAATTGGTCCTTGTTGACATTCATTATTGCTGGATTGGCAGTATCGGTAAGGGTCGGACTCCATGCTTTGAAGCATAGAGTTACCTCCCTTTATGATCTGAGTTCAAATCCCGCCGAGGTTAACTTTGCCTTTCATCCTTACGGGGTCGATAAAATAAAGTACCAGTAATGCACTGGAATAATTGCTGGCCCTGTGCCAAAAGTAGAAACAATTATTGCTGGATTGGCAGTATCGGTAGAGAGTCGGACGCCATGCTTTGACGCATAGAGTTACGGCCCTTGCTATTCTGAGTTCAAATCCCGCCGAGGTTAACTTTGCCTTTCATCCTTACGGGGTTGATAAAATAAAGTACCAGTAATCTACTGGATAATTGCTGACCTTGTGCCAAAAGTAGAAACAATTATTGCTATTGTTGAGTACCAGTAATGCACTGGGTATTTGCTGGCCGCGTGCCAAAAGTAGAAACAATTATTGCTATTGTCGAGGTTAACTTTGCCTTTCATCCTTACTGGGTCGATAAAATAAAGTACCAGTAATGCACTGGGTAATTGCTGGCTTTGTGCCAAAAGTAGAAACAATTATTACTATTGTTTTCTAATATATATTTATTATAAAATAGCTGAATGACCCAGCGTTACCTGGGTTACTACTGTTCTTCAGATTGGTAAACAATAAATATGAAGATATATTTTTTTCCCATAATTATTTTAAAATATTAAAATTGTAATGATAATAGAATTTAGAAATGGAAATCTGTCAATCTTGAAGCACCTCAGGGTAAACAATATTCATTGTGTAATTTTTTGTTGGTGCGCAAATGAATAAATTGTTGCTGCTTCCAACTCATGAGCAACCAACATAGAGTTGACCATGGGAGAAGCATATATATATATATATATATACATATATATATATATATTTTAGAAAGTGAGGTTTTTTTACAAAATGAAAAATAACCGAGGTGTCCTACACGAGTGAAAGTATATATATATATGGAGGCACATGGCTTAGTGGTTAGAACATTGGCCTTGCAATTGAAAGGTTGTGTGATGTATATATATATATACATGGAGGCACATGGCTTAGTGGTTAGAGCATTGGCCTTACAATCGAAAGGTTGTGAGTTTAATTCTCAGACCGGGTGATGTGTTGTTTCACTTTATTTCACATTGCTCCAGTTTACTCAGTTGTAGAAATGAGATGATAGGGATTGGAGTCCATATCATTCCACTGCAAAGTGGTCATGGTGGTGCCACGGCAAAGAAACACCCAGCACTCACTGTAAATGAGGTTGGTGTTAGGAAGGGCATCCAGCTGTAGAAATCTAGCCAGAATCAGTTCCCATCCCACCCTTGCAAGCAGGGAAAAGCGGACGTAAACTGATGATGTTGATGATGATGATGATGATATATAAAATTTAAAAACAGAGTTAAAGACTCACGTTAATCTCCTATAATCTAATGAGCTCAAGGTATAGATTCCAGGCTCTTTATAAATCAGTATATAGAGAGAAGTATGCATAGAGGTATATGTTTACTCATAGGGGATAAAAAAAAACCACCAGATGTTGAACATATTGTCTATGAAAGGAAAGATGAGTACAGATCAATGAAAAGAAATTAAAGTGTACTAACCATCCAATAATAACTATAACACCTGGACATGCTCCAATTAGAGTATGTTTCGCCACAAAAAGTGAAGATTGCATATTGTAGAGGGCTACAGGTGGACTACAATATGGTCCACACTTCTAAAAATGTGTCAGATAACTAAAAAAATGCACATGGTATAGAGAATATGTTCACTCTGGTGGGTTTTTTAAACCCTATGATTAAATACATACCTCTATGTGTACTTCTCTCTATATACTGATGTCTAACCCATCCTAGTGTGATGATGATGATGATATATATATATATATATATATATATATATATATATATATATATATATATATATATATATATATACAAGCAAATTATAAATGTAAACATGTAAGTATGTTTTTGAAACGGTGCACGAGTTTGAAAATTAGAAATTAGAAATTATAAGCTTTCACCGTATTTTAGACTAAAGAAATTTCTAGCCTGATAGTGGGGTTTATAACCCTCGGAGAAATGGAAAAAGATGAGTGTTGCCGTACATGTACTCAAAATTATTTTTGAAAAGCATTAGAAATGCGCAACTGGTAAAACTTAAAACCAAAACTGAATACTAACCAATACTATTACTAATTTTCATTTATTCCTAATTAAACTATTTTTCACTGTGAACAATTTGTTAGCATTTACTTTTCCGTTTACCAATATATATATATATATATATATATATATATATATATATATATATATATATATATAACTTTACAAAACCACCTGCCTCTTTGAGGTCAAATACCAACCCTACTACCATCTACAAACTGACCAATGAGAATCAAGACTATTCCTGCTGACAACATTAATTTATTCCTAACAAGCTCATATGTCCCAAGGCTCTGATACCATCAACACTATAAACACAGAGCTGGCATATCTAAGAACTGACTAACTGCCTGATGAGGTCATAGCCATTCAATGGTTATCATCGAAATATATATAGCAGTAAATAAAGGATTATGAGTTCATGCAATTGACTTATGTTTCGTCACTAAATATATATATATATATATATATTGTTATGCTTTGGGAGGGTCATGTTGCCAATAAGAAACACATGCACCAGTTGCTTTCACTCCAATTTATTATAAATTAAATTTATAAATTTAAGAATTTATAAATTTCCGGTTGGTTGGTTCCATAACCGGATGGTTGTTCATATATTGTCAAAGTTCTTTCGTCACACATTCTGTGACCTCTTCAGTGACTCGGGATTCTTTTCTTTTTTTTGTGCCTCTCCTTTGTTCTGTCCTACGCCATCTTGATGGCGTAGGACAGAACAAAGGAGCCATCTTGATGGCGTAGGGCAGTACAAAGGAGAGGCACAAGAAAAGGAGCGTAACAAAGGAGAGGAAGAGGTCACAGAATGTGTGACGAAAGAACTTTGACAATATATGAACAACCGTCCGGTTATGAAACCAACCAAACAACCGGAAATTTATAATTTATTGGCAACATGACCGAAAACATGTTGCCGGAAAGTTATTGGCAACATAACCCTCCCAAAGTATAACAATATCGGTTTCAACACACGTTTTTCAGATAAAGAATCTTGCTAAACAAATTCAGAAACAAAATATATATATATATATTTATTAAAATAACAGATTAAAGTTTAAGCAAAGAATCGCTGCTTTCACCCTTAACGGGATCTTCTGAAACTAACAAAGTCAATCTGTGAACGCAGAAGTGAATATTTCAAAAAACGTTGCAGCCAGAGGAAGACAGGAAGATGATACTTTGGTTCGTGGAAACGTTCCCTGGCAAAGAATGGGAAAAAACGAATATAATACATCATTATATATATATATGTATATACATATAGTAATAATAATAATAATATATATATATAATAATAATATATATATATATATATATATATATACGTATAGTAATAATAATAATAATATCATCATCATTTCATTTTACGTCCAGTTTTCCCTGCTTGCAAGGGTGGGATGGGATGCCCTAGGGTGGGACGGGATGCCCTTCCTAACACCAACCTCATTTACAGTGAGTGCTGGGTGCTTTTTTGCTGTGGCACCTCCACGACCACTTTGCAGTGGAATGATAGGGACCCAGTCTTTATCATCTCATTTCTACAGCTGACTAAACTGGAGCAATGTGAAATAAAGTGTCTTGCTCAAGGAAACAACACATCACCCGGTCTGAGAATTGAACTCACAACTTTTCGATTGCAAGGCTAATGCTCTAACCACTAAGCCATGTGCCTTATAAAAAAAATATATATATATATATATGTATGTATGTATGTATGTATATATATATATATATATATATATATGTATGTATATATATATATATATGTATATGTATATATATATATATATGTATATATATATATATATATGTATATATATATATATATGTATATATATATATATATATATATATATATATATATATATATATATATATATATATATATATATATATATATATATATATATATATATATATATATATATATATATATATATATATATATATATATATATATATAGTAATAATATTAATAATAAATGTGAAGACTAAAATCCAAAGAGGGCTCGATAAGGATAAATATATATAAAATATACAAGAACCCTAGAGCAAATATTTATTAAAATAACAGATTAAAGTTTAAGCAAAGAATCGCTGCTTTCACCCTTAACGGGAGTCTCAGAAGATCCCGTTAAGGATGAAAGCGGCGATTCTTTGCTTAAATTTTAATCTGTTATTTTAATAAATATATATACATATAGATAGGAGTAACTATAGAGGCATTAAATTAATCGACCAGGTCATGAAGGTCACGGAAAAAGTAATAGCGCAACTAATCAGAGAGCGAATTGATCTAGATGAAATGCAGTTCGGGTTTGTGTCAGGAAAAAGTACCACAGACGCTCATTTCATTGTACGAAAACTACAGGAGAAGTACCTAGCTAAAAGTAAACCCCTATACTTAACTTTTGTTGACTTGGAGAAAGCCTTTGACAGAGTCCCCCGCTCCATTATCTGGTGGGCTCTTAGAAAACTAGGTGTTGATGAATGGCTTGTGAGAGAAACAGTCAGCAAGGTTAGAATTAACAACGAATATAGTGAAGAGTTTAGTGTAAAAGTTGGTGTTCATCAGGGCTCTGTTCTTAGCCCCCTACTATTTATTATTGCCCTCCAGGCTATAACAGTGGAGTTCAAGACCGGCTGCCCGTGGGAACTCCTATACGCAGATGATCTAACGCTCATAGCTGAATCAATGGCCGAGCTAGAGAAGAAATTCCAAACATGGAAGCACGGCCTAGAATCAAAAGGCCTTAAAATTAACCTGGCTAAGACTAAAGTTCTAGTTTGTAAGAAAGAAAATAAGGCGGCGGTCCCCTCCGGGAAGTGGCCATGCTCAGTGTGTAGGAAAGGCGTAGGTAGAAACTCCATTTTGTGTCCCAAATGCAAAGTATGGGTGCATAAAAGATGTAGTGGGATCACAGGTAAGCTAACTAAGAACATAGATTTTACATGTGGCCGGTGTTCTGGGGCAATAAGTAGCAGCAAGTGCCCCAAAAATACTAGCTCTTTCAACTGCGCGGAGGGTTCTATAGAAATAGTGGACAGCTTCCGTTACCTGGGTGACAGAATCAGTAGTGGGGGAGGGTGCTCTGAAAGTACAGTAGCTAGAGTCAGAACTGGTTGGAAAAAGTTCAGAGAGCTTATACCTCTACTAGCCGCTAAAGGGTTCTCCCTAAAAATGAAAGGCAGGCTGTATGATGCCTGCATACGAACAGCAATGTTGCATGGCAGTGAGACCTGGGCATTGTGTGCAGAGGATATACGCAGACTAGAGAGAAACGAAGCTTGCATGCTCCGCTGGATGTGTAATAGTAATATACGTGAACGGCAAAGCATAAACGAACTAAGGAAAAAATTAGAAATAAGAGGGATCAGATGTTGTTTACTCGAGAGAAGACTACGTTGGTATGGTCACGTGATGCGCATGAAGGACGATAGCTGTATAACAAAGTGCAGGGCAATAAAGATAGACGGTAGCCACGGAATAGGCAGACACAGAAAAACCTGGGACGAGCTGATAAATTCCAACCTCACACACTTACACCTCACCAAGACAATGTCACTGGACCGAGACCTTTGGCGGTACTCAGTAATAGAGAAGACCCGCCTTACCTAAATACAAAGTAAAACCTACTACAGTCAGTAGGCATCTCTAACAAAATACACCCCCGTCCCACCACCCCCACCCCATCCACACCGCCCCTTTCAATGTAAAGTTATGTTGGTGCCACAACATCTAGGCCGAAACAAATGAGATCGTGTAGGTGTCACGTCAAAAAAACACACAGTTCACGCTGTAATGTGGCCGTGTAGGCAACACGGTAAAAACCTCCCAGCCCCACACTGTAAATGTGGTTGGTGTTAGGAAGGGCATCCAGCTGTAGAAAACCCGCCAGATAGTCCTATGTGAGCAAGATAACCACTCTTGCCTCAAGTGGGAAAACCCTCCGTCCAAACCCATGCAAGCGTGGAACACGGACGTTAAACGATGATGATGATGATGATGATGATGTATATATATGGAATGTAGAAAAGTAACACACGAGTTGATATAAACAAATAGTAAAAAGGAAAACATTTCAGAAAATGCTGGATTTGCAAAACATTTATTTATAAAGTGGGTATTTCTGCATTTAATAGTGGTACCAGTTTCAGGTTGATATGCTTTTGCAACTGCGGATGTGCATAATGCAGTTAAGTTACATATTTATATGAAAAATAAAAGGGGGAAGAAAAATTATTAGTTTTTACATACATATTTAGAGAGGAGAGTTCATATCTCTGTCCGAGGTTGTCCTTCGTTCTCTGTTAGTGGTAACAGAAAACGAATGACTTATACAACATTAATGTGTGTGTGAGTGTGGTGTGTGTATGTATGTGTATGAGCTGTGTTGTGTGTGCATGTACCAGTAAAATATACATCCTAAACCAACATACTCAAGAAGCAAAGAGTCCCTTCAGCAGGTGAAGTGTCGGCTCCCACCTTGCACTACTACGCTGCAGCTCACGAGCTTTGTTTTCCATCCTTCCTCAAGAGTTGATGAGTCCATGCAGAGGAGTTTGTTGGTTCATCCCTCTGTTTATGGGCTTTGCTTTCCATCCTTGTTCAAGAGCCGCTGGTGTCAATCTGGACTGAGTTGCTGCGCTCTTTTCTACATTTGTTGAAAGCAGAAGCAATGGTGGTGGTTACTGGCTTACTGTCATTGCTTTCTGTTGTCTAGAAGACTGAAAAATAGCCACCCTCAAGGATAGAGGGTAAAAGGATTGGCTCTGTTTAAGATCCGTGCAAGGCTGATTCGATGTATGTTCAAAATGATTCTGTTCTTTTATTCTGCATTCACTTGAGTTCTTCTTTTTCCAGCATTGCTGCTGTCATGAGCTTTGCTTCCCATCATTGTCACTCACTGGAATATAGCTGGTCTGCCATGTGCTGTATCACTGAGTTGTGCTGTAAGACAGAAGTACTGCCTTTGTTTGTCCATTGCCAAATCGAAGAAGGTTTGGTGTCACCTGTTGATGTGGTTATACATGCAACAGTAGATATGCCCTTGAGTTTAGATTTTGTTGCTGTTTGAGACCATGAAATGGCTACCCTCGAAGAAAACAAAAGGATTGGCTTCAATTCAGAACAGTTTTGCTTCAATTCTAATATTGTCTGCCTAACATATTACAGTGATTCTGAAGCAAAATGATCCACTTGTCCCATTGTTTCTTTATTCTCCATATTCTCCAGCACACCTCTCCATACTGTAGTGTGCTGTTGCATTTACTTAGGTTTCACCTTTCCAAGTAACACCTCACTGGACATTAGAAGTGTCAGCTAATGCTTCTCCGCCTCTTCCATCATGCAATTTTTTGCATCCGTTCGACAGATGAGTCCTTGAGGCTAGAGTAAAGTCAGTTCATGACTGGTCAGTCACCACTCATGGGCCTTCTTTCCTTCCATGATAGAGAGCCACTGGTGTTGAGCCAGACTGAGTCGCTATCTACTTTTCCCCATCTATTCAGAGCAGCATCAATAGTGTTGGTTACCACTTTGCTGCCACTGCCACCACTCTCCATTGTTTGAGGCATCATGAAATGACCACCCTTGAAGAATCATGGAAGAAGGATTGACTCTGAAGGTGGTGTTGGGTTGGACTGAGTCGATACATATTCAAAATGATCCTGTTTCTTTATTCTACATGTGTTTAGGTTCCGCCTTTTCCAGAATTGCCACCACTATTAGTGACATAGGGCCAGGCTACTTTGTGTATCACTGAGTGGTTGTCTTGTAAGGCAGAGCAGCCCTGCTGCAGTTTGGCCATAGCCAAACAGAAGAAGGATTGGTGTGATCTGTTGAGGTGGCTGTATGTACGATTATAGAGATGCTTGTGAGTTTTGCCATTTGTCAGTGTTTGCGTGACCGTGAAATATTCCAATTGAGACTGGTGTTGGGTTGGGCCAGGGCACCATTCAAAAGGAAATACTTAACCCTTTAGGATTCAAACAGACTATATCCGGCCAGAATTCTCTCCTCTCTTTTTGTTCAAACCAGCCATAACCAACCACTATACTGATGTTAAGGTGTTGTTCTCAAAAGAAATAATATCAAATCTCATAGATTCGATATTATGTGAGATAAAGTGTTTACCGTGAGAATAAAATAGTATATATAAAGTAATGTAAATGCTCAAGGGTTATTGGAGCATCTACTACACTACAGTTTATTGAGTATTTTCCCACAACCTACCCCATTCAATGCACATCAAGGCAGCTGTAGTATGCATAATAGTTGAAATAACAATGGCAATAAATCAAAAGAAAACTATACACTGTGTTATTTCTTCATCTTCACATGGCAGTATACACACAGCTATATATTACTATTTTTTTTTTCTCTCAGTTATAAATGAGAGGAAAGACAGAAGATAATTCAGTTTTAATGCCCAACATTCCAGAACATTAAATTTGTTGTCTTCAAACTGTATGGTATGATAGCTTGTCAAGTTAAAATGTACATAGCAGTATTTTTCACTTTCCTCCCTATAATACCATAAGAGGCAGAATGATACATCTATCTCTATATACACTACTACACACTAATAGGTCATCAGAAGAGGAAATAATATCAGAATATTTATTTTATGTCTGCTTTTTCCAACCCTTGAAAAGAGGATGTAAAAACGATGATGATGATGATGATGTCTGATGTCTGATAAGTTACCATTTAGTGTTTTATTGCCTATTAGTAAGGACTTTATTATGTATGGGACATGGACCCTAGAAATTATTTCTATTTGGCTATGTTTTTGAATAGATACAATATCTATATGGCTTGATATATTGTCACAATAACAAATAATTCAACCATCATCAACCTTACCTACCTGTACTTAATAAGAATGACTTAAATTATAGTTCTAATTGTCTTTGACAGGTTTCCAATAATCTGTGTTGTTTCTCTGGGGGGTAATGTGATACCCAATTGACTAGAATCCCATCGACATATGGCAGATATAATGTAGACATTAATTTAGCTTCTTTTTCTTCTTTCTTGGAAGTGTATAATAAACAAGAATTCTTTGTCAGACACCATCAACTATCTCTTGAGCAGATGACATGTTTCAGTAGTAGTAGTAGTAGTAGTAGTAGTAGTAGTAGTAGTAGTAGTAGTAGTAGTAGTAGTAGTATTAATATTAGTAGTAGCAGCAATATTAGTTGTAGCAGTAGTAGTCCACTTCTCAATATAGTCAAATTTCTTTCTTGCACCAGCTTCAAAGAAATTTCTTGCCAATATTTTCACACTAGCTGACTAAATTATTGTTGGAATCAACCCGAAAGAAATATTCCTTGTGTGTGTGTTTGAATTTGAAAGTTGTGCTATTGGGTACATGACAGAGATGAAAGCAAAGAGAAGAAAGGAAGAAGGCAAAAAAAAAGAAGAAATTTATGAATCTTATGTATCTTCTATGTCTCCCACTTTCTACATATTAGATTGTAATATAAACAAACATTGTCTTTAAGTATGTAATGTTGCACTTCATCTTTCACATCTCATTTGTTGCAGGGGGCGGGTTCGTAAATATTTTTTTAATAATAATTTTTCTTATTGTTCCCATTAAATTTCCAGCTTACAATTAAAAATTCAAAACAAAAGTTTGGAAAAATATAATTTATATCATTTTTCAATGTATCATAATAGTCAACTTGGTCAATGGGAGACAACTCTGTCACTTTCTCCATCATCTCAATAAAGTATTCCCTGCTAAACGTCACATCGTACCTGTCACGTATGGCGGCCTTGGCCTCCGGTCCCCGATCTCACTGGCTTTGCCGGCGTATCTTTCGTCGGTAAACTCATGCCGCGTCCTCGTCAGCAGGGTTCTTCTAAACACAATAGAACGCTCTGTGTTCAGAGAACTTGAGGCCGCCTGTGAGACGTGGGACCGGCTGCGACTCAGCCCAGTAGACGTCCCTCCTCCTTCTCCGACTGTTGATGTCAAGTCCCCCCAAAGCACTTAGGATGCCATCCAGTGCAGCCTGGCCTCAGACAGGCTCACGCGCCAGCTTGACCAACACCGCCTTGCCTGTTTTCGTGCGGCCTCCAAAACCCACAGTGGTGCCTGGCTCCATGCCCTGCCCTCCTTCTCCACTGGCACGCAGCTAGACAATAATAGCCTGCGCATTGGCATTTCCTTGAGGCTCAGCCTCCGGATCTGCGAGCCACACCAATGTCGCCGTGGACCCTTTCGGCCTCCGCCCGCTTTCCTGTCGCCACAGTGCCGGCCACCTCACAGTGCTGCCCTCAGCGAGGTCATAAAGCATGGCTTGGACGCTGCAGGCTTCCCTTCCCAGCTTGAGCCGGTGGGGCTGGACCGAGGGGACGGCAAAAGGCCAGATGACATGACCATCTTCCCGTTCCACGGTGGCAAACCCCTCGTCTGGGATGCCACTTGCACCGACAGTTTCTGCAGCCGCAACTTGGTGCAGTCCGCGGCTAACCCAGGTTCTGCTGCACGTCGGTCTGAGGAGGCCAAACTCCTCAAATACCGGTCGCTCTCTGACAGGTTTGTGGTTGTACCCCTGGCAGTGGAGACTTCTGGTGTCCTTGGCCCTGGGGCTGCCTCGCTACTCACCACCGTAGGCACTGAGCTGGCCAGCCGCAGGTGTGATCCCCGTGAGTTGGATTGGCTTTTCCAGCGCGTCTCCCTTGCTGTCCTCCGGGGAAACGCCTTCTCCATTTTGACCGCCGGGGCTGAGGGGAGGGGGGGGGGGGCATCGCGTATCATTCCATATTTAATTATGGTCGGTATGTGTATGTTTATATATATTAATTTTATTTTCATTCAGTATTATGTCATTCTTCATAGCTTTTCTCTAATATTATCTTCCATCAAAATAAAGTAATAAAAATGTGAATATTGAATTACATTTGATGTTATGATTTAGAGCAGGGGTGTGCAACATATTCCATTGGCGGGCCACTTTTGAACATTGGAACAACTATTAGGGCCATTAATATATATTAGGCACTATTCCAAAGATGCACCACAACTTCTTTCCATAACATGGAACTGGGAAATTATAACACATAACCCTATAAGTGAAGCCCTTTAGTATAGGTCAACTAACAGAAAATTGTATTACGGTTACGAAAAAAATGCCAAATAAGCCTACAAGGTAAAAATTAAAAACTCGCGGGCCACTCTGACTGGTCTGGCGTGGTGGGCCGCCTGTTGCTCGCCCCTGATTTAGAGCGTCGGACACCATGCTTCGTAGAAGAGAATTACAGTCATTTATGTTCAAATCCGCCAAGGTTAGCTTTGCCTTTCATCTTTACGGGGTCGATAAAATAAAGCACCAGTGAGAATTGGGGTCGATTTAATCCCCCCCCCCCCCTCCCCAAGAATTGCTGGCCTTGCGCCTATAGTAGAAATCATCATCAACTGCCTGTTGTCAGCATCAGTAGAGCGTCGGACACCAAGCTTTGTATCATAGAGTTACGGCCCTTTACGTTCTGAGTTTAAATCCTGCCGAGGTTAGCTTTGCTTTTTATCCTTACGGGGTCGATGAAATAAAGTACCAGTAACGTACGGGGGTCTATTTAATCGACTTTCGCCTTCCCTTCTAGAAACTGTTAGTGGTCGTAGCGAAAGAGATGGTGTGGTGGAAGTGCTTGAAAAATTGGAGGGCAGGCACTTTCCACTTCGGCTAAGCCTTGATTAACTTTTTCAACTTTCACTTTCACAGAGGTAAATCGAAGGGGCGAGGGAAGTGTTGCCTTTCAACCAATTTGTTGAAAGGTAAGTGAGAATTGCGAGCATGGTCTCTCAGTGTGCGCCTGTAGATTGTAGGTGGAATAGTGGGAGGTGGCTCTTGATCTAACAGTCAGGGTGACTTTGGCTTTTTGTGGTTTTTCTCCACGAGTGACCCTCGGAAGTTTCCCTGCTATTGTTGAATTCTCTAACTTTCTTTTTTTTTTAGATACCTTTTTATATGATCAAATCACATTGTATCGAACTATACCGCCCTTAATGTGAACACTTCGTGATTAATACAAGAATTATTATTATTTATTATCTTAATATTATTGGCTGGTAGTTTGTGCAGATATATTATTGTAGACACCCGTAAGCTTGGCCTTTTCGCATATTTAAATCGTTGTTTTTGTTGATTGCCTTTGTTACAAAGAGGACACAAGGCCTCAATCTTTGCCGTCAAGAAGGGGCAGCCCATAATATTTGGGCCAGCTCTTAAAACTCCCGTGGAAGAGACAGGGTCCACTAGTGAGGTGGCCCATCTGTTGCCAGCACTCTTTACACACATGACTGGGCATGTCGTAGCTAATGATGCGCTGACAGGTGCTGAGGCTACGTCATTTCCAGATATTCCTAAACGGTGAACAGGTGTAGCCGTCCTTTTTTAGGTTCGTCGTTCTGCAGCTCGTCTCTTTGACTGAGCTACAATTGTGAGACTGCGCACTTGGTATCCGGTATGTGGTCAGGTGCTCACAGCTCTCTACCAATCTGGCAATGCCATCAGTGGATATTCCACTCTAGAGCTCTATAGAGGACTTGTAGTGGGCAAGAGTGACGATGCTCTCGGAGAGATTCTTACCTTATCAGTTGATACCAGATCATACCTTATCAGTTGAATTTTCTTGGGTAGTACCCAAGAAAATTCAACTGATAAGGTATGATTTCCTTGGCTATGTCAACATTTGTAAAACACTCTTTGTATTTTATCTGATGAAAGCGTACCAAAGTTTTTTTTTGGTACCCTTGAAATATATATAATAGAATAAACATGGTTTTATAAATATAGTTTCCATTTATTTAATATCATTGAATATTTACTCCAGAAATCTGTCGAGTGCTCTAAATCAGTTATAAACATTTATATTTGTTGTATTTCTAACAAATTAAATATCCCTTCTACTTATATACATATATATATATATATATATTAGAATTGGAGCTCTGAAATAGCAATATATATATGGATGTATATATCATGTATTTTACAATACACTTTATGCTTAATTAAAAGCATTTTGAAGACCCTAAGCTATTGTTTTAAAGTAGTGACAAATTCACTCACTTTGATCTCAGGAAACAGGGGAGATAAGCCGACAAGACTTGTTTCGCTTTGGTTGAAGCTTATCAAGGCCAACTACCCCACCTGTCTGCTGAGATCATTGATGTTATATTCTTATAGAAATCTAGTAAATAATCAGGAGCTGATTATGCAGAGCGGTTGTTGGTCAGGCAGAAATTAAAAATTAGAATATATATATATACAAATTTGGTGGTTCACCACTGGGTAGAATTGGTTATTCTGCAATATTAAACATGATGTAATAATAGAAAAGCAAAGCACTCGACGTTACGCAACTCATCCATTTTGATCTTGAATCCTGCTGGTGGTGCGGAAACGGAGTTAAATATATCATAAAGTAAAATGACTTGAGGACGAGCAGGTTGAATTCCCTTAATTATTTATTCCTGCAAACACTGCACATTTCATCCGGTGTGCATTGCACAATAGTTGTATACCAAAGGAATGATGGAAAACACATAATGTTTGCAGAAACAAATAATTAAGGGAATTTAACCTGTCCGGGCTCCTATAATTTTATTTCATAATATATAGTCCGACGAGCTTTTGATTTTAGCGTCGGGCCAGATCGATACAGATCGAACCTTGAGCTGATCAATAGCGAAATTAATAAACATAATGAAGACCTAACAAATCGTCCTATTGTTATGGATTGGCAGTATCGGTAGAGGGTCGGACACCATGCTTTGCGGCATAGAGTTACGGCCCTTTACGGTCTGAGTTCAGATCCCGCCGAGGTTAACTTTGCCTTTTATCTTTACGGGATCGATAAAATAAAACACCAGTAACGTACTAGGGTCGATTTAATCGACTTTACCCTCCCCCAAAATTGCCTTTCATCCTTACGGGGTCGATAAAATAAAGTACCAGTAATGCACTGGTTAATTGCAGGCCTTGTGCCATAAGTAGAAACAATTATTATTATTATCATTATTACAAGGGCGGTGGATTGGCAGTATCGGTAGAGGGTCGGACGCAATGCTTTGACGCATAGAGTTGCGGCCCTTGCCATTCTGAGTTCAAATCCCGCCGAGGTTAACTTTGCCCTACGGGGTCGATAAAATAAAGTACCAGTAATGCACTGAGTAATTGCTGGCCTTGTGCCAAAAGTAGAAACAATTATTATCATTATTACACACACACACACACATATATATATATAATCGAGATGCATTTGAAGGCATATACTACATGCTTATGTATAACAAACATAAAAGAGTTCGCTATGACGTTACATGCATGTATCTCAGTAGCCGGTGAAAATGTCACGCATGCGTATCTGGATTTTTCCCATCATCGTTAGCATTTACTTATTTGGTACAGGCAAGAATGAGCTAAAGTGTATATGCCTTTTTTTCGGGTGAAAGATCGGCCGCAAATTCTCATTGCACATAGAAATTAGCAGCTTTTCAAATTACTTATTTAAAATCAGTAATTTCGACGAAACTGCGATGTAAACCGTTATTATAAATAGCAAATATTATCTAGTCTCAATGAAGTTTATATATAGAATAACATTCAGGCTTTGATTTTACTGAAGTCTTGCCCATGTGTTTTTTTTTACACTAACTCACAATTTTGGTTTTTACTGCGGATTACCCATGCGAAATATTACACAAACTCACAGCCTTAGATTTTGTACTTCTAGCGTTTTTATTTTCCTTCTCTTTGCATGTTCAGTGCTCTTTCTCTCCCACTGTATTTACCTGCCTCTTACATGACCAAATTCCTCTACACGCACTCATAACCCCCCCCCCCCCCTCTTCTCCACTTTCTATTCCTCCCCTTGCTCACCCCTTACTTCGCCCTCGCGCACAGCCCACCTATGTATTCGTTCAACCCGTCGGTAGCCCTATGTTTCGACCGAACTATCACCGGCGATTGCCGATTGATAAAGTTGCCACCACTTTAACCTAGTCCACTCTAGGTGGCGGTAGCATGCGTCGAACGACCAAGACACCTGCTTGGTGGAACAACTATGTGACAACCGGTCAGCCTTCGACCTCTCATTCTCCACCAACTTCAGCACGCACGAGAGGAGCTAACTTTCCCTCACCTACCCCTCCTCCTATTCACGGCAGATTCCGAACGAATCCAACCCGGCCAACTACACCACCCCTACAACTGTTAGTTCACACCCAACCTCCGCTCTAGTCCCACCGTTAGAACCACTACTGCCTCCTTTACTGACTCACTCCCTCCACCGAATTCCAGCGCTGGCCCTCTACAGTCGGCTGCTGCCAGCCCACCACCTGATTGCGCTCTCTGTGCCTGCACTAGCTGGTACTTAAAGACAATTAAATGTCACCTATGCCACGCAAGCTACCACAGAAGCCGTGTCGGCATCACCACAGCTCAAGCCGAAAGGCTTCAACACTGGACCTGTAATCGGTGCCACTTCAGCTCCGACGCTTCGATGACCAACTCTCTACCGAGGCCTTTGCCACAGCCCACCAGGGCTTCTCTGAATCAAAACGCATTAACCGGATCCCTAAGGGAGCTTGGAATAGCTTTGCACGTGCCCTCTCTAATTTATTGAAAAACGTTTGCTCGTCCAACAATAGGTCTGATTGGCAGAATTTGTTTTTGTTTCCTCTCATCTCTCTTCACGTGCACAATGCGAATTCGGGTTCCCTCACGTCCTCTCTCAAGCGCCAGTTCCAGCTGTTTGAGTCCACCCAAACCACGTCTCATCTCAGCTCGACATCGAGCTTGGCGTCCACCAACAGACAACCGGTAAACCTCAAGCGAGCGGTCAATGCCAAATTCAGCGAATTTGACATTAAAGGGACTGTCAGTCTCCTCTCTTCTCTGTCCCTTCTTGCTCCGTGCAACTCTGATTCTCTTGAGCGACTGAAAGAGAAGCACCCATCGGCACCCCCATATGATTAGCTACACTGGCCCGAACCACCAGAATACACGAAACCGGTTTACACCACCGATATCATTAGAAAGGCGATTTCATCCTTCCCCGCTGGGTCAGGTGCGGGAATTGACGGCCTTCGTCCTCAACACCTCAAAGATGGTATCTCCTTATCGGTCGGTGACGCTGGACTCGAGCTCTTGGAGAGTCTGACTCAGTTTGTGAATCAATTCTCTTCAGTGAACGTTCTCCCATTCATTCGCCCACTTTTCTTCGGTGCGAAGCTATTTGGTCTCACCAAGCCCAACGGGACCTGCGCCCCATTGCGGTTGGCTGCACCCTTCGCCGCCTCACTGCAAAGGCATGTTTGCTGTTGGTCTCCGACTCACTGGCAGAGGAATTTTCCCCCATCCAGTTGGGGTGGGTACCAAGTTGGGATGTGAGGTTGCTGTCCACGCTACCAGAGCATTTACCAACTTGCCCTCCTCGTCCCCCAAGGTCATCCTCAAACTTGACCTCAAGAATGCATTTAACTCCGTCAGCCGCGACATCGTCCTCGGCTCAGTATGAGAGAGGGTCCCACAACTCTACCACTTTGCTTGGCAGGCTTATCGGGAGCCCTCCTACCTCTCTTTCGGTGACCAAATCATCACCTCTGCCTCAGGAGTCCAACAAGATGACCCACTCAGGCCTGCTCTGTTTGCACTGGGCATTGATGATGGGGGTTGAGTTGGACCTCAATGTTTGGTACCTCGACAACGCCTGTTTGGGGGGAACTCCGGATATGGTTCTCGCCACTGCCAACTCCGAATATGGTTCTCGTCACTGCCAACAAGATGGTTGAGGAGCTTGGCCGCCGAGGTCTCCAGGTCAATAGCTCCAAATGTGAGCTCTGGATCCTCAACCACCCGGATTCTCAACACCAACAGCTAATCGACCTGTTTGCAGAGTCCTTCCCTTCCACCGCGTTCCCTCCCCCGTCGGCTTGGTGCTCCTTAGGAGCCCCTATCACAGACCTGGCCTTCGAGTCAATCTTCCAATCGAAGATGGTTGGCTTTGAGTAGCTGCTGAGGAATATCGAAGTTATCGAACCCCATCAAGGCTTCTTCATACTCAGGAACTACCTGTTTATTCCTAAGCTTCTGTATCTGCTCAGGGTCAGCCCCACTCACAGATTTCCGTCCTGCCTCCAACGCTTCGACGACCTAATCTTCGAGAGACTCGAGTGCCTGGACAATGTTAGACTCTCTCCAGAGTCCGCGATCAGGCTGCGTTGCCCAAGCGATTTGAGGGTCTTGGTCTTCGTAAGTGTTCCTTCCTCTCTCTCCCCTGCTTCCTTTCCTCTACCCACGCTTGCTCCACCCTGGTGAGCAGCATCCTCTCCTCTCCAACATCACTAGTTCCAACAGGGAGTTGGGTGAAGCTCTCCAGCAATGGAGTGAGTTGGGCTTGTCTCTTCCTGAGAAGGTGGAGGACAGTCGAAGTCAGAGAAATTGACAGCATAAGTTCGAAGGCCACCTTTGACTCCATCTTCGTCCAGTCATATCAGTTTGCAAGGTACCGCTTACTATCTGCCAGCGCCAATTACTCAGGCAACTGGGTTGATGCCCTACCCGTGGTCAACGTTGGTAGCCTACTCAGCCTGGACGAACTTCGTGTCTCCATCGCCCTCACAGTGGGAACTGATGTCTGCATGGGTTTGAGGTGCCGATGTGGCAAGCTCCTCGACTCCACAGGCCTCCACGGTCTTTCTTGCCGCCTGAATGCCGACCGCTTTGCGCGTCACACGGAGTTAAACCTCATTCTGAAGAGAGCTTTGGCCCGGGCGAATATCTCCTCAGTCTTGGAACCACCTGGGTTGTCCAGAAGTGACGGCAAAACACCTGAGGGCCTTACCCTGTGCCCCTGGTCGAGAGGCAGGTGCCTTGTCTGGGACGTCACTGTTATGACTCTTTTACTCTTTCCTACATCCTGGATGCTGCAGTTAGGACGAGAGCCACAGCTTCAGCAGCCTAGCGGAGTAAGACCGTCAAATATTCTGATCTGTTGGCCAGCTACATTTTTCAGCCTGTTGCTTTCGAAACGTTTGGGGGAGTCGAGCCGCTGACTGTGAGGTTCCTCTCTTCACTGGCGGCTCGCCTAATAGAGGTAACTGGCGAATCTCGCGAGGGCGCTTCGCTGTTTCAGCGCATCACCCGAGGCAACGCTGCGAATGGGCTGGTTTGCCTCAAAATCATTAGAGAGGCTGCCCAGTACTCCTCGCGACGTTGCTGTCTTTTGCTCTGGTTGTTCACCCCTTCCTTTACATTTTCTTTAATATTGTAACATTAAAAGAATGTATCTTTCTGAATGAATCGCGAGCTATTTACAATGTTATCGAAGCATTTGTAATGTTCTTTATTATGTAAACTAGCAGAAAAACCGCCCTTCAGGTGTTTTCTGCTACCATGTGTAGTGTGTATATTGATATTATCCGCAGGTATATATACATGTAGATATGATACATCAAATCAAATCATAATTGACAATATATAATACATAGAAATTGAACGAAGACTGCGTTACACTGTCTTATGTAATCAGTAACGTAATCCATGATACATTAAAAAAGACGATATTATATATAAACTGCATTAGGAGAAAATTAATTGTTTCTACTTTAGGCAGAAGGCCAGCAATTACACCAGTGCATTACTGGTACTTTATTTTATCGACCCCGTAAGGATGAAAGGCAAAGTTAACCTCGGCGGGATTTGAACTCAATCCGTAAAGGGATGTAACTATGCTGCAAAGCATGGCGTCCGACCCTCTACCGATACTGCCAATCCACCTCCCTTAGGAGAAAATTAATGACAGAAAATTAGTATGTTTATTTAAGCGAGGGCCAACCGGAAGTGTTGACATTTCAGAAATTTTAAAGAAGTGAATCTTTAAATAAACAAAATATATTTAATCAACAGCCACGAAATTTAGTAGATAAATTATGTAATATTCATTCATTATTTATTCAAAGTAATAGGGCGGTGGATTGGCAGTATCGGTAGAAGGTTGGGCACCATGCTTTGACGTATAGAGTTGTGGCCCTTACCATTCTGAGTTCAAATCCCGCCGAGGTTAACTTTGCCTTTTATCCTTACGGGGTCGATAAAATAACGTACCAGTAATACACTGGGGGTAATTGCTGGCCTTGTGCCAATAGTAGAAACAATTATTTATTCAAAGTAATCCAACTTATTTTACAAACGGGATAAAAAAAAACCAAAAAACCGTACGTAATCCCGCAGACCTTCCTTTATTATAGTTTAGATATTTTAAACATATTTGTTATGTTATTCTACTGTAAATTTATTTATATGCTCTGTTTATATTTTCATTCTGAAAGAATTGCAAACGATTTGTAATATTATTCATACAACTATGAATAAAATTAAATATGTTTATAGTAAAAAAAAAAAAATAATAAAAAAAAAAGTATATATTGTATAAATAGTACATGTCATTAATTCAGTGCATGTTTGCTGCGTTTATTACACATACATACATACGTGTATATATATATATATATCATAAAAGATGTCTATAGAATCACAAGATAAAATATATACCATTTCCTCTCCCAATTAGCATAATTAACTATATAAAAAATCGAATAGACCAGGCTATAAGAATGAGGCTTCTATGAAGAAATCTCCAACAAATAGCCGAAACTAGCCCTTCACGTCGGCCGCAACGGAATATTTATCGAATATTTCGACAGCGTAATCGCCCAGATACAGTCAACTAAACAGAATTAGGTTCTAAAATAAACTAGGAGAAAATAGAATACATTTAAATACCTCTACCATGGTTTCATCCGCATTTTGAGATTTCCAATAATTATGTAATAATTATATAACTCGAGCACCGGATTCATCAGGAGATTTGCTCTGATCTAGACACTAAATTTTCCAAAGTGATCGCGCCAAGAATTCATTCAAAATGGCTAAGAATCGTGACGTAGTCGTGGTCAGGTTGGAAGGGGTGTGGTAGTTGCTTACGACTGGTGGCTTTTTTGCTAGAAAGCACAGCACAATACAGCCAAATTTGTATCTCAACCTAATGGGAGATTATTACTTAATGGAAGATTATTATTTAATTTATTAAATTTTCATTGAGCCACAAAGTGACCCGTTGCAAAACACGTATATGTATATGTATGTATATATGTAAACTTTTATATGTAATAATCTCCCATTAGGTTGAGATACAAATTTGGCTGTATTGTGCTGTGCTTTCTAGCAAAAAAGCCACCAGTCGTAAGCAACTACCACACCCCTTCCAATCTGACCGCGACTACGTCACGATTCTTAGCCATTTTGAATGAATTCTTGGCGCGATCACTTTGGAAAATTTAGTGTCTAGATCAGAGCAAATCTCCTGATGAATCCGGTGCTCGAGTTATATAATTATTACATAATTATTGGAAATCTCAAAATGCGGATGAAACCATGGTAGAGGTATTTAAATGTATTCTATTTTCTCCTAGTTTATTTTACACCTAATTCTGTTTAGTTGACTGTATCTGGGCGATTACGCTGTCGAAATATTCGATAAATATTCCGTTGCGGCCGACGTGAAGGGCTAGTTTCGGTTATTTGTTGGAGATTTCTTCATAGAAGCCCCATTCTTATAGCCTGGTCTATTCGATTTTTTATATAGTTAATTATGCTAATTGGGAGAGAAAATGGTATATATTTTATTTTATCTTGTGATTCTATAGACATGTTTTATGATATATAGCTCTGATTATTTAATTTATTAAATTTTCATTGAGCCACAAATGACCCGTTGCAAAACACGTATATGTATATGTATGTATATATATATGTAAACTTTTATATATATATATATATATATATATATATATATATATATATATATATATATCCTTTTATTCCTTTATTCCGTAACTCCTAGGGGCATCGACATGACATGCGGCGTTTCTTGGGCATTTTAATCCTGGCGGAGCCCATCCTTCTCCAGGTCTGAGTACAGAAGACTTCTTCCAGAGAACGATTAAAAGTGAGAGAGAAGAAATAGAAAGAGATATAGAGGAAGAATCGATCCCAGTTCTAGGCTGTTATTATTTTATTGACCTCGAAAGGATGAAAGGCAATGTTGACCTCGGTGGGACTTGAACTCCGAGAGCAGAGAACTGGAACGAATACCATTTTATCCGACGGTCTAACGACTCTGCCAATTCGCCGCCGTGTGTTTGTGTGTGTGTGTGTGTGAGAGAGAGAGAGAGGGGGGTATGTGTGCTTGAGAATATGTGTGTGTGATAGAGAGAATGTGTGTGCTTGAGCATATTGGTGTGTGTGTGCGTGCGCACGTGAGCGTGTGTGTATATGAGAAAGAGTGTGTGTAGTTCAAATGTCGGGCTGTTTATGCCTACACATGTTTTGGTACAAGTGCCTGAATAATATTTAACCATTCACATGGAACTGGCCTAAATCTGAAGCGAAGCGAAGTTAGCAAGTGTTGTTAGAGATGAAACAACACGACAAAATAAATAGTTTCGTTTAAATATAAAATTTACTTCACTTCAGCGAATAAAAGAACAAAGAATAAGATTACTTACAAGTCATAAAGGTTGACGATGTTTTTGCTGTTATTTCGTTATTCTGAAATAGAGAGTGGCAAGAAATCATTTGTTAGTAGTAGCAGCAAGGTAGTAGTCAAAGCCCAGTGACAAGAGAAGGTGAGAGTATGTAAGACCAGGAGAGAGAGAGAGAGAGAGAGAGAGAGAGAGAGAGAGAGAGAGAGAGAGAGAGCAAGAGTAAGAGTAAGAGTAAAAGTCTGTAGACCCCAAGGTGTCTGTAGAAAGCAAAGGTTTTACATTGTTACTCTATCAGGAACTTCTCCGAACTGCCCTTTTGCTTGGTCTAAGACAGGCTATTTATATATGTCGCTTTCTCTGTCCCCTGCCTTGAGAACCACCGGGGTGACCTCCAGAGATCGCCCACGCATAGACATGTTTACGCCAAAAAGGAGGTAAGCCAGAATTTGACCGTTAAATGTCACCCAGGGTCCAAGGTGTGGACAGATTTCACTACAAATCCATTTACTTTCCTTTGCCTAAAATATGATTGTGTTAGAAGTTGTACAAATATTTCTTTCTATAAACGACAGTAATTTTGAATGAAATTATAAAAAAAAAATACTAAGACATTGTAGAAATGGCTCCTGTTGATGATATTAAAAATCTCCAGGCCATGTTTCTCTACCATGTATCGGATCAACAGATATATCCAGCATGTTCTAATCCTATGTGGTTTAGTGCCTAGTCCGAATAACCATGGGATTTGAACCTAGAAAGTTCCCTCCGAGGCAAGGTTGTTTTGTCCACGAGACAGCTTGGCATCAGTGACGTCGCAACTCATTTTTACAGCTAAGTGAACTGGAGTAATGTGTCTTGCTTAAGAACACACTACAAAGCCCTGTCCGAGAATCAAACTCACAACTTCACCCTTGTAAACCCGACGCTCCAATCACCAAGACATACGTCTGTAGTAACGCTCTGTTATATCAGCAACATGCGTACGTAACTGTCACATTTACACACACATGCACACACATACACATACACCCACACACTGATGACTGAATATTCAGTAACATATCATAAATTTAGTTAATAATTGTTTCTACTTTAGGCACAAGGCCAGCAAATCACCCAGTGTATTACTGGTACTTTATTTTATCGACCCCGTAAGGATGAAAGGCAAAGTTAAATTTAGTTAATAATGCATGAAGAAGAACTCCAGTATGACCATAACTGATAATGATCTGACTATAGATAAAATTGTTGCTTAGCTTGAGTTCAACACTGTTAGGGCTGATATATAATCAATGGCATTCCAGCTATGCCTTCCACTAATCAAATGGGTCATGTTCTAAGACAGTGGAGTATGATTTGTTAGTATTTGGCTACTATGTTTAACTAATCAGGCGACCACGTAAATAACCACCGAGCGTGTGTAACAGTATGGAGAAGGTCTGACTAAACAAATGTCACATATCAAGTTAAATAACTCAGAAAAGGCAAGAACGTAAGGGAACTTACTCTCAGCTAGTTTTAATATAGTAAAGTTCGAGTTACCGCCCTTGAGCATCATTTACAGGAATAGATTACAACGAATTATTTTTGCTGGAAATCAACCACTCTCAGGTCTCGAAAAATCGTCCCCATCCCAAAATTATTAATTTTTAAGATTTTCTCCATCCACTCCGCTATTTTCCCAAGCCCCTGCTTATTAAAATTTTCTAATATCTTACCAGTAAAATTTTATTTTAACTGGTAGCATTCCTACCAATGGGTGGGTCACTTTGATTTTCTTTTTACCTAGGTAAAATCTGGATGATATTACGAAGTTATTTTCGATGGGCATTTTACTTCAACCACAGCTCTTGTTTAACACACACACACACACACACACACACACACACACACACACACACACACACACACACACACACACACACACACACACACACACACACACACACACACACACATATATATATATATGTAAAAGGTAATGAGAAATAACAACACAATCGGTACAGTATATGGAAGGAATATATTAGGTTAACGGTTGAAATAGCAGGAAGAGGGTCGTTACGTTTCGGACGGTAGTACTTCATCAGAAGAATGAGAAATTAGAAAGATTGAAGGGACGGGTGGAGTGGAATTGGGATATCTATCTATCTATCTATCTATCTATCTATCTATCTATCTATCTATCTATCTATCTATCTATCTATATATCTATCTCTCTGTCTCTCTCTCTCTCTATATATATATATATGTTGTTATAAAGATATTTTCCATTTATTAATATTATAATACTCCAGATAACATTTTTTTGTGGAGTGCGTCATATCTGTTATAAACTTAATTCTGTTGAATATTCATCGGCAATGCATATAACTCATTGTTTATATATATATATATATATATATATATAACGAAGGAGTTGTGGTAAGGAACCAGATGGACCATAATGCACCAGAGTACTCAATACTTAGGGTAGTAGAGTGGGTAATAGGAAAATGTATGACCCCGACGGCAGAGCTCAATCCGTTTCGACGACTATTTCTTGCGTCCAGAAATAGCCGTCGAAACGGCTTGAGCTCTGCCGTCGGGGTCATACATTTTCCTATATATATACATATATATATATATATATATATATATATATATATATATATATATATATATATATATATATTAGAAAGTGAGGTTTTTTTACAAAATGAAAAATAACCGAGGTGTCCTACACGAGTGAAAGTATAAAGAAAAAAAGATGAAATCGAAAATGCAACTGGAGTCTTATTTAAAAAAAAATATATATATTTATTTGGTTCCTTTACCGGTTTTGCAGGTCTTCTGCTTTTAAAAAGTAGAGTTGAGATGGAGGGTCTGTGGTTTTTCTCACATCTGGTTGGTCTTTGAATGTTACTTGTTTTATATGGAAAAAAGTGGCTCGAAACGCCAGGTTTTTAGAGAAGTAATTTGATTGGTTGGTCATTAAGTATAATAAATTTCGCGCCAGTTCGCGTTACATAGTTCTTCAAACAGAGGGGGGGGGGGACTCAGGTTGTATTTTCATATATGAGTGTTTGAATTTCTTTTTACTTACTTATATATATATATATATATATATATATATATATATATATTGTTTCTGAATTTGTTTAGCAAGATTCTTTATCTGAAAATGTGTGTTGAAACCGATATTGTTATGCTTTGGGAAAGTCATGTTGCCAATAAGAAACACACGCACCAGTTGTTTCACTTCAATTTATTATAAATTAAATTTATAAATTTAGGAATTTATAAATTTCCGGTTGGTTGGTTGGTTCCACAACCAGACGATTGTTCATATATTGTTAAAGTTCTTTCGTCACACATTCTGTGACCTCTTCAGTGACTGGGGATTATTTTCTTTGTTTTTGTGCCTCTCCTTTGTTCTGTCCTACGCCATCTTGTTTTTGTGTGTGTTGTGTGCTTAGTTTGTGCATGTGTTACATCCGGGTGTCTGTGTGTGTTTATATTTGTTTATTTATTTGTTTATTTACATGTTACTGGTTGGTTGTTTGTTCTATGTGTGAGTGTGTTTTCATTTTGTCCTTAATTGTAAGTTGTGATGTTGCTCTTCCATTCATGTTTTCTATTTAATTTTGGTTGGACAGATACAAAGGAGAGGCACAAAAACAAAGAAAATAATCCCCAGTCACTGAAGAGGTCACAGAATGTGTGACGAAAGAACTTTGACAATATATGAACAATCGTCTGGTTGTGGAACCAACCAACCAACCGGAAATTTATAAATTCCTAAATTTATAAATTTAATTTATAATAAACTAGCAGTAAAGCCCGGCGTTGCTCGGGGTTGCTCAGTAGCTGTGTTAAAGTTACAATGTTAAGTTTCTTTCTTGGCTTAAAAACTGTAGTGTCTACTGTGCAGACTTGCATGTGGTGTTTTTGATTAATATTCCCTCAACCAACAATATGCCTTATGAAGTTAAGAAAACATAACGATAACACGAATGTTATAACAAAAGAGGATGCTGGGGATAGAAACGGCACTGGTTATTTATTAACAAAGATCGAAAATGTAAACACTGCAACGCAGAGAAAAACATTAGCGTAACCAAATTATCAGTTATGTCTGTCTGCACGCCTATATCACCTCTCTGCACGACTGTCTGTCTGCACGCCTATATCACCTCTCTGCACGACTGTCTGTCTGCAGGACTGTCTGTCTGCACGCCTAACGACGAAATATTTGCTTGTTTTACGTAGTCTTTAAATAGACTTGTTTTCAAGTAAAAATATTGTTTTAAAATGCTTTTAAATGGAAATGAAGCAAAACGGAAGCTTAGTGTTCGAACTGATGAATTTTGCAGGTCAATATTTTGCTGGCTCGACAACTGTTCGTGTATTGTAATTTTTTACGTAAGACGCTCAATGTAAACAGAACAAAGGGAAATAACTGATCACTTACGCTCAAAAATCGATACATTATATTCGATTTCGTCACATAGGGTGGGTCAATTTGAAATTTTTTTTTCCGATGTGTTCGCTAGGGCTCAATGTAAAAGTATAGCAATTTTGGTGCAATTCCGTGAGAGATTCTAAGAGGAGATGTGTGCCAAAAATCGATAGACAGACAGACAACCACAGTTTTATATATATAGATTGAAGTAAAAGCATCTGGTGCGTGTGTTTCTTATTGGCAACATGACCCTCCCGAAGCATAACAATATATAAATATATATATATATATATATATATATATATATATATATATATATATATATATATATATATATATATATATATATATATATAGTAATAATAATAAATTTGAAGACTAAAATCCAAAGAGGGCTCGATAAGGATAAATATATATCAAATATATAAGAACCGTAGAGCAAATATTTATTAAAATAACAAATTAAAGTTTAAGCAAAGAATCGCTGCTTTCACCCTTAACGGGATCTTCTGAAACTAACAAAGTCAATCTGTGAACGCAGAAGTGAATATTTAAAAAAACGTTGCAACCGGAGGAAGACATGAAGACGATACTTTGATTCGTGGAAACGTTCCCTGGCAAAGAACGGGAAAAAACGAATATAATACGTCATTATTTGGAGCGGTGAAAAACAATTACACGAAAAGACAAAACGACGTTTATGGTATAAAAGAAGTCGTAGACTAATATTCTATTAGGTGGTTCATAGAGACGTTCTCTGGCAATGAACGAAAAAAAAAAGAAGATAATACGTCATATGTGGAGCGAGGAGAACAATTGCACGCAAAGACAAAACCACGTAAATGGTATAACTGAAGTCGTAGACAAAAATTCTAACTAGGAAACCGAATGACTCTCGGTTTCAGAGTTAAGAATTAAGTAAATAAAATACAGTGGTAATTGAAATAAATAAATACATACACGCATCCATATACGTACATACACAAGCATACGCGAAAACACTCGCCATAGGTATACAAATACACGCACGTACACGAAAAAAAAAAAAAATCCGCACGCACATACAGAACCCACGCAACGCCTGTACCCGCACGTATACGAATGTATACACCAAATACACATAAAAATATATAAAAAAAAAGAAATATATATATATGTGTGTGTGTGTGTGTGTGTGTGTGTGTGTGTGTGTGTCTGTGTGTGCGTGCGTGTAAACATATAATTAAATAAAAGTATATAAATAAATAAATACGTATATAACAAGCGCACACACATACCTACATGTAAATACACATATGTTCGGAGACTACGTCAACCAAAACACAAAGTACACATATACACACACCCTACATAGGTACGAACCCGCATACTCACACAGACGCAAAACTCACGTATACACATAACCAAAAGCATATGTACCAGAATATATAATATATACGCCATAACATATACAATCAAATATACGTACAAGAAAGTATACGTACCTTCATAAAACATACAGGTAATATATACTTACCTATACAAATAAGTAATGGTATAAACATAACATATACTTATATATATATGTTTTTATACAATATATATATATATATTAAGAGGTTTTTAAACCCCACTATCAGGATAACATTTCTCTAGTCAAAAATACCACGAAAGATTCTTTTACCTTATGTATATAAATATGTGTGTGCGCGTGTGTGTGTCTATGTAAAAGGTAAATAGAAATAACAACACAATCGGTATACACACACATATTCTCTTAGCTTTGAACGGACGTATAATAACGCATACACACACACACGCGCGAGCGCCCGTGCATACGCACACGCACAAGTCTAGCTTTATAGAAAACGTTTTTTTTTCCATTTCAAGTAGACGCGCTCCATCATCCACCCCAGAATCAACAGTTTTCCAAGAGATGGCAACATGAATGGACCTGTTATTTTTCTCTAAGAACATTTATTCCAATTCTACCCCGCCTGTCTCTTCAATCTATCTAATTTCTCATTCTTTCTTCTAATGAAGGACTAGCGTCCGAAACGTTAAGACCTTCTTCCTATTATTTCAAGCGTTAACCTAATATATTCCTTCCATACACTGTACCGATTGTGTTATTATTTCTCTTTAATTTTTACATACACATATATATATATCAACGCTTACGTGGACCTCTCAAATTCGTTAGATTTTCAAATTGGATTTTCACTCTGAAACTGGATATACACCCGGAGTTTACCAGAACTTCCACCAGGAAATCTTTTCTAATATATACATATATATTGATGGGGTGTAGATTCCATCGTGTGGTTTAGCGGTTTCTGGTTGTAAAATATATATATCTGCTTGTAATATATATATACATGCACCGAATTGAAACATAACTGGTTAGTATGTTTTATTAGCAGCATCCCAATGTTACAACATACGGATTCTCATAAAGATTCTTGCACAGCAACTTCGAAAACGAAATATATATATATATTAATTTTATTAAGGTTGAATACTGAGTCTTATTAATGTGGAGTTTCACCCGTTTATCACAGGACCATCAGACAAGTTCTGATGATCCTGTCATAAACAGGCGAAACTCCAGAGTAACAAGACTCTGATTCAAGCTTAATAAAATGAATATTAAAACTCTACTTCGGTATTGAATACCCCTTTCTCTCAGTCGTCAACCACATAACCACATGCGGATATATATATATATATAGTATTTACGTATCGAGAAAGAGAGAAAAAGGAGGGATAGGTGATACATATAGTTATTTGTCAAGTCTATTCTCCGATTTTTTACTTTCCCACGTATATATATATATATATATATATATCTTTCGCAATCTTCAGGTTCATATTGTGTGGTGACAGTCAAGTTTGCAATTTTCAACAGTTGAAAATTGCAAACTTGACTGTCACCACACAATATGAATCCTGAAGATTGCGAAAGCATGAAAGTACTTGTTCAATTAACACTTAACATTTAATATTCTACCATACTATTTCATTCTAATACCATTATAAATTTTAAAGGATTGTAAATAAAACGAGTAAATCAGACAAAGTTGGAATTCCTTTTATTAATATATATATATATATATATATATATATATATATATATATATATATATATATATATATATATATATATATATATATATATATATATATATATATATATATATATATATATCACATATATATACATATATAATAATAATATTATTTATAGTTATATATACACTATATACAACTATAAACAGGAAAGGTCAGTAATTTATTACTAGCTTATTACCAGTAATATATATATATATATATATATATATATATATATATATATATATATATATATAATAACTAGAAATTGATTAACATATAAATATACATGAATAATCACAGGAGATAATTTTTATACGCGTGTAACCACGCATAGCATAGTTAGCGCGTGTAAAAATTATCTCCTGTGATTATTCATGTATATTTATATGTTAATCAATTTCTAGTTATTATAAAATGCTCGGATTTATCTTTGAGCTTATTTTCCAGGCGATATGGCGCATGCCGTTATGACATGACACCCACAATTTCGATTTAGATTAAATTCATTTAATTTATCTTAATTTTGTATATATATATATATATATATATATATATATATAATAATAATAATAATAAATTTGAAGACTAAAATCCGATTCTTTGCTTAAACTTTAATCTGTTATTTTAATTAATATATATATACATATATAAATATATATATAAATATATATATATATATATATATATATATATATATATATATATATATATATATATGCGTGTATTTGTGTGAGTGTGTTAAACTATATCCTTTCACTTACAGTGCTAATGGAATATATATGAATAGCCTCTATTCATATCTTTCTATCTATCTCTCTATCTATTTATCTATCTATTTATGTATGTATGTGGTTATCAGAAATGTGATAACCACAGCCATGCTAGTGATAACTACGGCAATTAAACATCTAACACCACTAAGCTTGTTTGGAGATGGTGGTGCGTTTTGGAAACCATGTGGTGTGTAAAATAAAAGCAAAAATAAAAGCTTCAGAAGAGGCAGCAACTATACACTATCGATTTGATGTCCCCTCACATTGGCTGAGATACGTTGTACTGTATCTGTCTCGTAGCCATCTACGACAGTTGCTGTAGAATCAATATGCTTTAGCCTGTACTGTGCATGATTTAGCTTACGCAGTGAGTACTAACTAGCACTAAATGCAAAATATCTGAACTCTTATGTATGTATGCATGCGTGCATGCGTGTATGTATGTATGTATGTATATATGTATGTATGTATGTACGTACGGATGTACCGTCCCGTAACTCCTGAGAGAGTCGTAGGGACATCGTATTGACATACGGCGTTTCTTGGGCGCTTTAAGCCTGGTGGAGCTCATCCCACTCCAGGGCTGAGTACAGCAGATTTCTTTCAGAGAAAGATAGAAAGAGGAAACGAAAAAGAGATATTATAGAGGAGGAATCCAACTCAGTACAAGACTGGTACTTTTTTTTATTGACCTCGGAAGGATGAAAGGCAAAGTTGACCTCGGTGGGACTTGAATTCAGAGAGCAGAGAGCCGAAACGAATACCATAAAGCATTCTATCCGACGTTCTAACGACTCTGCCAATTCGACGCCTATTAACTCTTATACCTTTTGCAATTAATCGTATGAAATAATTTCGACAACTCAAATGCATACCGAATTCTTGTCACATTGTGTCATAACACAATGTGACAAGAATTGTACTGGATGCCTTCTGTTGCAATTAACACCGAAACACTTACGAGATGCACGAAATCGAGTTTTTTATGTTGCCAAAATAATATTGCAGTTAACTCTACCATAATCTCCCATAGTGTACAGGACATGTTTTGGACGGGGCAGTTGCAAATTTCGGCTCGAAAATTATTATTGGAAAGATTGACCTTCTTTAACAGCCATGTACTTCCTCGAGCCAAAATGAACTCAGTGACAAATTACTTCATCTGCCTGTGCAGTACAATCAGTCACGATGGTAGTTTCAGTAATGAATAAGATCTCAGTATGAGTAATGAAAGCTGAGAGAACCACTGACTCACAATAAACACGTGTCGGTCAAGTGAAGTGCAATGTGTACCGAACAATTTTATTAACCACCTTATTAAACTAAATTGGAAGCATATACCACAAACAGATGAAGAAAAACTGATCAAATACTTGAGATAGAATTTAAATATCATATGGAAAGCTAAACTTCCTTTTGCGCAACTAAATCTCCGTTGCGGTAGACATATCTAATGAAAAGAAAATGCAGACATCATGGTTGGAAAGACAAATAATCTGCACGCAGTTGTCTAGTAGTGTAAGGAATTCATTGACAGAGATACAAGTTCGTAGCTAAACATAACAGAAGGATGTTAGACATGCCAACAACTAGAGCACTGAGAATAGAAATCGGTGGAGAAAAAACATTATTTTATATAGTCAACCATTATCGACAATCTAAGCACTGCATTTAATGACGACGACGATGACGATGGTGCCGATGACGACGGTGGCTACACTAGAGAGGTAACGATGATTATGATGATGGCAACAACAGTATATTGTGAACTGACTGCTAATTATTATAATTTAGATTATATTAGACAATATAGTCATCCAATCCGTGTCAATAACTGATAGTAGTGTCCAATATCATCTCTATTAATATATTTGAAGGTATTTTCCTACACATTCATCGAGTAGTTATTCAGACTCTCCTCGTCCGACAAGGAGATCTCCCATCTATTTTGGAGTGGGTGAGAGATGTCTTCTCTTGTGAAAATCGGTATAGCATTCATTATGTGAAATCTCCCCATTTTGCCTCACTTCTCTCCGCTTGGGGGAAATTTTTTCATTGGTTGGTCTGGTTGTTAGATATCACAAACAATGAATCTGGGTGGGGCACTTCACTATTACACATTCGTAGAAGAATCTACCCCGTTTGTGACACGCGAATAACAAATTATATAGTACAAATAAAAGAGTAGAAAACACTATGTAGTATATTGTTGTTGTTATGGTTGCTGTTGCTGTTACTATCGATGTTATTGCTCTTGTTTTAGTAGCTTATCCACAAGTCAATGCCCCCAAAAAGGCATTATACCCGTAATCATCCCGTCTTTTTCTATATATGGGATTGTTATTTTTAAGGCGACCGGATGATTTGAGTGAGATTCGGTTGCTATTTCGTGCAAGTTGAAAGACTAGGAAGATGCCTCCTCATTGGCTTGAATGCTCTTTGAGAAGCTAGAATAACCAATATCCTGTAATGTAAGTGATTGTGAGGTCACCCAGCAATCGATAAGTGGTGTGAGTCACATGAGTTGTCCTGCTTCGATTTTTTCTCTCAAATCGGTTCTTATAACGATGAATCATCATTGTTTGTCTGCAGTAAAAAAAAAAAAAAAAAAAAAAAAAAAAAAGCCACTGAACCTCTGCAAACATTGCAGCTTTCATAATTAATTGCGATTCTGTGCCCGGTTGATTACGCCTCGTCAATGGCAGGGTGCGTATCAGTAGTCAGAATTTGAATTCAGAACACGTAACAGATATAGCAAGGCATCTCAGCCGACACTTTAAAAATTACATCAATCTACCACCCTCGATAGCTACTTTCAGACCTGTCAACCTCTAAAAACCCAAATGGGGTGTGCCATGAAGAAAAATGCCCCCAATCAGGGAGAAATGGAGCAAAATGGGGAGATAATGAAAGCTATATCCATTTTCACAAGATAAGACATCTCTCACCTACCCCCAAAGTGGGTGGGAGATTTACCCGTCCGACGGGGAGAGTGTGAAAATCTTATCTCAGGTTTGGGCAAGGCTCTTATCTGGGACACATACAACTGCTTCTCCTTGTTGAACTAATTGATAAGCATATTAAATTATATCATAACGACAAAAAGAGGGACGGAAAGGAGTTTAACGAGGAGGGGAGAAACTTAACACCTCTGGTTAGCCTGTATATCTTATTTAATTTATGAGTGCCAGTCGCAATTGATGGAACTGCGTGGAGCAAAGCATAACTGTAGGGTTGCCTACATCTTTCAATGATCAATGTACAATATTGAGTCTATACATAAACAGACTCATTAACTAATTAATGAACACAACCACAAGGATATTGTCCGAACGTGGATGATCCGAACTCCCGCTGTCATCGCCTCCATCTCTCTCGCCCTCCCCATCTCTCCGTATGGTTAACAAATGGAGTCCCTGACAGGTCTGTGGTGTGTTCTTGTAAACTTTCCAGAGGTTGACTATGGAGTTGACAGGTCTGTGATGTGTTCTGGTAAAATTTCGAGAGGTTGACTCTGGAGTTGGCAGGTCTGTGGTGTGTTCTGGTAAACTTTCCAGAGGTTGACTCTGGAGTTGGCAGGTCTGTGGTGTGTTCTGGTAAACTTTCCAGAGGTTGACTCTGGAGTTGGCAGGTCTGTGGTGTGTTCTGGTAAAATTGCGAGAGGTTGACTCTGGAGTTGGCAGGTCTGTGGTGTGTTCTGGTAAAATTGCGAGAGGTTGACTCTGGAGTTGGCAGGTCTGTGGTGTGTTCTGGTAAAATTGCGAGAGGTTGACTCTGGAGTTGGCAGGTCTGTGGTGTGTTCTGGTAAAATTGCGAGAGGTTGACTCTGGAGTTGGCAGGTCTGTGGCGTGTTCTGGTAAAATTGCGAGAGGTTGACTCTGGAGTTGACAGGTCTGTGGTGTGTTCTGGTGAACTTTCGAGACATTGACTATGGTGTTGGCAGGTCTGTACCTTGTTTATTGACCCAGGAATGATGAAAGGCAAAGCTGACTTCGGTGTGATTTGAACACAGCGTATAGGGACGTAATAAACACCGATATTCTAATGACTGTAAATTCACAGCTAATCGAATACTATTAATCTGCATTGGCAGTATCGGTAGAAGGTCGGACGCCATGCTTTCCAGCATAGTTACGTCCCTTTACGATCTGAGTTCAAATCCCGCCGAGGTTGACTTTGCCTTTCATCCTTACGGGGTCGATAAAATAAAGTACCAGTAATGCACTGGGTAATTGCTGGCCTTGTGCCTAAAGTAGAAACAATTAATCTGCAATATCATTTATAATATAATGTTTAACTGACCATAAAGATAATTTGATAGGATTTTACATCTATTATAGTGTACATGATGTTGCATTCAATAGGTTTTTTGGGTGGTGGGGTGGTATGGGTGTTGTTTTCCTTTAAACACAATATATATATATATATATATATATATATATATATATATATATAAGATCAAAAGATGGTTAAAAGAGTTCCATGTATTTTATTATGCGCATTTCAAAAACAAATATCATCATGCAATAACATTTGTGTTTTCATCAGATAAAATAGGAAGACATGATATGAAGGTTAAAAAACACTTGTGAATAGTGCAGTTTTAAATCAACATATGAAAAGTAGTTTTAGATTGATGTGTGATATTGGGAAAAACATTTTTGAGGGGGGGTGGAAGTTGGAAAGGATGAAAAAGAGGAGGAGATGAGAGTAAAAAGTGGAGGGGGAGGAGTATAATGAGGAAGGATAGGTAGGAGGAGAGATGAGTGATAGAGAGATAGCTTTTATAACTGAGAAAAATATATTGTTTTACATAGAGAGGTTGAAAAACCGTTGGAAGATAATATATAAATTAAAAGAATTTGGAAATTAACGAAGAGAAAAATAATGTTAAGTTAAGGTTTGTATATTGAAGGGTTTAATAATATGTGCGATGAAAAGAAATTGTTAATATGTATTAAAAATAATATTTAAGGGTTTAATAATATGTGCGATGGAAAAATATAGCAATAGTAATGTAAGTAAGGATATATTGTGAAAGAAGTAGAAGATAGGATGAATAAGTGAGATGAGCATGAAAGGGAGAAAAAATAATGAATTGAGGATGAATAATCTAACATAAAACACAAAATGTTTATGTTTACGAAGGATTTTTTCAAGGTGATATAAAGTAACAATATATTGTACAGTGTAATAATTGTTTCTATGTTAGGCACAATGAGAAAAGGTACAGATTAGGGGTTAGAAATTAAAAGAAAAAGAAAAGAAAAGGAAAAGGAAGAAAGGGAAGTGATAAATAGGAGTGATATAGAATGAGTAACTAGTATTATATAATGTATAATAAATAACTTTGAAATAAGGTAGAAAGATGGGTATATTTTTAAAGAAGTATATATATATATATGGGCCTTTGAGAAAAGGATTTTAAATTGATAAAGTGTTAGATATTAGCTGTATACTTTATGGAATGTTCTGTGGAATTTATGCAAGCAGAGAGAAAACAAGTCAGTGCGTCTATTTATTATAGAATCTAAATTAGATATAATGGTAAATTTTTCATTTAAACAGAGATTGTAAGTCTTGGATAGAGAATCCTCCGCCCCACCCCACCCCTCTGACCCCTCCCTATGCACGCACACCCGACCTATACTCCACCCCCCACACACCTTTTCCTGAACATGTAACCTTGTTCTTCCCCCAACTCTCATATTCACACACACACACACACACACACACACACACACACACACACACACACACCTACACACATACACAAACACCACCTTCAACCCTCTCCCTACACAATCCACCACCACACCTACACTCCCCACACCCTTTCACCACTTGTTTATCTTTATGCTTATTTTTATTTTTATTTGTACCCCTTCCACCGTTTTTCTCCCTTTTCTATCCCTCCCCTTTTTCTAAATGTCGCTCCACCACTCCACACACACCCTCGGAACTCTCTTCCCACCCACTTTTCTGCTGAAGAAGGGCCTATGCCCGAAACGTCGCCCCCCCACTCTCATGAGCGTGAAACTAATAAACCTTTGTTTGTACAGCCTCTCTGTTTTTGTTCCCGTTCCAGTTTTGACTATATATATATATATATATATATATATATATATATAGGAACCAGTAAGACCCCGACGGCTGAGCTCAAGCCGTTTCGACGGCTAATACATACATACACACATATATATATATATATATATATATATATATATATATATATATATATTGCATGGCCATCCACTGATGAGTTTTAAGGGCCCGCTTGTGTGTATGTCTATGGATTATATACAAGTTTCTACATAACTCTTTTGACGCTAGATTATTCATCCTCAATTCATTATTTTTTTCTCCCTTTCATGCTCATCTAACTTATTCATCCTATCTTCTACTTCTTTCACAATATATCCTTACTTACATTACTATTGCTATATTTTTCCATCGCACATATTATTAAACCCTTAAATATTATTCTTAATACATATTAACAATTTCTTTTCATCGCACATATTATTAAACCCTTCAATATACAAACCTTAACTCAACATTATTTTTCTCTTCGTTAATTTCCAAATTCTTTTAATTTATATATTATCTTCCAACGATTTTTCAACCTCTCTATGTAAAACAATATATTTTTCTCAGTTATAAAAGCTATCTCTCTCTCTCTATCACCCATCTCTCCTCCCATCTCATCCTTCCTCATTTTACTCCTCCCCCTCCACTTTTTACTCTCATCTCCTCCTCTTTTTCATCGTTTCCAACCTCCCCCCCCTCAAATTTTTTTCCCCAATATCACACATCAATCTAAAACTACTTTTCATATGTTGATTTAAAACTGCACTATTCACAAGTGTTTTTTAACCTTCATATCATGTCTTCCTATTTTATCTGAGGAAAACACAAATGTTATTGCATGATGATATTTGTTTTTGAAATGCGCATAATAAAATACATGGAACTCTTTTAACCATCTTTTGATCTTATATATTATGTATACTCCAGTCCTACAAACTGTAGAGTGCTTCTTATCCGATATCTGCATTGCTTTATTGTACTACAATAAAACTCACCTCCTACATATATATATATATATATATATATATATCTGTGTGCGTGTGTGTTTGTATGTGCGTGTATATAAATATACCTATACATATATATACACAATATGTTGAAAAGGTAACACACTAGAGAGAGATAGCGCACCATCAATAAAACAAGGAAAAACCACCAGTGTATGGAATCTATAACCTATGAAAGGCAGGGTAGACACACAATAATTAAAAATATAAATTAAAATGTATATACGCACCTCTATAACTATATAACACGCGCGTACAAATCCAAAGAGTTCTGTTTCGCCAGGAAGTTGTTGACTGAAATGGAATAGCCTATGGTTCATCAGCGCGTGCAAGACTATACATTCCTGACAACTCTAAGTGAATCTAAAGCGACCGTCCAGCTACACGCGGCAGAGAGATGTCACAGCATGTTTAGGGCAGTGAACCAATGGTATCTGAGGGACGAGCTGCTAGAAAGGGCAGCACAAAAAACACTCAAAGAAGTGTGCTCAACCAAACAGAGAGAGAGGACAGACTGTTATAAGGAGCGAAATGTCACGATAAATTAACGGAGCCATTAATTGGCAATTAATGGCTCCGTTAATTTATCGTGATATATATATATATATATATATATATATATATATATATATATATATACCCTACTACCACCACCAACCCTCACCCATACGTTCCATTCCAACCACCCCACAACTAGTATCACTAACATCCCCCGACTCTACGCACACGAACACACACCTTCCCACACACACCTACCCACACCTACATACACCACCCACTCTACACACCCAACCACCACTAACCTCCACTAACACACCTGCATTCAAACCTTTCCCCACCACCAGTATACTAACACCCCTTTACCACACACACACTCACCCAAACACGCACACACACACCAATACACCACACTCCCTCCACCGTCCCCTACACCTTTTCTATCCCTCTCCCCGCTCCACCTACACCCCTTTACACACACACATTCCACTAACACCTCTACTAATACACACCCCATCCCCCACATGACCCCACCCACTCCACCTTTCCCACCTACCCATCCTCTCCCCTATCCACCGCACCTCCGCACACACAGACACACAGTCCTCACCACACACTGACTTTCTCCACCCGTCATTCTCCTCTACTGCTATGCCTTCATCCTGCAACGACCCTCTGACCACTTCCTGTTGCGCGCGCACCCCACATCTCCCCACTTCCGACCACCACAACCAACGGATTACACACCACCGGGTATCGTTCCAGCTATCCACTCCATAAAATGAAAAATATCCACCATATCTTCGCACACTCCACGGAACTACCTTAGGAACTTACCCACGGACATACACTCACAATTTTTTTCGAACCACGCTACCCACGTCCATACCACGTATAAACACCAACACACACGTGCGTACCCCCACATATACACACTCAGCCTCCGGAATCCTCCGACCCACCCCCACCCCTCTGACCCCTCCCTATCCGCACGCACACACACCCCGACCTATACTCCACCCCCCACACACACCTTTTCCTGAACATGCAACCTTGTTCTTCCCCCAACTCACATATTCACACACACACACACACACACACACACACACACACACACACACACACACACACACACACACACACACACACACACACACACACACACACACACACACACACACACACTCACACACACACGTACACCTACACACATACACAAACACCACCTTCAACCCTCTCCTTACACAACCCACCACCACACCTACACGCCCCACACCCTTCCACAACTTGTTTATCTTTATGCTTATTTTTATTTTTATTTGTACCCCTTCCACCGTTTTTCCTCCCTTTTCTATCCCTCCCCTTTTTCTAAATGTCGCTCCACCACTCCACACACACACCCTCGGAACTCTCTTCCCACCCACTTTTCTCCTGAAGAAGGGCCTATGCCCGAAACGTCGCTCCCCCCACTCTCATGAGCGTGAAACTATTAAACCTTTGTTTGTACAGCCTCTCTGTTTTTGTTCCCGTTCCAGTTTTGACTATATATATATATATATATATATATATATATATATATATATTGCATGGCCATCCACTGATGAGTTTTAAGGGCCCGCTTGTGTGTATGTCTATGGATTATATACAAGTTTCTACATAACTTGGACATTATTTATCGCAACTTGTAGAAATCTTATAACGAAACGATCGTATGGAAAGAAAGAGAGATTTATTTAATTATGTCTCATATAAAATAATACAACCAACTTTCCACGGAATACTGTATAGTTAGCAACCCAAACACTTAATTGGGATTATACTTAGGTATATCCTAATGTTTGTGGAGTGAGATGGAGTTGGTCAGCGTATCGCTTAAAGCTTTCTCTGTTAATGTATTAAATATATATATATATATATATATATATATATATATATACTCTTGATTTGGCCAGGGATGAATATTTCCAGATACTTTTTAGGTATGACTTTCCGTATTTATTCTTTGTATGAAATATTGATTGTTCTTCCGGTATCTTATCTCTGTTTTTAGCCTAAGAAAATACCTATATGCGTGTATAAATAATACATGCATATATTTATTTTTTTATATCCAATTGAGTTCTTCACGCATGGTTAAAATTATTGAAAGAATTAATTGACCCGCGTGCATATTATTTTATTCTTTTATGTTTTGCGATGACCTCTTTCCGCTTGATGGCAGTGTGAGATCTCTCATTGTGAGACTGCTGGAATTTCAAATTTGGCGGTCATTCTAGCACGGAGGGGTACCATCGCTGAACATTAATATCGGTAAGGTTTTTTTTTATATCGATATTTGTCGGGCATCCACTGATGATTTATAAGTGCCCACCTACATATATTCCTACGGACTATGTGTAGGCTTCTACATAACCTGGACATTATTTTCCCAATTTGTAGAAAACTTATAATGAAACGATCGTTTGGAAAGAGAGATGTATTTTAATTATGTCTCATATAAAATAATACAACCGGCTATCCGCAAAATACGTATAGTTAGCACCCCAAACGTATAATTGGGATTATACTAAGGTATATCCTAATGTTTGTTGAGTGAGACGGAAGCCGGTCGGAGTATTGCTTAAAGCTTTCTCTGTTAATGTATTAAATATATATATATATATATATATATATATGTATGTATGTATATATATATGTCAGGTCACCAGTTGGTGCTACTGGTAACATGTATCCCAGTACAACCTGTCACATGGTCGGGTCGTTGGCGACTAAACTGGCAACCCCACCAAGGTTTCTTGGTGAGGAGGGTGACTTTCGACATCCTGCAGGACTAAAAACAAAACCTGTCAAAGGGCAAAGGAGCTCTTAAGAGTCAATGGCCATCCAAAATCACCGGGAGAGATGACCCCTTAGCCTTTGTCGAGGCAGAATTCTAGGAGAAGGAAAACTCTGATATAACACCTGCAACTCTGATGGTATCAAATGATGTTGACTTGTTCTTCTTTTTGGTAAATATCATCTTGGTTAACAGGTGGGAATGGCTTTGTGCAGTGCCTTTGCTCACTATAAAAGCTTCACGGCACAGGCATTGCTTTATATCTGGAGATCTCTCTGCACTTGTCATCACATGGTACCATGGGCCCAGCACTACGTGTCAATAATTGTCACAAGTGTAGTGTTTGTACCAGAGTTTTCAAGTCGCTGGCTGGACTAAAAAGTCACACTTGTTCAGCGCATCGGTAGGGGTTCTCCTACATGGATATAAAGTAGTGGCCGTACTCGAAAACGAGTTGGCAGCCACCATATATATATATATATATATATATATATATATATATATATATATATATATATATATATATATTGGTAAAAGGAAAAGAAAATGCTGACAAATTGTTTCCAGTGAAAAATAGTTTAATTAGGAATAAGTAAAAATTAGTAATAGTATTGGTTAGTATTCAGTTTTGGTTTTAAGTTTTACCGGTTGCGCATTTCTAATACTTTTCAAAAATAATTTTGAGATAGAGCGTCCGTGATGTTTGCTCTAATCTGATTAGTTTTGGAAATTCTACCTGTTTTATGTAAAAAAAGTGGCTCCAGATGTATGAAAAAATTCTTGTGGTCAAAACAATTTTGATTGGTCGGTAGAGGTCATGTGAATATTAAAAATTGATTTTGCGCCAAATGTAGGTTTGTCTCGGCTGATTGAGAAGTCACTAAAAAATAAGTCTTTCAAGACAAATATGTGTGTGTGTAGTAGTAGTAAAGAGGTTCGTTGTTGTGATAATGGTCAGCAGGGTTGTGTGTGCGAACCGCAGCCTGTTGACAGTTCAAATGCCTATTAAGACAAGTGTGTGTGTGTGTGTGTGTGTGTGTGTGTGTGTGTGTGTGTGTGTGTGTGTGTGTGTGTGTGTGTGTGTGTGTGTGTGTGTGTGTGTGTGTGTGTGTGTGTGTGTGTAGCAGAGTAATTCGTGGGATGGTCAGTAGGAATGTGTCTGTACGTGTGTGGGGGATATTTTAACATGTTAAAATATATTTTTCAGCTCTTGTCTTATACGGAGAAGTGTGTGTGTGTGTGTATATGTCTCTTTGTATGTTAATGTACGCGTGTGTATGTGTGTGTGTATATATATATATATGTGTGTGTGTGTGTGTGTGTGTGTGTGTGTGTGTGTGAGAATGTGTATGTGTGTGTGGGTGGACCAGTATTTTCGTGATACTGGTAAAAATGGTGTACATTATTCGATATTTTCAGTAAAAACGATTCTCTCAATAGAACATCAAAACCCTTAATAATAAAAGGTGTGAAATGATATATAGTATTGGCATAATACCAAGATGTGTGTGAGTGTCCAGATTGTACGTACTGCAAGGGGAATCCATTAGGCCTTGCCGTATTGGAATACTTGTGTACAAATATGTATGTGCCCATCAGTGTGCAATGCATGTGTGCGTATATGTATGTGTGTGTGTCGGCACGTTTATATCTATAGACATCAAAAGGTATGAAAATTTGTGTATATTTGTGTTGCACCATAGAACATGTGTGTTTACGTATGTCATTGTGTTTATATGTGGATAGAGATGTATGTAGGATGTATGCTGATGTAGGTATGTATGTTGACGTGTGTATGTTGTGGGTTCGTCTTAGGGAGAAGTGTTTAGACGGGGTCCGTATTTGTTAATAAAGGAGATTCCTTGCTGATGCGCTGGGTGTGGGTGGCATTATCTTTAAATTTGTAGAGGGGAAAGATTCTGAAGTTGGGATGATTTCGGGCGGCACAGGTATCAATGTGTTCATTCAGTGGTATTTTCCTGTATTCCCGTATTTTAATTTGGGATCTATGGACAGTCATGCGTTGGCGGAGGCTGATTTTGGTCTGGCCTATGTATTGTTCTCGACAACCTGAGCAAGTTAATACATATATTAGATTTTCTGATGTGCATGTGAAATTGTGTTTTACTATAAAACGTTGTCCTTCTTTGAAATAGAATTCCGAACCCTCTATTAGGTTGATGCATATGCCACAGTTGGGTCTATCGTTGTTGTGGTTGGCAGTACTTTACATGTGTTAGGATGTTTTTCATTGACTTAGATTGTTTTTTGCTCTTTATGATATCGTGTGTTCGTAGGATTTGGTTCATTCTATGGTCCTTTTTCAACACAGGGATGTTCTGGAGGATGGTGTCAAAGGTCTCATTGTTGAGGGGTTGTGTGTGGAGATGTATGGAAGAGCTTTTAGTTTCGGTTGATTTACTTTAGGGTGTCTAAGGTCCTGGGTACTGAGTTTTAGGGCACGTTGGATTCCATTGTCAATTAGTGATGCAGGGTAGTCCCTGCTTATGAGTGTGTCCTTTAGTTCTTGTAGCCGTAAGTATCAGGTGTTTTTATTGGAGACTATTGTACAGATTGTCTTGGCTAAGTTGTAGGGAATATTAATTTTAACGTGTCTGTATATATATATATATATATATATATGCAGAGAGAGAGAGAGAGAGAGAGAGAGAGAGAGAGAGAGAGAGAGAGAGAGAGAGAGAGAGAGAGAGAGAGAGAGAGAGAGAGAGAGAGGAGAAAGAGAGAGAGAGAATTTAGAATTTCGTTTTTCGCTCTAACATAGCGGATACATAAATACATTCGTGAATTTTATATCGAAAAATAATAATATTTGATTCGTTTGCGAGCAAACAACCTCATTACAGTATGTTTTTTTAGATGACCATCATCATCCTTATGTTCTAGCAGTGGCACAGAGAAACAACCGACATATTGTTTCTGGGTTATTGTCCTTTGTCAAGATTGTGTATCTCTTTTCTATCACTCATTAGAACACTTGAAAATATATAGTTTTCTCTAAAGAGTATATCGGCTGATTAACCTAATTTGCACACTGAGCGATTTTACGGATGGCGTCGACGAAAATTAAAATAACACAATTAATTATCCGCTATGTTAGAGCAAAAAACAAAATTCTAATTTCTGTCGTGTAACCTGCATTTTGAATCATTATTTCCCCCCAAATACTGACAATTTTTGGGGCAAGACATTGATCTTTTGCAGCCAGTATAAAACCTGTTGTGGCTTTCAGTTTTGAACTGCGAAGATACTGATGGGTCTGGGTTTTGTTTACACCAGCTTGCATATTTCAAGTCAAATACTGGCCATATAGAGGTTTATTTTGCTATTTTGTCTTTATTTACTGAAAGGTTGCTTCCTTTGCTCTTATTTTTGTAGCCTTTGCAGCCACTGTTGATGTAAGAGGTGTTTCGTGTGTCACAGCTGTGTTCAGATTTCTTTTCCATTTATATTTGGTTTATTTATCTCTTGCTGATTTAACAAGTATTGCTTCGGCACCCCTATATTTCTTCTTTTTTCTTTTTTCATAAGATAACTCACCTTGTACTATAAAAGAGTGGGAGTCCTTATTTTGTATCTTTCGGATCAGAAAAAGTCATTGAAACGCATAAAGAGAGATAGTCACATTTTTGACTAGCGAAATTGCAAGCTTAAATTACATCACCCAAAGAAACATAAAAATAAATATTGAACATCGGCCGATTCTAGACAATGGCTGAAGAAGAAACGAAATATGTCACAAATTAGAGTACCTCTTTGCTCGGAAAATGTGTACAATGGTGCAATACTTTATTTTATGCTTGTACAATGGTGCAATATCTATTTGTCTTTTCAAGAAGCAGATGGAATCTCCACATCCCACCGAAATAGATGAACGAAGCATTAGTTGATGAGTTGCAGAAAATGTACTCGATTGACTGATGTCTAACATTAAATACCAAGGATAAGGCAGGGAGATAAGCGTTGTTGGTGTGCAACAAACCTACACAGACTGGTGTCGCAGTACTTGAGGAAATAAATACGAGGTCAGTGATATTACTTGTGTCTTTGACTCCTGATTTATCATCACATTTGTTACATCCTATTAATAGGTGATGCATGTAAGGGGGAACTGTAATATCATGTCAGGGGTTAGATTAATTATGAATATCTAAATACCGATAACTATCAGTTTCCAAAGATATCTTGTAGCTGTACTACGTTGATGGGACGGAGAGGCCGTAAATCCGATTAATGACACAGGATAGAAAGCTCAGTTGCCTCACGTGAGGTAGCAAAGGTCACCTGAGAGTATTTTCTCAGAAGAAGTAGAAAATAAAAAAACGGAGGTGGTATACAGCAGCAATGACAGCCAGAGTTCATGAGCATTGCTACTGGTATCGCTGTTTCTAAAACCGTACAGATCACAGCTCAGGCAAACGCTAAGGTAACAGTAACAACTTTACTCTATCTTCTGAGACACTTGACCAGGAAGGGTATTTAGAAGCCGAGCTTGTCCTACTACAAACAGAACTATCCAGTGGCTACGTACAGAAGCATTACCCTACGGTTTCCGGTGAGGACGAGAACGAGAAGACCAGAGAAATACTGGAAACTGTCGCAGACATTAAGAAAATATAGGGTAGGTAAAACAACGAGTGAGTCAAATCAAAAGGCATGAAAGATGGTGGAAGTCACCTCTGAAGAGCCACACAACTACCCCCTGAATTGTCTGAGCCTCATACGAATCGATGGCAAAAATCTGATGGAGATACTGAATTAGGTGTATGTAAAGTGAGAAAATTACACACTGCACGGAATTTCAAACAGCAAGTAATATATACTGACCTGGTAATATAATTATTTGCCTGTCGTCTTGCTGGCTATATATCATCTGTTAATTATATGTCTCTAAGTGAGATTTAACCAATACAACAGTGATAGAATAATATATTAATCATTAAGCACACAAATATTCTTTATTTCACAATTCTGCTTTGACGTTTTTATTTTTCTTCTTTAGTTTGTTGTGACTGTAAATATATTAATATGGTGACGTTAAATATTTTTAACATTTTAATAAACTGTGTAGCAAGAAATATGGACTTGGCAGCCATTTGCTGAAATAAAGAGAAAAAGAACAAAATTCGTTTACAGAAGAAATAACTATATGAATTATTTGAGAAACATACTTCAGATTTACGACATGGGTTCAACATTTTCGTCGCACATTTTATGACCTGGTCACTGATGCATGTCTAATATAGTGAAATTATATCAGTTTTCAGGTTGTAAAACGTGGGAACTCTATAAGCTTAGCTAAATTATTTGTCAACCTAACTAAAAATCATGGAATCACCTACCTTTGAACACAGTTTCTCTGCAGGTATCAAGAAGAGAGAAATTCAAGTTAAACAACAACCACACCAATCGCATCAACCTGAGACAGCCGGCAACATCTATGGGCACTGTTCTTTCACGTCGTACTTAGGCATAAAAGGGGGAAATAATCACAAATGATAGCTTCACGTTTATCAGATGACGTTTCTTCGTCTCCATTTACTTGCTCTTAGGAGAATCAACGAAGGAATCTACAGAAACTCTCTGATAGCAATGTTACTCTCTTTCGGTTTCAAGAACATCTTTGACAGAATTCACTGAAGCAAGATGCTGGAAAGCCTTCTTTCTTATGGAATACCAGAGTAGCATGTAATTGCAATCACCTTCTATAATGATACAAGATGAGAGTCGTAATAATAACAATTATAGTTGTGATTAGATAAAATTTACTATTGGTATTAATATTATTATTACTATAAATCTATCTATCTCACGAGGGAGTCTAACAATATAATAGATTGGTGAGCTTCTGTGATGATTTAGAAATTAATTCATATTATTATGAGTTTCCCTGGGGGAGAGGACTCTTAAACTTTGCTCTAAATTTCATGACTACGAAAACAGAAATTAACTATCTAGGATAAGAGATAAATTTTACAATATATAATCTTTAAAAAATATAGATAGATAATTGTTTCTACTTTAGGCACAAGGCCAGCAATTACACAGTGCATTACTGGTACTTTATTTTATCGACCCCGTAAGGATGAAAGGCAAAGTCAACCTCGGCGGGATTTGAACTCAGAATATAGATAGATAATATTAACCATATATACCATTGAGGTTTAGACTTCGAAATAAATAGAAGTGCTAAACATCCAATCGGTGTATAGATATAATTATATCAAATAAATATACATTTTCTCCTATATTGTATTGAGTACTCATTAGAAACGAATTTCCCTTACTCCAAGATTAGGAAATGCCAATAAATACACCACACACACTCGCACTTATATATGTTACTTTCAGTCAGTGTTGGCATTAAGGAGTACCTAATGTATATGTATATATATATATATATATATATATATATATATATATATATATATATATATATATGTGTGTGTGTGTGTGTGTGTGTGTGTGTGTGTGTGTGTGTGTGTGTGTGTGTGTTGTGTGTGTTGTGCGTGTGTGCGTAAAATCCCGACTGCACTGCCAAACGGTCGGGATTTTACACATATCTATACCAACTCTACATCTTCCCATGTATCGAGTATTCCCAAGATTAGTGATCTCCACGGTCTCAGCACCGCAGACTCTTTCTCTCTCTCTCTCTCTCTCTCTCTCTCTCTCTCTCTCTCTCTCTCTCTCTCTCTCTCTCTCTCTCTCTTTGTATATATATATATATATATATATATATATATATATATATATATATATATATCAAATATATAAGAACCCTAGAGCAAATCCTGAGCAACGCCGGGCCATTCTGCTAGTCTATATATCTAAAACAGAGAATGTCTGTCTGTCTGTCTGACTCCCTAAAACTCCAGAACCACCCAACCGATTGTTTTCAAACTTTACACATGTAATACTTATGGTTGTGTGAGTGTTTTGAGCAAATATTTCAAATTTTCAATGCCTAGGGGGTGCATCAGGCGCCGGTAACGTCGCACCCTTATAATATCTGTCTGTATGTCAAGCTGTTTGCATTACGACATTATGACACTATCTGTATGTATACATATATATATATATATATATATATATATATATATATATATATATATATATATATATATATATATATATATATATATATATAGTGTGTAACGTTTTTTGAAATATTCACTTCTGCGTTCACAGATTGATTTTTTTAGTTTCAGAAGATACCGTTAAGGGTGGAAGCAGCGATTCTTTGCTTAAACTTTAATCTGTTATTTTAATACACACACACACACACACACACACACACACACACACACACACACACACACACACACACACACACACACACACACACACACACACACACACACACACACACACACATATATATATACATATAGTAATAATAATCAATTTGAAGACTAAAATCCTAAGAGGGATCGATGAGGATAAGTATATATCAAATATATAAGAACCGTAGAGAAAATATTTATTAAAATTACAGATTAAAATTTAAGCAAAGAATCGTTACTTTCACCCTTAATGGGATCTTCTGAAACTAACAAAGTCAATCTGTGAACGCAGAAGTGAATATTTCAAAAAACGTTGCAACCGGAGGAAGACAGGAAGACGATACTTTGTTTCGTGGAAACGTTCCCTGGCAAAGAACGGGAAAAAACAAATATAATACGTCCTTATTTGGAGCGGTGAAAAACAATTACACGCAAAGACAAAACCACGTTTATGGTATAAAAGAAGTCGTAGACTAATATTCTATTAGGTGGTTCATAGAGACGTTCTCTGGCAATGAAAAAAAAAAAACGAAGATAATGAGTCATATGTGGAGCGGGGAGAAGAATTGCACGCAAAGACAAAACCACGTAAATGGTATAACTGAAGTCGTAGACTAAAATTCTAACTAGGAAACCGAATGATTCTCGGCTTCAGAGTTAAGAATTAAGTAAATAAAATACAGAGGTAAATGAAATTAAATAAATACATACACGCATCCATATACGTACATACACAAGCATACGCGAAAACACTCTCCATAGGTATACAAATACACGCACGTACACAAAAAAACATACAGAACCACGCAACGCCTGTACCCGCACGCATACGAATGTATACACCAAATACACATAAAAATATATTTAAAAAAAAAAAAATATATATATGTGTGTGTGTGTGCGTGTAAACATATAATTAAATAAACGTATATAAATAAATAAATCCGTATATAACAAGCGCATACACATACCTAGATGTAAATATACATATGTTCGGAGACGTACGTCAACCAAAAACACGATGTACACATATACACACACCCTACATAGTACGAACCCGCATACTCACACAGACGCAAAACTCACGTATACACATAACCAAAAGCATATGTACCAGAAAAAATAATATATACGCCATAGCATATACAATCAAATATACGTATGAGAAAGTATACGTACCTTCACAAAACATACAGGTAATATATACTTACCTATACAAATAAGTAATGGTATAAACATAACATATACTTAGCTACCACATTAAGACGTAAAATATCCGCATATAGTTCGTACTATCCGTTAGGGTATAATGTGGGGCTGTAATACAGGAAAGTTTTGTGCAATTTATGTTTACAAACCGAAATTGCCTCAGATTTTTTGTTTAAGATTTGGTCTTTGGCGTAGAGTATTTCCAGGGCCTCAGCGGCGCAGAAGTCACATGGTCTTTTATTTCCCTTATACGATCTAGCCCTAGCTAGGATCTCCCAGTGTAACTTATATTGGGTGTGGTTGTCTTTTAGACTCCAGATATAAGCTGAAAGTGACGTCATATTCCTTCTTAAAGGGTAACGAAAAGTATGGGTATGCATGTAAAGACGCTGCTTGAATCTATTGGCGGTTAATCCTATGTAGGCCCTACGGGACGTGGGTGTTTCAACCTTACATTTGTAGACAATGTTACTTGAGAGGCATTTCCCGGATAGGGGGCTGTGAACCCGATTCCTACAATTACAGTTAGTACTAACTACAGGGTTGCACGTGTTCCTACGGCTAGGTAGTTTAGCTAAATTTGAAGCTGTGATGTTATGTGCAAGGTTAGGAGTCGTAGAGTAAGAAATTTTAATAGTATTTCTATTAAAAAGTTTACTATATTTATGTGTAGGGGGAAATGCTTCACAATAAGGGAGAGAAAGATCTTAGCTAATGGTGTAGCCACCTCCATATTATATGGTGGGTTATACCATATAATGCCTCGGGTTCTATTTCTTCTAGGTCTATTCTCGGACTCTGTATATGCTACCTTATCGACAAATCCATTCCGAGCAAGAGTTTAATTGTAATATGTGGAATGGTCGTTGAAAATATGTTCGTTAGTAGATAGACGGGAAAGCCTCAAAGAAACGTTTCTTACCAGGTTCTTGGTTATGCTGGCAGGATGGTTAGAAAATTAAGCGTATCATTCGGCTTTCTATACGGGTAATGCAAGCCATTCGATAAATTGAGGGTAACGTCGAGGTAATTAACGATTGAGAGGTTGGCCTCAACCTGTATGGAGAGGTTGAAGCCTTTAAAGAAGGCTGTGAGTTCTTTTGTGAACCTGTCGCAAGCACGTGGGCCGCACTTAGTCATGGTCAAAAGACCATCATCACGGTACAAACCACCGCCCACGTTGGGGAATTCTTCCTTGATAGAGAAAAGAAGGAAAAGGCCGATAAGTTCAGTAACCTCCGCAGAATCGCTGCCGCCCATACTCACGTCGAATGGGGTACTATTAGATTCTTTAATCCAAATAGAGTTGTCGAAATTAATCACCGACTTACGGGCATTGAGGATGACATCAACTTCGAAATCCTTAACCACTGTGAGTGTTTTAGCGAAATTGATAGCTCTAAGGAGAAGTGGTAAAGTGATGGAGGAGTAGTAATTATTGATGTCGAATTGGATAAAACGGCTATGTTCCTTGTTGCATATGCCGTTGAACCAATCAATTACCGCGAAAGAATTGTTCCACAGTGCAAGAGGGGCCAAACTTCTAATTTCAGGTATAATTCTATCAAGAATCCTTTTACTAAGTCTACCTAAATCGGACTTCGTAGGGTTAATAAGCTGAATAGAGGGGTTGTTCGGAAAATTGGATTTGTGATCCTTCAGGGTAAAGTGGGGAGAAATAGGGTTCAGAGGTTCTGTCCGGTCCAGGATGTTGAGATCAGAGGTGATTTTAAACCCAGCATCGTTGATTTCATTAATGACGCTCCGAGTAGTTTTACGGTAATCCTTAGTTTCAGCATTATGTAGCAGTTGATGGTAAGTACTGCGATCCACTTGATATAGATTGCCAGTATTGTCGGAATGGACGTGCACGGCATTAGAATCGTTAATAGAACCAATTCTATTCTTCAGGTCCTGCTGGAAGGAATTGCTCCTATTCCAAAATTTGATACTCCGTATGAGTTCCAAGACATCATTTTCGAAGGGTAGCAATGCTGGGTTACTCGGAGGGTTATTATAGGTTTTAAACCCAAATTTATCCTGTTTGTTGTCTGCTTATCCGTGATTATCGAAATAAAAGGCACGCCAACGCAACCTTTTAATGAACGCGTCTGTTTTCTGTATCAGGAGTTTTAGGTATGTTTTCCTGCTTGGTACGGGTATGTACTTCGTAGAAATATTCAGATGTTGTTTCTGCATGACGCCAAAGACCAAATCTTAAACAAAAAATCTGAGGCAATTTCGGTTTGTAAACATAAATTGCACAAAACATTCCTGTATTACAGCCCCACATTATACCCTAACGGATAGTACGAACTATACGCGGATATTTTACGTCTTGGTGTGGTAGCTAAGTATATGTTATGTTTATACCATTACTTATTTGTATAGGTAAGTATATATTACCTGTATGTTTTGTGAAGGTACGAATACTTTCTCATACGTATATTTGATTGTATATGTTATGGCGTATATATTATTTTTTCTGGTACATATGCTTTTGGTTATGTGTATACGTGAGTTTTGCGTCTGTGTGAATATGCGGGTTCGTACGTATGTAGGGTGTGTGTATATGTGTACATCGTGTTTTAGTTGACGTACGTCTCCGAACATAAGCGTATTTACATGTAGGTATGTGTGTGCGCTTGTTATATATTTATTTATTTATTTATTTATATACGTTTATTTAATTATATGTTTACACGCACACACACACACACACATATATATATATATATATATATATATATTTTTATGTGTATTTGGTGTATACATTCGTATGCGTGAGGGTACAGGCGTTGCGTGGTTCTGTATGTGCGTGCGTTTTTTAAATTTTTTTTATTTTGTGTACGTGCGTGTATCTGTATATCTATGGAGAGTGTTTTCGCGTATGCTTGTGTATGTACGTATATGGATGCGTGTATGTATTTATTTAATTTCATTTACCTCTGTATTTTATTTACTTAATTCTTAACTCTGAAGCCGAGAATCATTCGGTTTCCTAGTTAGAATTTTAGTCTACGACTTCAGTTATACCATTTACGTGGTTTTGTCTTTGCGTGCAATTCTTCTCCCCGCTCCACATATGACTCATTATCTTCGTTTTTTTTTTTCATTGCCAGAGAACGTCTCTATGAACCACCTAATAGAATATTAGTCTACGACTTCTTTTATACCATAAACGTGGTTTTGTCTTTGCGTGTAATTGTTTTTCACCGCTCCAAATAATGACGTATTATATTCGTTTTTTCCCGTTCTTTGCCAGGGAACGTTTCCACGAACCAAATTATCGTCTTCCTGTCTTCCTCCGGTTGCAACGTTTTTTGAAATATTCACTTCTGCGTTTACAGATTGACTTTGTTAGTTTCAGAAGATCCCGTTAAGGGTGAAAGCAGCGATTCTTTGCTTAAACTCTAATCTGTTATATATATACAATCAAATTATAAACGTAAATATGTAAGTATGTTTTTGAAACGGTGCACGAGTTTGAAATTAGAAATTAGAAATTATAAGCTTTCACCGTATTTTAGACTAAAGAAATTTCTAGCCTGATAGTGGGGTTTATAACCCTTGGAGAAATGGAAAAAGATGAGTGTTGCCGTACATGCTCCCATGTACGGCAACACTCATCTTTTTCCATTTCTCCGAGGGTTATAAACCCCACTATCAGGCTAGAAATTTCTTTAGTCTAAAATACGGTGAAAGCTTATAATTTCTAATTTCTAATATATATATATATATATATATATATATATATATATATATATATATATATATATATATATATATATATATATATATATATAATTATACATTCGTGTACAGATATTTTTGCATTACATAATAACAAAATATAAACAAACGTATTGATATCATGAGGATCGATAAGGATAAATATAAATCAAATATATAAGAAAATTAGAGCAAATATTGTTCTCATTGCTGACGAGGCAGACGGCTGAAGAAGGACGAGACTGTGTTGGTAGTACGACCAACGGCCGCTATCACACCAACAGCGGCAAAAACAACAACAAAAAAGAGAGGGAACGCAATTACATGCTTTTGAAAAATCTTAATGGAAAATTATTGCCTATTCACCCAAGGTGACTTCACTTTTTATTAGGAGTTCTGCATCAATTTGTGAACATACGAAGAAACTGTTTCAGAAAGGAGGGTAAACATGCCAATCTATGTTTAGAATTCGGAGCTACGCCGTGCCATTCTGCTAGTATATATCTAAAACAGAGAATGTCTTTCTGTTTGTCTGTCTGTCTGTCTTCAAATGTTCAATGCCCTAGGGACCGCATTAGGCGAAAAACCGCATATTTTAGGCTTTAAAGGCTCTTTTGAGGCATAACGGAACAATAATCCAGGCGATTTCTTCAAAACTTGCATTACTTATGTCGTTTAAAGTATTTTGAACAAAAAAGACTTTCTCATTTTTTGCCCCTGGGACCACATTAGGCGAAAAACCGATTTTTGAAGCATTTTGGTTGCGTTAGGGCCTGTAACCTTAAAAGTATCCAACTAAATTCCTTCTTGCTCTCCACCACTGCAGTCCCACATGCTTACTGCTCTGTAACTATTGCTTTCATTGTACCATAGCACAACAAATACATGTTCGGTTTGTCGAATGCCTTTTTACTTAACCCTATCGTCTTGGCTTTCGTGGGTTGAGCATTTTACTCTCAGGCACCCAATTAAGTTAAACCCCTGGTAATCTACGACGAATTTTTTTAGAAGCACAAAATGTAGACACCATCCCCAGGCCGAGGTATTCCATACTTCTCTGTACTTCTCAGAAAAGAGGTATAAACATGCCAATCTATGTTTAGAATCCCGAGCAACGCCGGGCCATTCTGCTAGTATATATATATATATATATATATATATATATATATATACACGGCGGATATCTGCACTATTCTTCTATCAAATTGTATGCACAAGAATATTAGTAGAAGATATGTGTTCAAGGTGCCATGCAGCAGGAATGAACCAGAACGATATTGTTTTTGATCGAACGTCTTAAGAGTTTCAGCATTTCTTAAAGCACCATCATAGATCAGTTATTCATTTGCATGTCAACTCTGCTCCAGTCTCAGTAATGTAATTTAAACAATTGCACAAAACATTCCTGTATTACAGCCCCACATTATACCCTAACGCGGATATTTTACGTCTTGGGTTCATTTCTAGTAAACACATATTATTTGTTTCGTTGTAAACAGTAGATACTCTGTTTAATTCAAGTTTTTCTCTTTGTGGCCAGAAAAAGAAGCTTTACTTGAATACTTGCAGTTTTTTTACGATTTTGTCAGAGATCGATCATTCAGTTTCCTAACCTAAAACAGTTGTTTACTGATAGAACAAACTTCATCTACCATAATTTGCATAATGTTCGTGCAAGATTTGACACCATTTTATTAACTCAGATTTGAGTTTGTGTATACTACAATTAGATATGTTATTAATTAGTTCGTAGTCAGTATAATCAGTAACTGATTTCCAATGAACATTTAAAACATGTTGAAATACACTGCCTTTCTTCTCTCCTCTTCACCCTCTCTCTCTCTCTCTGTCTCTCTCTCTCTCTCTCTCTCTCTCTCTCTCTCTCTCTCTATATATATATATATATATATATATATATATATATATATATAAATATATATATATATTATATATGCAGTAATAAACACAGTAAATCGTGTGTCTAACATTACGAGGGTTGAATAACCACATTTGTTTGAAATATTTCAAACAAATGTGGCCCTTCAACCCTCGTAATGTTAGACACACGATTTACTGTGTTTATTGCTGCATATATTATTATAATGCTCAGTACTTATACTTTGAGCTTGTTAATTACAGGGTTTCAGTATGAGTTATTAACTCTACCTTTCATTTATATATATATATATATATATATATATATATTACTATATATCGCTGTATAATAGATACTGGCATTTAATGTCCGTTAGAGGTTCTTGGCACTACCATTGTTACTATCGCTTTCCTCTAGCCATGGGACTTGGAGACCTGAGTCGAATGCTACCATTCTATTATACATCGATGTGGGACTGCTCTTTCTAATAACCATCTTTTCACTTCTTATTAATTTATGTTTGAGACACGTTGGCTGGGACCTTTTGACGGGAACGAAAAGATTTGTTTTCTATTCTCTCGCCACCACGTGAAGTTTGTAAATCGGTGGCTGGTCGGGGGACAGAATTGTATCGGATTCCAGTTGCTAATCACTTTACTGTGCCGGCTGTCACAAACAGTCATAGCCGGCATAGGCTGGGGTTTTGATTATGTCGATCGATTGGTTATTGATTAGGCGATACCCGCCGATGAAACAACATACACCGATTATGCATTTTTGAATAATATATGCAGATAGAGGGTGCAGTGCACCTTACTGCTGCATTAAGTGTGGCCGAAACTCGAGTCGTCTGAGAACTATTATAGGCACCCGTTTTACGTGTGTTGTATTGAAGCGAATAACTATGTGTATACTCTGGGAATGTATCTTACATTGCCTATTGAGTACGTAGAGATACAACCGATCCTGGCATTGATAAATATACTGGGACCGTCCATCCTTATTATATATATATATATATATATATATATATATATATATATATATATATATATATATATATATATATATATATATATATATATATATATATATATATATATATATATATGTGTGTGTGTGTGTGTGTGTGCATCTCTTTCAAACTCGTAGCACTTGATGTAATCGTAGAGGCGCCGTAGTAAGGCAGGGCGTTTCTTAGTCATTTAAAACCTGTCGGAGTCTATCTCCTCGCCAGGTCTGACCGCAGCCTATTTCTTCCAAAGGAGTGAGAATAATAGAGAGTAAGTGAGAAATAAATATAGAGGAAAAATCGACCACAGTACTGGACTGGTACATACTTTTATCGATCTCGAATGGATGAAAGACAAAACCTTCTATCGGACGTTCTAAAGACTTTACCACTTCGTCGCCAACTCCCCCTTCTCTCTCTGTATGTATATATATATATATATATATGATTATGTCGATTATATTGACCCCATTACTTAATTTATTTCAAGTTTGCTATATATTCCATCAATCTCTTTTTGTCCATCCATTATGTTACACCGAACAGACACAAGCACATGTACAAGCACACACGCACGCACACACGCACGCACACACGCACGCACACACGCGCGCGCACACACACACATACACACACATCTATACTTGTATATAGGTTTTCATTTGTTTATGTATGTGTACATTGAAAAATTAAATACAGGAGTTCAATGAACACGCACTTGACCCATCTCCTAAAGATTTGTTAGAGGTGCATATCTGAAGCAGCTTCTAACTGAAAGATTAACGAAAGATTTACCTCTATGAACATCTTCAAACCCCTTTTTCATTCCCCCTCCCCTTCTTTCTTTCTCTTTCTGTGATAATTTATTCAATGACTGTTAGGATTGGCAGAATCAGTAGAGCGCCGGACAACATACTTCGCGGCATAGAGTAATGGCTCCTTACGTTTTGAGTTCAAATCCAGCCGAGCTTAACTTTGCCTTTCATCCTTACGGGGTCGATAAATAAAGTACCAGTAATGCACTGAGGTCGATTTAATCGACTTTCCCCTCCTTAAAATTGTTGCCCTTGTGCCTATATCAGAAATCATTATTTTACTCTTTCGCATGTACGAACCCTGCGAGGTAGAGCGGCTGTCCCAGCGCGTCTCCCTCGCCGTTCTCCTGGGCAATGCATTCTCCATCCTATCGACCGTGACCCAGTTAATTGGAGATGGAGGATACTCATTCGGACGCCACACATTTATATATATTTCATATTTCATATGAAAATTGATAGCTTTTTCGTGATTTCATAGATTTTCTTAGCCAAAATAAATTAAACGTACAAACCACCTCTCATTCTGACATAATTGACAGATAGTGCTATTTTCCCAAACCACTAAACTTTGTTTGCCACCTGACAGCTATTCATTGTTTACTGGGGAAGACATTTTCAATTTTTTCTTTGGCAATTATATTGACGGAGGATTGATAGAGTCGTTAAAGCGTCGGAAAATATGTTTTGCGGCATAGAGTTTCTCTCCTTTGCTTTCTGAGTTCGAATCTCGCTGAGGTTAGCTTTGTCTTTCAGATAAAAAAAAGCTAAAAAAAAAAAAGGTAAAATAGAGAAGGCGTGTGGCTTAGTGGTTAGAGAGTTGAATTCGCAATCGTGAGGTTGCGAGTTCAATTCTCGGACCAGGTGATGCGTTGTGTCTTTCAGCAAGACTTTATTTCACGTAGCTCCTTCTACCAGTAGATAGTATCAGCAATGGAAAGACCAATGGAAACATTGTTTCCTTGGTCCGATTTGACGAGGTCCCTCTCCCCCACTCGGCAAGCGAATGAGGTCTGAGATCTTGTCGATCGATCAGAGCAATATGGACTCCAGTATTTTGACTAGTACTTACTTGTATCGACCCGGAAAGGCAACGCCACAGTCGGCGGCATAAAGAGGTGGAACGGACGTAGAACTAAAATATCACACAGTATTTTTTGTTCAGTGCATTGATTCTATTATTTCACGTTGATAGGGTGGTGGATTGGCAGAACCGGTAGAGGTCGGTTTCTATGCTTTGCAGCATAGAGTTACGGCCTTTTTACGATCTGAGTTCAAATCCCGCCGAGGTTTTCTTTGCCTTCCATCCTTACGGGGTCGATAAAATAAAGCATCAGTAATGCACTGGGGTCGATTTAATTAACTTTCCCCTCTCCCCAAATTACCGGCCTTGTGCCTATACTAGAAATCATTATTTCACGTAGATAGGACGGTGGATTGGCAGAATCAGTAGAGCCTCGGACAACATGCTTAGCGGCCCTTTATGGAGTTATGGCCCTTTACGTTCTGAGTTCAAATCCTGCCGAGGTTAGCTTTGCCTTTCATCCTTATGGGGTTGATAATATAAAGTACGAGTAATGCACTGGGCTCGAGTTAATCGATTTTCCCCTTCTCAACAAATTGTTGGCATTGTGCCTAAATCAGAAAGCATTATTTCACAATTATTCTGAGTTCAAATCCCGCCGAGATTAACTTTGCCTTTCATACTTACGAGGTCGATAAAATAAAGTACCAGTAATGCACTGGGTAATTACTGGCTTTGGGCCAAAAGTAGAAACAATTATTTCACGATTATTTTGTTTCAAATTTTTGGTCGTCAAAATTATCTGCGTCCTCAAGGAATAAGCGTCTTCGGCGCTGGGAAATACGGTATACTTTCAAGTTTCCATCTTTGTATACAGTTAGCGTGTTGAATATACACTGTTTAGCACTTATTCTGCTTTCTCCCCTAACAATAAGACATATATAACATACGTTACCTACGTTATATTCCATTTTCTTTCTTTCCAGCATTTCCATATCCAAAATACTTTGTTAAAAAATACTAAAGTTGTTTTGCTGTATCCATTTTTTTTTATGTCGTGGCTATTTCTAAAATTAGTTTCATTTATATATAGCAGATATTGCATGCATACATACAAATGTTCATACATACACACTCATACAGAGAAGCAGAGTTGTATGACATAGATGATAACTGGAATTTCTTACGTGACAACTTACTGCAGGCTACTGAAGAAACTTGAGGTTGGGACAGAGCTTCAACCAGACAGAGAGTGACCTGGTGATGGAACAGCACTGTAGATAGGGCCATTAGAGACAAAAGACTGGCATGGAAGGCTTGGAAAAATGGTGGGAATAGGGAAGGATGGATACACAGCTGCTAGGAGAGAAGCTAGACGTCAGGTGTACTTAGCACGCAAGGAAGCTGAGAGTAGGAGGTTTGCCAATGTTCTGTGACGGGAAGACCAGAGACGTGCGGTGTTCCGCATTGCAAAGCAGTGTGTCAGTGCAAATCAGGATGTTGTTGGAGATAAATGTGTCCGGAATGATGCCGGTGTACATAGTGTCACGAATGATGAAAAAAAGGAGGCCTGGAAATGTCACTCTGAGAGACTGATTAATGTGGAGAATGAATGGGACAGAGAGAAATTACCCCCAATAGATTCAACAGAGGGACCAGCTATTGAGATTGACGAATATAGGGTACAAGAGGCAATTAAAGAAATGAAGAATGGTAAGGCTGCTGGACCGTCGGGGATAGTTGCTGAGATGCTGAAGGCATCAGGTGAAGTAGGCATTAAACTGGTTGCACGTATCATCAATCAAGTTATATATGGTGGTGTCATACCCAAAGACTGGTACAGCAGTATTCTCATAAATTGCTACAAAGGTAAAGGGGATGCTCTAGAGAGGAGCAATTATAGGGGCATAAAACTGATGGATCAGGTTATGAAAGTGGCAGAGAGAATATTAGCGCAACTGATTAGAGAAAGGGTCAAATTAGATGAGATGCAGTTTGGTTTTGTGCCTCGGAAAAGTACAACAGATGCTCTCTTCTTAGTGAGGCAACTACAAGAGAAGTTCTTAGAGAAGAATAAGCCACTATACTTAGCCTTTGCTGACCCAGAGAAGGCCTTTGATAGGGTACCCCGATCTGTCATCTGGTGGTCCCTAAGGAAACTAAGTGTAGTGGATTGGCTTGTGAGGGCAGTGCAAGCTATGTGCAGGGATGCTGTCAGTAAAGTGAGAGTAGGTATGGATTTTAGTGAGGAATTCCAGATACAAGTAGGTGTACATCAGGTTTCGGTCCTCGGCCATGTTCGATATGTAGGAAAGGAACTGGCATAAATTACATAAAATGTACGCAATGCAGATCTTGGGTACACAAGAGATGTAGTGGGATAGCAGACAAACTAACAGGTAGGGAAAACTACGTATGCAGTAGATGTACAGGGAAAGTTGGCAGTATTAATCGCAGTGAAAAACTGAATATAAGATGAATTAAATGTAGTAAGAGATAAAACTGCCGTTGTATGGATCTGTGATGATTAATCGCAGTGATAGACACATTTTTCCAATGCAGATGGGTTCTATAGAAGTGGTTGATAGCTTCTGGTACCTTGGTGATCAGATTAGCATGGGAGGGGGGGGGGGCTGTTCCGATGCCATAGTATCTAGAATAAGTACGGGTTGGAATAAGTTTAGGGAGCTGCTTCCTCTGTTGAAAAAGAAGGGTTTCTCCCTGCATACGAAAGGACGGTTATATGATGCATGTGTGAGATGCGCGATGCTGCATGTTAGTGAGATATGGGTGGCAACTGCGGAAGATATGCGACGGCTGGAGAGAAATGAAGCAAGTATGCTCCGTTGGATGTGCAATGTCAATGTACGTGAACGACTAAGCATGGACGAGTTGAGAAAGAGACTGGGTATAAGAGGGATAAGTTGTGGTATGCAGGAGAGAAGGCTGAGATGGTATGGACATGTGACGCGCATGGAGGATGACAGCTGGGTAAAGAAGTGCCTAGAAATCCGAGTAGAAGGAAGACGAAGTAGAGGTAGACCACGTAAAGCATGAGCGGAGGTGGTGAGAGCAGACCTCAGATCGCTGATACTCACCGAGGAGATGACGAAGGACTGTGACAAATGGAGAGATGCTGTGCTGAATAGGACCCGTCTAACACTTGCAAGCAGGGAAAAGTGGACGTAAAATGATGATGATGATGATGATGATGATATATATATATATATATATATATATATATATATATATATATGCATCACACAAACATTTATACTCTCTCTCTCTCTCTCTCTCTCTCTCTCTCTCTCTCTCTCTCTCTCTCTCTCTCTCTCTATATATATATATATATATATATATATATATCTATATCCAAAATTAAGATAATCAAAATTATGGGTGTCATGCCAGAAAGACATGCGCCATATCACCCGCAAAATAAGCTCTAAGATTCTAACGAATAGGTCCGAGCATTTTATAATAACGAGAAATTGATTAACATATAAATAAACATGAATAATCACAGGAGATAATTTTTACATGATTATTCATGTTTATTTATATGTTAATCAATTTCTAGTTATTATATATATACATATATGTCTGTGTGTCTACCTGTCTATATACTGTATATATATATATGTATAGTATACTGTACAATACTGTTTTCTCTCTCCCCTTTCTTATGATACATATCTCATCTTTAATATATATATATATATACACAATGATATTAAATAAATGGAAACTATATTTATAAAACCATATATAATCTATTATATATATTTCAAGGGTACCAAAAACTTTGGTACGCTCTCATCAGATAAAATACAAAGAGTGTTTAATAAATTTTGACATAGCCAAGGAAACATACCTTATCAGTTGAATTTTCCTTGGGTAGTGAGATTAAAGAACGGATTTTTCAAACTTATGGATGAGTATGCAAATGAATATGTAAATAAGGTTGAGTTATATGACTGAAAAACCGTTATTTTAAACGTTATGGAAAGTTTATATATATTAGTAAGAGAGAAAGAAAGAAAAAAGAAAAAAAGAAAAAAAGAAAAAAGGAAAAAAAGGAAAAGGAAAAAGAAGACCACTTATATACGTTAATTTTGGGGAAATAAATTTGGATATTTACCTATATTATGTGTATATTTATATGGAGAATTATGTTTGTAAGTATTTATCTTATAATATTGTAGTGGGTTAAATATATAAATATCTATATATATTTTAATAAAAGCATATGTATTTTTATTAAAAAGATAATTTGCAATTATTAGTTGTTTATAATATGAGTTACGAAGGGAGTTGATTTTGTGTTTTATGTAGATAAATAAATAGGTAGTTCAAGTTTTAGGTGGTTGTTTTTAATATGAGTTACGAGGGAAGTTCATTTTGTATTTTATGTAAATAAATAGGTAGTTAAAATTATGAATTTATAGATAACTTGTTCGGCTTTGAGAATGTTTTAAATTAACGGAGTTAGGTATAATAAGTTTATAGGATTGAGAAAGGAAAGATAACTCCAATTTTATTTGTTAATCGATACATTTTTTAAGAGTTAGTGTGAGATTAATTAATTATTTAGTCGAAAGAAATATGAATGTTTAAACATCGTCTTGAATAGGATACATTTTCTGAAATTCAGTTAATGGTTATTAATCTACGTTTAAAAAAATAGCTTTAGAGGGTGTCATTGGAAAAATATAATGTAAAAATTAAAGAATTAAAAAATTAAAAAATTAAAAAATTAAAAAATTAAAAAATTAAAAAATTAAAAAATTAAAAAATTAAAAAATTAAAAAATTAAAAAATTAAAAAATTAAAAAATTAAAAAATTAAAATTAAAATTATATAGATATACATAAATATCTATAAATATCTATACACACATATATATATATATATATAAACAAATAAATAAATAAATAAATATACATATATATATATATATATATATATATATATATATATATATATATATATATATATATAAATGAAAGGTATAGAAAATATTGTAGCAAAAACCCAACAGTATTCCATATATATACAGCAATATCCACGTTAGTTGTGGGGTCTAGTCTACATGAAGAACTCAATGTAATCCATATGTTGAAAATGTTGTAGGTTAAAATAAATCCCGGAAAACAATAAAACATCAAAGGGAAACAGAGTCATGATATAAGTTAAAACAATGAAATAAAAATTCAAGTCATTAGGAATATACTTCACTGCTTTACGATCGTTTCTAGGTGATACATCGTACGCATATTTCGTTATCGATCTATGTAAGGTTAGTTACAAAATATCAAATAAGGAATATATTTACCTACGTGTATATCGTCAGCCGTTGTCAAAAGCAATGTACATGTATGTGTGTGTATATGTATATATGTATGTATATGTATGTATATATATATATATATATATATATATATATATATATATATATGTGTGTGTGTGTGTGTGTGTGTGTGTGTGTATGTGTGCGTGTATGTACGTATATGTATATATCTATGTATGCGTATGTATGTTTTTAATGGAGTATCTATGTAATTATACCTCTATCTATATATGTGAGTATATGTACTTTTGTGATCTAAGAAAATTATGCGTTTTGGCTATATGTCAACATGCATTTATCTGGGATTGATTACTTATACATAGACCCACTTGAAAATATTTACTATTTTATATTTTATGATACATCATACGCTATACTATACTTACTATACACAATGTACCATAATGCACTATATTATATTACATTATATTATATTATTATATTATTGTATTTTAGGGCGGTGAATTGGCAGTATCGATAAAGGGTCGGACATCATGCTTTGACGCATAGAGTTACGGCCCTTGCCATTCTGAGTTCAAATCCCGCCGAGGTTGACTTTGCCTTTCAATCCTTACGGGGTAGATAAAATAAAGAACCAGTAATACACTGGATAATTGCTGGCCTTGTGCCTAAAGTAGAAACAATTATTGTATTTTATTATCTTATTATAATTTTCATCTTATGACTATCCTTCCTAGTTATGACCATTACTTTACCTATCTATATTTATCCTAGTTATTTCCGTATATTTTATATTTCTTTATTTATATTCACCTAAAAACTCCATACAACACAACTCAACATATAATTTTTACATCCTTTTTTAAACTTCACTCCACCATCTACATTCCACTATCAATATAACAATCCCTTTTCTTCATAGGTTCTTCATAGTAATTCTATTTTTAACACCATTCAACCATTCCTTTCAAAAGGTCACGACCTTAACTAAAGTGAATTATATTTCGTCTTAACATCATATGGCAAAAAACCATTTGATTGGTTTGTTCTTCAGCTACCTCCAAATAAGGTCATAGAACTCAATTTACTATTGATTTTGAATAACATTTTCATTGCTTTTGACAACGGCTGACGATATACACGTAGGTAAATATATTCCTTATTTGATATTTTGTAACTAACCTTACATAGATCGATAACGAAATATGCGTACGATGTATTATTATCACCTATAAAGGATCGTAAAACAGTGAAGCATATTCCTAATGCCTTGAATTTTTATTTCATTGTTTTAACATATATATATTAATATATATATATATATATAAGTATATAAGTTTTAATATAGATGAGATTATACAGGACTAGAATTATTTCATTCTTTAGAAATCATCAGGAATCTATGAAGCAGTTCTAGTCCTGTAGAATCTCATCTATATTAAAACTTACATACTCTGCAATGTATTGAGTACCTTACTTATTGTGGTTACCTCCGATTCAACCCGGAATAAACGTATCCTCTATCGATTTTAAATCGTATGGTTGATTGTAGACTTGTTCTATATGTGACGGTATTTTAACGATAGTTATAGCTCTGATTCATCTGAATTATTGAGCCCTCTGCCGCTCATGTCGAATTCGTTTATCGTGAACTCGTGCGCCGATTTTTCGATACTCGATCTTTCTAATATATAATATATATAATATATATATATATATATATATAGTTAAAAGAATAGAGGTGTAACACACAAGTTATTATATATTGGTAAACGGAATAGAAAATGCTGACAAATTGTTCACAGTTGAAAAATAGTTTAATTAGGAATAAAAGACTATTAGTAATTGTATTGGTTAGTATTCAGTTGTGGTTTTAAGTTTTTACCGGTTGCGCATTTCTAAATGCTTTTCAAAAATAATTTTGAGATAGAGCGTCCATGTTGTTAGCTCTGATCTGATTAGTTTTGGGAATTCTACCTGTTTTTATGTTAAAAAAGTGGCTCCAGCACTACTTGGTGTTGCAAAAATTCTTGTGGTCAAAACAATTTTGATTGGTCGGTAGAGGTCATGTGAATGTAAAAAATTGATTTTGCGCCAAGACTGAGAAATGACTCTTTCACAACAAATATGTGTGTGTGTGTGTGTGTGTGTGTGTAGTAGTAGTAAAGTGTTCGATGTTGTGACAATGGTCTTGGCGCAAAATCAATTTTCTTTATCTGAAAACGTGTGTTGAAACCGATAGTGTTATACTTTGGGAGGGTCATGTTGCCAATAAGAAAGACACGCACCAGTTGCTTTCACTTCAATTTATTATAAAAAATTTATAAATTTAGGAATTTATAAATTTTCGGTTGGTTGTTGGGTCCACAACCAGATGATTGTTTATATATTGTCAAAGTTCTTTCGTCACACATTCTGTGACCTCTTCAGTGACTGGGGATTCTTTTCTTTGTTTTTGTGCCTCTCCTTTGTTCTGTCCTACGCCATCTTGTTTTTGTGTGTGTGTTGTGTGCTTAGTTTGCGCATGTGTTACATCCGGGTGTCTGTGTGTGTTTATATTCGTTTATTTATTTGTTTATTTACATGTTTACTGGTTGGTTGTTTGTTCTATGTGCGTGTGTGTGTTTTCATTTTGTCCTTAATTGTAAGTTGTGATGTTGCTGTTCCACTCATGTTTTCTATTTAATTTTGGTTGGAGTTAATTTATGTTTATTGCCTCTGTGATTTTTCTAAACATTGCGTCTTTTCTGTGTGTAGATTCTATTTTTATTTCTATGTTCTCTAATTTACCCATATGTTCTTAGAATATGATTTTATAGTTATTCTCTATTTCTAACTTAAGGTTATAATTATTGAAGAATTGTATTATGGATTTTCTTTTGCTATTAATTTCACAATTACTATGGTTTTCAATTAAAAGCAGCATATCATCACGATATAAATCACCGGTCATCTCTGGCATTTTCCTATGCAGTGTATTATTAATAAATAAGCCCACAAGATCCGTTATTTGCGCCGAGCGTGATAATCCCATAGTGATATCAAAATTATTTTTTCTATCGGCTCTTGTCCAGAGATGATTGTTGAATTCTATTAAAGTTTTCCGTGCTGTTAGAATGATATGCATTTCATCACTAGATAAATCTGTATGTTTAGATGCGTAGATAAGAGCCCTATTAAGTAAATTAGGAGTAAACTAGGAGTATTTATTTATTTATTTATTGAATTATCTATATAAAACACAAAATCAACTCCCTTCGTAACTCATATTATAAACAACTAATAATTGCAAATTATCTTTTTAATAAAAATACATATGCTATTATTAAAATATATACAGATATTTATATATTTAACCCACTACAATATTATAAGATAAATACTTACAAACATAATTCTCCATATAAATACACATATAATATAAGTAAATATTCAAATTTATTTCCCCCAAATTAACGTATATAAGTGGTCTTCTTTTTCCTTTTCCTTCTTCCTCTTCTTTTTCCTTTACCTTTATTTCCTTTTTTCTTTTTTTTCTTACTAATATATATAAACTTTCCATAGCGTTTAAAATAACGGTTTTTCAATCATATAACTCAACCTTATTTACATATTCATTTGCATACTCATCCATACGTTTGAAAAATTCGTTCTTTAATCTCACTACCCAAGGAAAATTCAACTGATAAGGTATGTTTCCTTGGCTATGTCAAAATTTATTAAACACTCTTTGTATTTTATCTGATGAAAGCGTATCAAAGTTTTTGGTACCCTTGAAATATATATAATAGAATAAATATGGTTTTATAAATATAGTTTCCATTTATTTAATATCATTGAATATTTACTCCAGAAATTTGTCGAGTGCTCTGAATCAGTTATAAACATTTATATTTGTTGAATTTCCAACAAATTAAATATCCCTTCTACTTATATATATATATATATATATATATATATATATATATATATATATATATGTATATATGTGTGTGTGTGTGTGTGTGTGTGTGTGTGTGTGTAAATTAGTATTGGTGTTCCAATACAGCGTTATACACATATATGGATGTGCTGAATATAGAACAATATACAGGAGGTTTATGAAAAACATTTGACAGAGCCTTCTGCTTTGAATTTTTAAGGTTGTGGCCACCATCATACATCCTTAGTCTCAGCAAAAACAAAGGAGTAGTAACAGACAACGTTGTTTCTCGCTTATACCATTTTCCAAACGTCGTAAAGCCAATAACTATATTTTATGGGCAACCCCACCACGTTAATTTTCATACGAGAGTAAATGAAATAAAATTTGCTTTAGGGATATAATTTTATCATATGGAGTGGGGTAGACAAATCTTAGCTATGCAGACGATCTGGCCATCATGACTTACTCTAGAACTGATCTGCAATGCTTCTGAATGTACTGGCCAAACACTCGCTGGAGGCTGGCTTACACATCAACGTCTCCAAAACAAAGTGTATGACAACTGATAAAAACAATGCCAATCTCCAACTCACAATCCACAACCAGCAAATTGCTCAAGTTACGGAGTTTGTATATCTCGGTCACAAACTATCCTCAAACAACAATGGAATGGTTGCTGCACAGTATTGCACCGCTCTAGGTTGGGAAGCTTCCAACAAGAACAAGAAAGTACTAACATCAAAATGAGTTTCCTATCATTTGAAGGTTAAGATCTTTGATACTTACATTCTACCAGTTGTGTTATATGGTCTTGACTGTGTTAATTGGATGGCAAGGTCACTTCAGAAGCTCTCTACATTCTAGAACCATATCATGAGACTTATGACTGGCAAGCGGCTCAGTGACCGTATCTGTATCAGTGAGCTGCTCAACATTACCAAACTTAGACCAATTACATCAATTGTCAAGTCAAGAGTACTCAAACTATACGATCATATAAAAAGATCAACTCGTGGTTGGAAGGTTGACTGGTAAAAGAAGCAGAGGCCGATAGCCAAAACGATGGCTTGATAATCTCAACTTATGGACTGGACTTGATCTTTACTCTTAGAACTCTGCTGTTGTTGATCGAACTTTTTGGATATCTCATGTTGATGCGCAGTCTGCAACTGGCGGAGTTTAGCGTCACAAGAAGACATATTATATATATTTTGTTTTAGTAAAAGCCGTTATCTCAGTATTGTTTAATGGATCCCACTATAAACACTGCTCTGTAATATTGGTATCAAACCAAGAGACAGGGAAAAGAGAAAAGGTAAGACCCTTTAACTTCTAAAGAAGATATAGGGGGCCGCCCTGTCACATGTCTTGGGCATTTCAAGTCAGGATACAACTGATTTCTTCTGGGGAGAAGGGGAGAGAGAGATTGTGAGAGAGAGAGAGAGAGAGAGAAGAACCGACTCATGTACTAGACAGGAAGTCTATTTATTAATCTTAAAATGATGAAAGGCAAAGTAGACTTCGGCAGGATTTGAACTCAAGAGCGCAGTAACCGGAACAATTACTAAGGCATTCAATCCAACCCACATTCCCAATTCGAAAAGGACGTATCTTCAAATAAAAGTCATAAATACACATATCCAGTTCAGAAACAAATAGTTAAACTAATTTTAGGAGACATGAACGATACAAATGATTGGTGCTGCTGTATTTCTGTCTTGACTTATTGACGTCAGCTCACGCCTCTTACATCTCACTTAAATTATAATCGATTTCTTACATGCTACAGGACGGTAAGTATGTAGGCCGACATACGTATTAGCTTATTGAATGGATCACAATGCACACCGAAAATGTAAATTTTCTTTTCAGTATATGACTGCATTGATGAGACACATATGTCGAAACGAGAGCACTCATCTGCAGATTTAGTATTATTATTTGAATTGGCAGTATGGCGGTGGATTGGCAGTATCGGTAGAGGGTCGGACGCCATGCTTTCCAGCATAGTTACGTCCCTTTACGATCTGAGTTCAAATCCCGCTGAAGTTGACTTTGCCTTTCATCCTTACGGGGTCGATAAATTAAAGTACCAGTAATGCACTGGGTAATTGCTGGCCTTGTGCCTAAAGTAGAAAACATAATTTGAATTGGCAGTATCGGTAGAGGGTCGGACGCCATGCTTTCGAGCATAGTTACGTCCCTTTACGATCTGAGTTCAACTCCCGCCGAGGTTAACTTTACCTTTCATCCTTACGGGTTCGATAAAATAAAGTACCAGTAACGTACTGGGGTCGATTTAATCGACTTTCCCCTCCCCTCAAATTACTGGCCTTGTGCCATTACTAGAAATCCTTATTAAATACTTACGGTGGATTGACAGTATCGGTAGAGGACCGGACGCCATACTTTGCAGTATAGAGTTACGGTCCTTTATGATCTGAGTTCAAATCCTACCGAGGTTAATTTTGCCTTTCGGGGACGATAAAATAAAGTATGGATAATTGCTGGCCTTGTGCCAAAAGTAGAAACAATTATTAAATACTTACAGAGCGAGGGGTTGGTAGAGTCATTAGGGCGTGGGACGAATGCATACCGACTCGTTACCATCTGAGTTTAAATGTCGATGAGGTCAACTTTGCCTTTCATCATATCGGGGTATATAATATAAAGTACCAGTAAAGTACTGGAGTAGATATAAAATTTGCTAGCCTTGTGCCAAATTTAGAAACTATTATTAAATACATACAAAGGTGGTGGATTGGCAGTATCGTTAGAGCGTCGGATAAAATGATTTGCGGTATTTTGTTACGACTTTCTACGCTTGAGTTTAAATCTCGTCGAGGTCACATTTGTTTTTCATCCTTCCGAGATCGATAAAGTACCAGTTAATTATTGCGGTCGATAGAGTCGGCTTTCTCCTTACCGCAAATTGCTGGCCTCGTGCCTATGTTAGAAATCTTTATTAAATATATACAAATAATTTTGTTTCCATTTACTTGTATTTCCCTGTCTATATTTCTCAACATATAGTATTATTTTGAAATAAATTGTGGAACTGATATTTTATATAGAACACTGAATATAATCTTTGCAGCATTTTATTACGTCCCTTTATATTCCGTATTCCCACATCTCACTGGTGTTAACTTTACTATTCCTTCTTCTGGAGTTGATAAAACGTTTAGCAGTAAATTGATGGGGTGTTTAGTTCATTAGAAAACTACTTGCCAACACTTAATGGAGCTTACACGTGGGCGCTTCTGGGCCCTCTAGAAATAACGGCCAAATCTATTTCAAACCACAAGTTAAAAATGGAAGAGCACATGTAGACTTGATATATTTTACTTATACAAATACAAAATGACCATTTCTGGAATGATTTTGTGCATAGGTTTATTTAATCAGGGCTAACCAAGTGTTAAATAACGACAACAAAAACACAGAAAGTACTTTACGGCAATGTGCCAAATAGTAGAAAAACATATTTAATATTTATACTTTTTTTGTTTTCTAATCATATTCACGTTTATTTCCCTTTTAATTCACGTCTTCTGGCTGCTATATTTATTGTTCTGTTTATTAGTAACATCTGCAACAGGCGAAATTGTACCTTTTACCGGAGTGGTATAACTAAATAAAAAATAATAACTTACACATATCAACAACACCAGCAACAATAACAACAATGGTAGAAGCAGCAGAAGCAGCAGCAGCAGCAGCAGCAGCAGCAGCAGCACAGCCAATGGTAAATACAAGAGATATACTTACAACAACAATAACAACAACAATAGCAAAATTTAACTAACGTTAATATTACACTCATGTCTTCGTTTCTGACAAACGGAAATTGATTCTTTAACAATGGCGTTCCACCATATCCGATTGTCGCACTAAAATTTGTGCTATTAACATGTATGTATTTGAGAGGTATATGTATGTATATACACACACGCTCGCACTCACACGCACACACACACACACACACACATACATATATACATATATCTACATATATATCTATATATATATATATATATATATACATACACACACACACACACATATATATATATATATATATATATACACACACACACACACACACACACACACATATATATATATATACATATATCTACATATATATCTCTCTCTCTCTATATATATATATACATACACACACACACACACACACACACACACACATATATATATATATATACACACACACACACACATAAACATATATATATATATATACATGTGTGTATGCATTCACAGACGCACACACGTATATATGTATAGATAATGATGTATATATGCATATAATTACTATGAATTAGCATATATACCCATATCTACAAGTGTGTTCACTGGATGCTCTGCTAATGAATTTTAAAATACACTACAAAAGAGGAATATATAGAAGATGGAACGGAAATTTGGCAGACAGCAGGATATGAATCCTTGAAAATATTGTCATCGGCTGCGTAAAATTTCACCATTATCCATTTATGATGATGAATATGATGATGATGATGATGATGATGATGGTGATGATAATGACGGTGGTGATGGTGATGGTGATGGTGATGATGATGGTGATGATAATGACGGTGGTGATGGTGATGGTGATGATGACGATGGTGATGATGATGATGATGGTGATGATGGTGATGGTGATGATAATGAAGAAGAAGAAGAAGAAGATTATGATGATGATGATGATGATGATGATGATTCTGGTGTTATTATATTGTTATTTTACGGCATTTGAGCACAGCTCTGTGTGCCTTAGTTACAAGAAATATTTCGTTTTGTTATTGTTTCTGTAATTCATATATATATATACTGCATACATTTACACACTTACTCACAGACACACACACACATGTATACACGTGTCTGTGTGTGTGTGTGTGTGTGTGTGAAAAATAAGATATGATGGCGATTGAAATATTGTAAAATAGAATCATAAGCTTTCACCGTAAATTAACTATAGAAAATAGTAGAAAATTAGGGCATATGAACCACTATAACGGAAAAAAATGGGCATTATCATGCGTGGGAATCGAACCCCGATCTCTAATTTTTGCGATAAATATGCTTGACCGATTACACCACAAATCAGTCTAGCAAACCGAAAAGGTCTAAAGTCTGTCTTAAGCAAGAAGTCTCAAACTTTAACAAGAGACAATCTGTATAAAATGTAAGAATACATAGTTCGTCAGAGTATCATATTAAAACTTTACAAAACTTTAAAACATCGATACCTGATAAAAATCATATATATTTCCCTCATATGTATCCTTCACAAAATATGAATACATTTCACCAAATATCGGTGAAGTTAGATAATCGATTTTGGATCGTCAGTGAGGGAATCGATCCATCTAACCTTACACCCGTTAAAATACAGAACTGAAGCCGACGAGAAAAGCACATGAGATTATACTAAAAAACCAATGCACGCAGTCAACGCCCGCAATGGCATGAAAGGGTTCAGACTAACTAGAAATAGCAGTGCGTATTCATGTGCTTATTCAGCCAGCCATTTTGATCAAGGGGTATCTGAAGTGTTAAATAGGTTTAGGAAGGGATGTAATCATTGTATATGTGGGGTAGACATGTGTATGCGTGCATGCGGGTGCGTGCGGGTGCTTGCGCACGTGTGCGTGTGTGCGTGCACGTGTGTAGCTGTGTTCGTAAGTTTGAAGGATGTGCGTTGGACCGTGGCAGACTGGCTGCTGTGAGGGTGTAGATGTGTGAGTGAGCATGCGTGCATGAACTGACCAACGTAAAGGGAT
>OZ024741.1:227316657-227351657 GCA_964016885.1 Eledone cirrhosa
TTGCTCATACGTGCTTTCTTCGGACGATGAACATTTTTCGTGTGCCACTCCTATCTTTGCCGTTTTGTTTCTGGATTGTACTTGACCCTCCATGAATCGTCTCTTGTTATTACTTTATAAAAAAAAAAAAAAAAAATAATAATAACAATTAGCTAAATTTCGAACCTTTCTAGCAAATCCTGACAAATTTCTATTCAGTTCATTTTTTACTACACAGGTAAGTGTTAGAGCACTAACTTTGCACACATTTTTCGCCTGTGCAAATAAACTGTTATAATTCTGTGAACTGCATTTTTACCCAAGCCCGATTCTTCTGCAAGCATTCTAACACTTAACCGGCGATCTTTAACCAACATCGCTCGCACCACTTATGCAGTTTTGTTTATTTGTTGACAAGACTGGCCTTCCAGAACAAGGTTCGTCTTCCACATTTTCTTAGACCTTCCCGAAAGCTTTGTGACACTTAAAAACCTTACTTCTCGATAGAGTGGCATAGAGCGTTAAAGAATTAAATGTTTCGGTGGCAGGTTTGTTGAGTTTCACACAAAGATTTCCGTGCATTCCAAACGTAACAGAGTTTATAAACAAGTCTGTACATAAATTCACGATCGACTCAATCTATCATGCTAAAACAATTGTGTTCGTGCAGCCAAGGTCATACCCAAAACGTCTATATCCATCAACGAAGTGCTGCCTTACCACATCGTACATAGCAAAATCAGTACTCTTTTTTACCGGATAAACTTCGTGTATATCTATATCTATCTATCTATCTATCTATCTATCTATCTATCTATCTATATATGTATTTATACACACACACACACACACACACACACACACACACACACACACACACACACACACACACACACACACACACACACACACACACATCGCAACCAAATTAAGTAGTTGTTACTGGAATCTTAGACAAGCGTGTCTCTTAATGTAGATACAAGTCGATTTAGCATTATAAAGAGAATAGTGAGGACAGAAACTGTGTAGATGGCCTGTCCGAAGGACTATAACTGTAATTCAATGTATTAGGTATATCACATAGTGTGCCGTGTTGATTCTGTCTCGGGATCACATACCGAATACAAGTGTCTGTGAAATATTCAACTACTAACCCTATAATTCAATTCAACGAGTTAATCATATCAAACACAGTATCACTTTAAATCCGCTTGGTATTCATGTTAACCATACAAGTGTCAGTGGATTATTTAAACACTTACATAGGAGTGATAATACGTGTGGAAGCCACCGATTCGATATCTGTAGTTGAAAACAAACTGGTCAGTTTCGTTACATACACTGTGTTACACTGAAATTATCCGATAATTACTTTAAACGTGAAATCATATGTAGAATAGTAATCTACTGACACTAGTTACGGCCTTTAGAATTATCTTGTTACGTGGAGCCTCCAATTTATAATGGAGTCATAAAGGGCGCCATTGTGACATATTGCATGTCTTGGGAATTTAATCGTGGAGAAGGCCATTCTTTCCCAGCTCTACCACAATCGATATCTTCCAGAGTGAGTGCGTGAGGGGAGGTAATAGGAAAAAAGTGAATGGTGAATCTACCCTCGTGACGATTCGTACTTTAGTTATCGATCTCTAAAAGGTGAAAAGCAAATTTTACTTCTGCAGGATTTGAATTCATAGCGCAAAGAAGCGCTATAAGCACCTAACACTCTTAGCCAATTTGTCAACCGGTGTATACAAGATTGCATAATTCAATTTATGTTTCTTTACATAAGACAACAGAGTGTGATTTGAAGGAGATTTTGAAGCTGTTTATAGTAAAACATACAATTACGTAAAGGATTTGTCAAAGACTAAGCTCAGTTATTACATTGATATACAACAGCTCAGCAATAAACAACACGTATTTTTGAATAGAGATCGAACATTTTGTGTTAGAGTCCACTAATTTCTGCACAGTTTGGAGATTTCCTCTTCCGTTTCCTATAATATATTGATATGATACAACAGTAGACTTTCTGAAATCGAAAGTGTATTGCTGGGGATCACATAGATAAGTATAGCTTTGTATATTTGTACCTGTGTTATACATCTGGCGGCATGTCTAGGTTACTTTCGGTTCGACTGTGTATTTCTGTTTATGAGGATGCTTCAATCCAGTTTTCACTGTGCACACGTATGTTTAAACGTTTTTATACCGACCTCAATACGTGCCCAAGATGAAATTTATAACAAACCTCGTTGAATCATGCGTACACCCTAGATACACATACACTTAATGGAGTAGTCTTCTTGAGTACACACACACACACACACACATATATATATATATATATATATATATATATAGAGAGAGAGAGAGAGCGAGAGAGAGAAATGACTTCTACAGAACTAAATGATTTCCTTCGAATGAAACAGTTCTAGTCCTGTAGAAGCTATTTCTATATTAAATCTTGTATATTCTCTACTATCGATTGAGTACCTTACTTACTGTGAATACCTCCGATTGAACTCCGGACTCACACTCACTCCACTCACACACACGCACACACACACACGCACACACACACACACACACACACACACACACACACACACACACACACACACACACACACACACACACACACACACACACACACACACACACACACACACACACACACACACACACACACACACACCCATGTATATATAAATAATATATGTATATAAAAACACACGTATCAGAAGGTGTCTGTAAAATATTTGACAATTTTCAAGCTATGCCCATCGTCATTGAAATAAAGATATAACAGAATCATAAAAACAAGAGTTATTCCATACGAAAAAAAAATGTTAAATACATTTATAATTCTGGGACTATATAGTTTTGATGAGTTGTACACTTCTCTCATTAGTTAGGTTAACAAGGGAAATGTGCTCAGCTAGTCAGCCTTAAATAACGGTTTCTTATATAGGCACAAGGCCAGCAAATTTTTAATTTTTTTTTGGGGTGGGGGGTCAATTAAATCGACCCAGTGCGTGACTGGTACTTTAATTTATCGACCCCGTAAGGGTGAAAGGCAAAATTAAGCTCGGCGGGATTTGAACCCAGAACATAAAGGTGCGTAACTCTATGCCACGAAGCATGCTGTCCGACGCTCTACCGATACTGTCAATCCGCTGCCCTTTGTCAGCCTTAAATAATTGTTTCTACGTTAGGCAGAAGGCCAGCAATTACCCAGTGTATTAGTGGTATTTCATTTTATCGACCCCGTAAGGATGAAAGGCCAAGTTAACCTCGGCGGGATTTGAACTCAGAATGGCAAGGGCCGTAACTCTATAATGAAAATTAACAAGCAATCATTTACGCCCTTCGACTGACCGAAAAGTCTCAGTCTTTGTCTTAGCTTCTGCGTCTTTCAGCGCATCGGACAGTAAGTAGTCGCCGACGATCCCGATTAACGGCGGCTTTATCGCGTCCGTGCCAAGAGATGTTGACTGCCATCAGGACTTTTTGGAACTTTCGTCGGCAGGTAATCCTGGGACGACTCCGCTTCCGTTTGCCGCCAGGTGGAGTCCAGTTCATCGCCGTTTTCGTGTGTCGCAGAACATGGCCAGCTAGGCGGCACCGGCGCTCCGTGACCTCTCTCTCTGCAGCGTCCACCACTGAAAAGAAAGGATGAATTAGTCGTTTAATAGCGTCAATTACAAAAGAACTTCGCATAGGAGATTGATTTAAGGTTTATGAAGTGTTCGATTGATTTAAATAAATTTATGAATTAATAAATTTCCAATGAGTTTATGTACGAATCAAAAGGAAATTTAATCCCTTATGTAGAAAATGATCGTAGATGGGAAAAAGGAAAATGGAAAACTGGGCTCAACCTGGGAAGAGAGCTGACATATTGTTTTGAGTTATTTCGCTTTGATATACGTTTTTCGTAAACTATCGTTTTAGAGCAATATACTTTTAACGGTACCTTCAAAATCGTCTAAGCACCTGAAGATTAGGTCACAGTTTTTATTCCTCTTACAATCCGGAGATATTGTCAATATTGGACCTTGAAACCTTAGGTAGCACTTTTGTTCAGTAAATAATATAATATAATATAATATATATTTGTGTGAGGGCATTTACTCGAATCTTATCAATTAGATATCCGCCATGATTCCTCCGGCCCCATCCCACAGCCTAAATACATTATATGAAAACTTATGTGGATAATTAATATTTACATCTATGGGAACAAACAAGATGCATACGTAGCCGATCTTACGGTCTTTTACAAAGCGCTGAGAAGATAAAGTTATAATAAATAATGTGCTCGTGCGTACTATAAAATAGCTCATAAAATAGGGTGAAGACCCTTAAAGACAGAAAAAAAATTGCCATCGGCCGCTATGAGGAATCGAAACCTCTGGGAGATATGGGACTCGAATCTTTACAGTGGCTGAAGGCAACATCTTTTTCCGTCTTTACGGGTCTTCGCCCTATTTTATAAGTTATTTTTATAGTATCTCCGCGCATGAGCACTCCATTCTTTATAATAATTGTTTCTACTTTAGGCACAAGGCCAGCAATTTGAAGGGCCGGGGAAAGTCCATTAAATAGTGCCCCAGTGCATTACTGGTGCATTATTTTATTGACCCCGTAAGGATGAAAGGCAAAGCTAGCCTCGGCGGGAATTGAACTCAGAACGTAAAGGGACGTAACTCTATGCTGCGAATCATGGTGTCCGTCTCTACCGATACTGCCAATCCTAATAATATTTACGTTCTTGCAAGGGATGTACCACGTAATGGCTATGTGACGGTAATCTTTGAAAATCTTTGAAAAATGGTGATTAAAAAAATGTTTGGAGTTTGCATGAAAACATACCGCAGTCGGAAAATTTAAACCTGTCTATTGCCACTAGACATTTTTTTCTGTAGAGGTGGTCACGTCTGGGCGAATTGATATTATTGGTACGTTAGAGAATTCTGTGAGTTCTGATATTATCAGCAACATCGGGCAAATTTAAATGGATCTTGTGTGCTTTTCGTGAGCAATTTCAGTTTCCCTGTATAATTAAATAGTCTTATATATATATATATATATATATATATATATATTTTCGTGAGCAATTTCAGTTTCCCTGTATAATTAAATAGTCTTATATATATATATATATATATATATGAGAGACGTAAAATAAGAAAATTATTTTACGTCTCTCATATTATTGTTCTGCAACCCCATGCATTGAACCACAAAGTTACTAAGACAAAACCTATATATTTGCTAGCATTGATATGCATCTGTATGTATATATATGTTACTAGATATTAATTCTTTATATATATATATATATATATATATATATATATATATATATATATATATATATATAAGTATGTACACGTAGATACATATATGTATACATACGTACAGTAGTATGTATATATATATATACATACATGCACACATATATATATGTACGTATGGATTCACCGAACATTTATTATAATGCTCGGTGTGTTTGTAAACAAACATCCCGTATTAAGCCGTAGTGTCTAGCAACCATCGTTGCTCGTTTGTTCAACACTGACAAAGGAACACTGTACTAGTTTCAAACTTATTAGCTATTGTCAGCAATGTATACCTTCCTGCCAGATTGTTGAACGTATATACTTACGTTATGCATATTAACGGCTGAGTAGCTCAATTCGCATATCGAGTGGGTTAATCGGCCGAGTGCACCGAAAACGATAAACGGAAAAAATGAAACGAAATTTCATTTCCCACTCTTAGTACGGCTGTTACTTAAATATAAGTATGTACACGTACATACATATATGTATACAGACGTACAGTAGTTAATATGCATAAGGTAAGTATATACGTTCAACAATCTAGCAGGAATGTATACGTTGCTGACGATAGCTAATAAGCTTGAAACTAGTACAGCGTTCCTTTGTCAGTGTTGAACAAACGAGCAACGATGGTTGCTAGACACTGTACGGCTTAATATGGGATGTTTGTTTACAAACACACCGAGCATTATAATAAATGTTCGGTGAATCCATACGTACACATATATATGTGTGCATGAATGTATATATATATACATACTACTGTACGTCTGTATACATATATGTATGTACGTGTACATACTTATATTTAAGTAACAGCCGTACTAAGAGTGGGAAATGAAATTTCGTTTAATTTTTTCCGTTTATATATATATATGTATATATATATATACATATATACATATATATATATATATATTGATTTATTGATATTTTATTTGAGTGACCCGAATCTTCCTGGTCGTTCTTTTTCGGCTGTATGGGTGATTTTAGGCATGACCTCTATGTGTTGGTAATTTAACGATGGTTATAGCTCTGATTTATCCAAATTATTGAGCCCTCTGCCACACATATCGGATTTGTTTATCGTTAATTCGTAGGCTGTTTTTCCGATTCTCGATTATTCTACTATATTTAGCTCTAGATGTTAGCTATTGACCAGTTAATTTTATTGATTTTTTTTGTCGATCTTATTGACTGATGAATAGCTCCTGTTTATTTTAACACGTCTGTTGAGCACTCTGATTCGATATGTGATATTTTGTATTCGTACATGATTTGCACATTACCGAAAATTTTTCGCTAATGTAGAGGTTATCTCCCTTGCTGGGCACCATGTGCTTTTCTGGCTAAGGGTCTTCTCTTCATTATCGGATGAAATTCCCGTTGAGAAAGCTCTTCCGCGTCCCCCCTTCTCTAGAAGTCTCATATATATTTTTTATGTGGGCTGATATTGATTGGATTAAGGAATTGCAGAAACCCAAGAAGCTATATTTAACATCCTTCTAGCGGGTCCGGGTAAGTTTTTTACATTCATTTAATTTATTGATTTATTGATATTTTATTTGAGTGACCCGAATCTTCCTGGTCGTTCTTTTTCGGCTGTATGGGTGATTTTAGGCATAACCTCTATGTGTTGGTAATTTAACGATGGTTATAGCTCTGATTTATCCAAATTATTGAGCCCTCTGCCACACATATCGGATTTGTTTATCGTTAATTCGTAGGGTGTTTTTCCGATTCTCGATTATTCTACTATATATATATATATAAATATATATATATATATATATATATATATATATATATATATATATATATATATATATATATATATATATATATATATATACTGGGAGATAAGATTAAATGAAGGAGGGCATATGCTTGATTCTGATAACCTCCTCGGTAGGCCGAGCATAGATATGAACAACATATGAGAGTTTTTAACTGAAGGAAAAAGAAAATTCACCATAAAACTAATGTTAAGTTTAAAGCTCCAAAATTTCATAACTTAGTTATCCCACGAGTCAATCGCATAGTCAATATAATCGTTAACTAAAGTGAGAGTATGAGAGATCAATCCATCGGTTAATGTATCTATATCAATTTTTGTTTAACCGAACAAGCTAGCAACACCAGAACTAATTAAATACTTATAAAATATCATGAACAATCTACTCACGTGTGTTGAATAAAGAGATCAATCCAAAATTCCAAAAGCATTGCCGAATACGAGAGACACATGAAAAAGACAAAGGGCTACAATAGCCGAAACATTGAGATTATAAGGATATTAATCCAAACAAACCAGTTTATTATATATACTAGCAGAAAAACCACCCTTCGAGCGGTTTTCTGCTAGCATGTGTAGTGTGTATATTGATAGTATACGCAAGTATATATGCATGTAGATATGATACATCAAATAAAATCGTAATTGACAATAAACACAGAAATTGAACGAAGACTGCGTTACACTCTCTTATGTAATCAGTAACGTAATCCACGATACATTAAAAAAAGACGATATTATATATAAACTATATTAGGAAAAAATTAGTGATGGAAATATATGAATGTTTATTTAAACGTTCGCTAACCGGAAGTGTTGACATTTGAAAATTTTAAAGAAGTGAATCTTTAAATAAATAATAAAATATATTTAATGAACAGCCACGAAATTTAGTAGATAAATTATGTAATATTCATTCATTATTTATTCAAAGTAATGCTTTGACGTATAGAGTTACGGCCCTTGCCATTATGAGTTCAAATCCCGCCGAGGTTAACTTTGCCTTTCATCCTTATGGGGTCGATAAAATAAAGTACCAGTAATCTACTGGGTAATTGCTGGCCTTGTGCCAAAAGTAGAAACAATTATTTATTCAAAGTAATGGTGGTGGATTGGCAGTATCGGTAGAGGGTCGGACACCATGCTTTGCAGCAAATAGTTACGGCCCTTTATGGTCTGAGTTCAAATCCCGCCGAGGTTAACTTTGCCTTTCATCCTTATGGGGGTCGATAAAATAAAGTACCAGTAATACACTGGGATAATTGCTGGCCTTGTGCCAAAAGTAGAAACAATTATTTATTCAAAGTAATCCAGCTTATTTTACTAAGGGGATAAAAAATTATAAGCCGTACATAGTCCCGCGCTTCTTACTTTATTATAGTTTACATTTCTCAACTTAGAAATTCAAACAAAATTTCTTGCATAATATCAAGGACTCCTTTGCTCATGACTGACCATGTGTTTGTACCTGGAAAGTTTCTTTCCAAGGTGCAAGCCTAGGCCAGGTAAATTGTGGGAAACCATCAGATGCCCATGCATGACAGTATGTCCTGTACACAATATGGATGCTGTTCAAAGGAAAAGCAAACACCTATATAACTTTGTACCAGTATCGTCACGACTCCTTTTTGCCAGCTGAGTGGACTGGAGCGACTTGCAATAAACTGTCTTGCTCAAAGGCACAATGTTCCACCTGGTCCGGGAATCGAATTCATGAACCGTTCTATTGTGTATAGTATGCAATTCTATAACATATAGTACAGTATATCATATTATTCTGAAATATTTTCTTCATTATGCTAGCTATGCTAATATATGTCACAACGGTACTATAGCTTTGATTTAATATATGAAATATCATTTTTATATTATTTGGTCTATGTGTGCATGCGTATATGGGTGATTGTGTGAATATGTAGATATGTATGTATGTGGGTAAATATGTGTGTGTACGTACTTATTTGTGAGAGTGTATATGTGTGTGTATCTATGTGAATGCATGTATGTATATATTTATGAGTGTATATACGCGTATGTGTGCGTGGGGGGGGGGGGGGGGTTGTTGTTTCTCCGACGTTAACACTTTCATTAAACTGACCGTATTAACATACACCAAACCAGCAAACCCCACGCCTCCCCCAATGACCCCTCCCCATTTAACCCAGTCTCGAACGCTGGTCACTATGGTAACAGACTATAACTTAGACAACATTTTGTCTTAATACACTTGTCTTCCATACGTCACTCACTCAGTTTACTATCTTCTTCTCTTCTTCTTCCCCTAGTCTTCTCTCTCTCTCTGTCCTTCTTTGTGCCTATATTTCAATTCTCTCTCTCTGTCTCTCTCACTCTCTATCTATCTATCTCTCTCGTTCTTTCCTTGTACCTATATTTCAATTCTCCCTTTCCTTTTCTCTCTCGCTCTCCCTCTTTCTCTCTCTCTCGCTCTTTCTTTGTGCATATTTTTCAATTCTCTCTCACTCTCCCTCTCTTGCTCTCTCTCTATATATATCTCTCTCTGTCTATCTCTCTCTCTCTCTCTCCCTCTCTTGCTCTCTTTCTTTCTCTCTCTCACTTGCTCTTTCTTTGTGCCTATTTTTCAATTCACTCTCACTCTCTCTCTATCTCCCTTTCTCTCTCTATCTCTCTCTCTTTCTCTCTCTCCCTCTCTTTCTCTCTCCCTCTTTCTCTCTCTCACTTGCTCTTTCTTTGTGCCTATTTTTCAATTCACTCTCACTCTCTCTCTATCTCTCTTTCTCTCTCTATCTCTCTCGCTTTCTCTCTCTCCCTTTCTTTCTCTCTCCCTCTTTCTCTCTCTCTCTTGCTCTTTCTTTGTGCCTATTTTTCAATTCACTCTCTCTCTCTCTCTCTCTCTCTCTCTCTCTCTCTCTCTCTCTCTCTCTCTCTCTCTCTCTCTTTCTCTCTCTCTTTCTCATTCTTCTTCCTCTATCTATTCCTTTCCCACTCTTCCCATCTCTCCTTCACTACTATTATCTCCATTTCTGGTCCTTCACTTTCTTGTATCTTCTCTATTCTCAATCTCTTTCTCTATCCCCTCTCTCCCTCTACTATCGTTCAAGCTCTCCCTCTCTATCTAACTATCTATCCATCTATCTCTCGCTCATCCACTCTCTCTTTGTATTTATCTGTTTTTCACTTTGCCTCATAATTACCATCAACAACATCGTTTGCACCAAGACCACTAATGGCGGGATGGTCACGGTTGGAGTGTATTTGATTATAGTTCAGCTCCAACCGGGATTGATTATAGTTCTGCTTCATCCGAATTGACCTGCGGTTATACAAATATAACACAAACTTCTTCTTCTTCTTCTTCTTCTTCTTCTTCTTCTTCTTCTTCTTCTTCTTCTTCTTCTTCTTCTTCTTCTTCTTCTTCTTCTTCTTCTTCTTCTTCTTCTTCTTCTTCTTCTTCTTCTTCTTCTTCTTCTCCTCACCTCCACTACCACCACCACCACCACCACCACCACTACTACTACTACTACTACTACCACCACCACCACCACCACCACCACCACCACCACCACCACCACCACCACCACCACGACCACCACCACCACCACCACCACCACCACCACCACCACCACCACCACCACCACCACCACCACCACCACCACCACCACCACCACCACCACCACCACCACCACTACTACTACTACTACTACTACTACTACCACCACCACCACCACCACCACCACCACCACCACCACCACCACTACTACTACTACTACTACTACTACTACTACTACTACTACTACTACTACTACTACTACTACTACTACTACTACTGCCACTAACACCACTACCGCACCATTCCTACCATACCATCGTAACGTTATCTTCACTATCTGCCACATAAACGAGTTCACTGTTGTCTGGTTGACTCTCTATTTCTAAATTCCATCTTGATGTCATGTCTGTTAGCTGACCTCCATCTATACAGAGTAAGCATTGAACATTGGCGAAATATAGCGGAATGTGACGGAACATGGCGGAATGTAACGGAATTTGGTGAGATGTGCGGTATGTGACGGATTATAGTGGAATATGGCGAAATGTTGTGTAGTATGGCGGAATATGGCGGAATGTGGTGGAATATGGCGGAATGTGGCGAGATGTGGCGAGAGGTGGCGAGATGTGGCGAAATGCACTGCAATGTAACATGACATGGTAGGATGTGGTGGAATATGGCGGAATATGGCAGAATATGGCGGAATATGGTAGAATGAGGTGAAACGTGGTGGGATGCAGCGGTATGTGGCGGATTATAGTAGAATGTGGCGAAATGTTGTGTAATATGGCAGAATATGAAGGAATATGAAGGAATGTGGCGAGACGTACGAAATGCATTGCAATGTAACAGGACGTTACAGGATGTGGTGGAATATGGTGAATGTGGTGGAATGTGGTGAATGTGGTGGAATGTGGTGAATGTGGCGGAATATGGTGGAACATGGCAGAGCAAGATGAAATATAGAAGAAATGTAGTGGGATTTTACAGTTTATGGTGGACTGTAGTGTGATGAGGTGAAATGTGGCAGGATGTACGGGATATCAGACCTGTCAACTAGATGTGAAGGATAAAATTCTTTGCCACAACGCAGTGGCGTCATCTTCTGGAGTTGATCCATCTCTCAACGGCCACGTTTCTCACAACATATGTGCACAGAAACACATAATTCTCCATGGCTAATATCAAGGTGCGCATTAAGCTCAGTGGGATCGAAGAACCCTGAGCTCTTGTTATGGCATTCTTCTAATAGAGCGAAACTCTGAAGTGAAACCTGTGGTTTATGCGATTACTGGTCATCTTACTTAGGCAAGTCATCAGATGATAGCACCGACACCGAGTCTTTGAGAGTGGCACCAGATCTGTCAATTCTCTCCGTCGGACGGGGAGATCTCCCATCCTCTTTGGGGTGGGAGAGAAAAAATGGGTATAGCTTTCATTTTGTAAAATCTGTCCATTTTGCCTCATTTGTCCCCGTTTTGGGGCACGTCTTTTAAGGGCACTCCCCGTTTAGGTTTTTTTAGTGGTTGGCAGATCTGGGATAAAGGTGGCAAAGGTCACAATGATCTGGTGGTAAAGGTCACAATGTTTCGAAACAGCAGAATATGGAGGAATGTTACGGAATGACATAGAATGACACAATATGTTATGGAATGCCGAGGGATGTCATGGAATGTAACATCGCGGAATGTGGTGGTACATGGGGGAGCTTAGTAATGGTAGAACTCACGGAAACGAAACAATGAAATGTGACAGCAGCTTAGTGGAAACAGCAGCTTATACTATGAACGTGTCTACTGCATCGTAAAAAATCTACGAGGGTCAGCTGAACAGTTCATAGACTGACCAAGATACTCTCATGGAATAACCAAAAAGAAGCAATACAGTTACTAATAAGAAGACATGAAATTAATGCATGCAAGATTTCACAGCTCTAGCATCACTCCTTAATAGTTAGCAGCCTATTTATCGACCTGAAGTGGAACATGAGCAAAAAAGAAATCGGTGGCATTTAAACACACATCGCAAAAGCCCGAATAAATACCGCAAGACGTTTTGTTCGCCGCCATAACGCGTCGGCCAGTTTTCTTGAATAAACGATTTTGTACCCCCCCCCCCCCCCACACACACTATACCCTTTTCCTGCTATTTCAAGCGTTAACCTAATATATTCCTTCCATATACTGTACCGATTGTGTTGTTATTTCTGTTTACCTTTTACACACACACACACACACACACACACACATATATGAAAAGAGTCAGGAACCCGCCGGCTGAGCTTCGGCCGTTTCGACAGCTAGATCAGAACTGTGCGTTATGGTCTACCTTGTACCTTATCAGACCCTCTTTGTTATATATATATATATATATATATATTGTGGATCTTTACGATGTGAGTTCAAATTCTAGCGATTGTTTGTCATCCATTCAAGGTCGATAAATAAAGTAGAAGTCCTAAGTGATAGGCTGTTGGGATAATTAGTGTACCGAACGAAATTTGTTGCGGTATTTGTTACGATCCTTTGTATTGCGAGTTGAAAGAACAACGTGACCTACCCGCCAGAATAAAAGAGATTAGTCCAACCATATACACACCCATAGTTAACCGTGGATAGCATTAGAGTGATCCATATTATTAAACCAACTAGAGTAGATGATACATGACAATAGCGATGTTGACATTCATACCGATGATGATTATAATGATAATGGCAGCGGTGGTGGTGGCGGTGGCGACACTGGTTATGTTGATGATAGTGGTGCTGGTGGCGGCGGCGGATGGTAGTGGCGGTGGTGGTGGAAACAATCTCTAAATAAATACACTCGATTGCTTACTTGCAAAGGCTCCACACAGTAAAGCATCCTGTACGCAAACACAAACACACCTGATTGCGTATATGCAAACATTTATACAAACACACTCACATATACATAGGCACACAGGTGCGCACGAACTTATCCATACACACACATACACGCTCACAAGCACATCACCATATTACATTGACACACACACGCAGGTGCAAAGACGTATTTAAAATTGCTAGGAGCAAAACGAACGAATGTACATGTCGGACTGAGGGACGCCAGAGATAGATCAGTGTTTCGGTGTAAATCAGTTCTCTATTAAACTATTGACTGAAGGCAAACTAAGAGAGCTGCTGATGCATTACAAAACCTTAAAGAAAGGAGCTTTTATTGGGTCGTTCCACTAGCTGGAAATAGTAACCAAAAACCGCATAACATTACACGCCATTGTCTACGAACCAATGCGGTAATATCTGTATAACTGTGCACAAATATCGCCTCAAATTACACCCTACATCCTAGAGACCAATGTAGGATCTTTTACGTCTTTGTTTGACCGCTGGAATCATAAAAACAAACCTCCCAAAGAACTGAGTTCTGGAATTAGGAATGGAAACAAAGTTTAAAGAAGTGTTATAATGTTGAAAATATAAAAATAAACATTTTTAATAGGTGAAATATGATATTGGAAACAACAAAAAAAACAAACCCCAAAGAAATGTTATGACGTAGAAAGCGCATACCCAAACCACCAAACAGGTGAGTTATAACGCTGGAAACGTAAAAACACGTTCAAAGAGATGAGATATGAAATTGAATACATAAAATAAACCCCCAGAGAGATTAGCAGTGACATTGGAAACGTAAAATCAACACCCTCAAAGAGGTTAGTTATTACGTTTAAAAATGTACAAACAAACCTAGCACAAAGACAAAAGATATGACATTAGAATTGTAAAAAACAACTTTATAGGGACGAGTTATGATATTGAAAACGTAAAACCAAATTCCACCAAAGAGGTCTTATAACGTTTTCAAAGTCCTAACGAAACTAAAGTCCATTGGAAACTAAAACAAATATTTTTCAGACAAGAGCTTTAACCTGTGAGCTGAAAACGAAGCCTCTACGTTGTTATACGATCTACGATAAATAGCAGGAAAATTGCTCGCAAATCATAGTTTAAAACAAGGAAAAGATACTATATACAATACAGTAGTAGGTAACTCCTTAGGGGTCGTTGTGGGGCCGTATTGACATACGGCGTTACTTGGGCATTTTTAAACCTGGCGCACCCCATTTCCTCTCCAGGCCTGAGTGCAGAAGATATCTTCCAGGAATGGATAGAAAGTGAGAGAAAGGATATAGAGGCAGAATCGACTCTAGTAATAGACTGGGGTTTATTTTTCGACTTCGAAAGGATGAAAGGCAAAGTTGATCTCGGTGGGATTTGAACTGAGAGAGCAGAGATACCACGAACCATTCTATCCGACTTTCTAACGACTCTGCCAATTGGTCGTAATACAATACAGAACACAACCCTAAAAAAGAAGAAATGAACACGATTAAGGGCAATTTGACTTGTACCATACTATTCTTGCTTTCCATAAACATTTCATATTAAAGTATTTAGTCCGATGTTATACCACATTTCACAAGTCTTTGTGCCATCATAAGTCTTAAATTATTAACACCTCAGTGGATTGGCAAATTTCCGGAGTTTACGGAATCTAACAATGTCCCATGTTCCTAAGAGAAATTCTTTGTGAAATATTTCATTAGACGGTTCTTCGTACCATCTGAAAACTTAGTTTTCTTTCTTTTTACACAGATTGTTCAGTTTTCATCTCAGGAATGATTTCAGGTATATAATTTAGTACACGTGTGTAAACAGGGCCAGCCCCTTTCTTACAGTAATAATTGTAGCGGAAGACTTTCATATCCTAAATATTTTAGTTCGGGGTTAATGCAGATTAATAGACGCGCGCGCGCACACACACACACACACACACACACACACACACACACACACACACACACACACACACACACACACACACACACACACACACACACACACACACACACACACACACATATATATATGTATATACATATGTATATATATATATATGTATGTGTGTGTGTGTATATTCCCGTATATATATATATATATAATAAAATCTTATAGTATAGTGAGAGAGAATATAGAGAGAGGAAGAGAAGAAACGTTATAGGAGGAGACGATACAGATAATTAATTGCCAGCAGCAAGTGCTTTAGATGCTTATACAGACGGGGTTAAACATTAGAAGCATTAATATTTAGTGTGCGAAGATAAGCAGAGCAATTATAATCGAAGAAATTGAAGACAGAGAAGCAGACCGTTAAAATATAATTTATATGGAGCTCTTACATATGTTACGCCCAGGCTGGGCTCGTCGGAGGCTCAAAGGGAAGTAAAGGGTTTAATTAGTGACTCGGTGCAAGCTACGGACCTGGTCGGCATTTACTTCCTGAACAGACTTAGAGATGAAATCCCTGTGAAGAAGGTGTTGATAGGGACGACGCCCTATTTACCGTTAGGAACCATAGCCCCCGTAGGATAGAGAATCTTAACAAACGTATACACAAGTTCTTTAAGTCGTACGGCCTTTCTGTAACTATAGACCTCAACCACCACATAGTCAACTTCCTAGATATTACCTTAGAATTAAGTACTGGCTCATACAGACCATACAATAAGCCCGGTGAGGTTCTATCCTATTTCAATTACGCTTCTGACCACCCTAAGTCTACGCTCAACTCCATAGTCTATAGTATCTCCCATAGAATCTCGCGGCTTTCTGCTAATGAGGACCTCTTCAACTCAATAGGGCCTTAGCGGACTCAGGTTATAACCGTACGATTTCTTACCTCCGTAAGGCTGATTGTGTAAATGCCCCCCCCCCCATCTCGGACTAGTGTTTATAGTAAGCCATACCTATAACCAACCACACCGCAGCCACACTAGTGTAACTAATAGTAGAATAGGTAATCGCAACAATAGATACGGCCCGCACGCGAATTACAGAGCTAGTGGGGCAGCCAGTTCACCGCAACGAAAGTATCATGGTCCGGTTGACATTAGCACAGGCTGCCTACTCGGGTTATTCCCCGCTTAAAGGCTTGACAAATGTAATGGCTTACTACCTACACCCTCTAATCTGCCTACAAGGACATGGAACCACCGCATTCGGACATCTCGCGCACCTAGGCATGACGCACACTCTATGCACACCAGGCAGCAACATATTAGCAATGACAAGAAGGGTCACCCTGCCAGTGCAGCCCATAGCAAAACCACAGCCACACATAACCGCCAACATAATGTCCTCTGGTTCCATCCTCCTTACTCGGAGTGTGGCCTCCGACTTACCTAGAATCTTCTTCGACGCCTTAGAGAAAAACTTCCCACCCAACCATAAATACAGAAAAATCCTCAATAAGAATAACGGTAAAATATCCTTCTCCACTACACCTAATCTAGCTGACCTCATAGCGATAAGTAACTACAGCAAGCTCACTAACACACAGCATCCTAGCAGAGACAATCTTAGAGAAAACTGCAGACTGGATAACCTTAGAGATTCCCTAGCCGCATCCGGAAATGTTGGTGGTAACCTTAACCGGCAAGCTCGCCGCTGGAGTAGTACGGCCGAGGGCTGCGATACGGACCTCAATAGTGCGAGCAACCGCGGTAGAAGGTGCGGTAACATACGGCGCACACGTGGTACTACCCTGTGCGTCCCTAACTTTGGTAATACTAACGACAACAATCGAAGCTGTGGTCCCGATAATATTAATAATATTAATAATAGTATCGCGGTGGGTACTAACAACAGCCGGTCTCGAGCTGACCATAGTAAGCACTGCAATTGTCGTGACCCCGATTACTGTCCACTACGGGGCCAATGCCTAACTAGAAATGTTATATACAAATGTACTTTTACTAGCCACAATAGCGTCAAATGCTCCACTTCTGTCCAGGGGCCACTTCTGGGTCGTTCAAGACTAGATTTCGAGTGCATCTTCACTCTTTTAGAAATAGGAAGCCACACACACACACACACACACATATATATATAACGTTAACAAAACTGGATTATGAAGGTAGAACATATTGGATTAGTGTAGGTCTAGAAACTTTGATTGAAATATAGACCAGATGGTTACGTCTAAAACTAGTGAGACAAAACATCAATTACAACAAAAGCCAATACTTCCTTAAACACGCCACAATTCCCACTCTTCAATCCACAAGCCGATGTACGTGACCATCGATAAACCATAAAAGCAATCCACGTTTCAAACTTTCAAATAATTTATATACAAGCCAAGACAGTTTCCACAATTCATGACATACATTTCACAACACAATCCACAACAAACACTACATAACTCTCAACATACATTCCTCAACATACATTCCACATGAAACACTCCACAATCCGCAACATACATTCCATAACACACAATCCACAACACTTCACAAGCTACTACATACATTCCACAACACACAATCCACGTTAAGCACACCCCAGCCAATGATATATATTCCCCACCGTACATTCTACAACACACATTGTACAACAAACTCTCTACTTCACACATTCTACAACACACAATCCACAACACTTCACAATCTATAACATACATTCCACAACACACAATCTACAACAAACACACCACAACCAATGATATATATATTCCCTACCGTACACTGCACAGCAATCATTCTACAACAAACCCTCTACTACACACATTCTATAACACACAATCCACAACAAACACTCCACAACGTACAACATACATTCCTCAACACATTCCGCAACCCAACACAGAGATATTGAACAACCTATCATATCCAATATGCAATCCACAATATGACGGCGAATTGGTCGTTAGAACGTCGAATAAAATGTTTTGCAGTATTCGTTCCGACTTTCTGCTCTCTGAGTTCAAATCCCGCCGAAGTCAACTTTGTCTTTCATCCACTTAAGGCCGATAAAAAAAGTACCAGTCTAGTTCTGGAGTCGATTTTACCTCTATATGTCTTTCTCACTTCTATTCTCCTCTGGAATAAATCTACTGTATTTAGACCCGAAGAGAAGATGGACTCCGTCAAGTTTAAAAATGCCCTAGAAACGCCATATGTCAATATGGTGTCCCGACGATTCCCTCGTCAGTTCACAATTTACAATCTATAAACTGAATGCGAAATAGATCACACGCGATCATTCATAGCCATCTACAACCACCATCTATAACCATATTCCAGGGGCGACGGAAGCATTCCTCAATTGAGAAGGGGGAGGGGCAAATTTGGTCAATTTGGTTTTAATGATAAGTTTAGCTGTTATTAACAGTATCGGTAGAGGGTCGGACTCTATGCTTTGACACATAGAATTACGGCCCTTGCCATTTTGAGTTCAAATCCCGCCGAGGTTAACTTTGCCTTTCATCCTTACGGGGTCGATAAAATATAGTACCAGTCATACACTGGGATAACTGTTGGCCTTGTGCCAAAAGTAGAAAGAATTATCAAATATCAACCAGGATATAAAAAAATATGCGATAAACATAACATATGCATAAATTGTAGCGCATTTACAAATAGATGTATGATTTGGTAGTTTGGGGAGAAAAATATAATTATTAGGGGGAGGGGGAGATGTAGTTATTGCTGCCATTGTTGTTGTTCTTGATGAGGATGAAGTTATTCTTGTTGTTGATGTTCTTGTCATAGTTGTTGTTGTTCCTACTGATGTTGTTTTATTTAGCACCAATCGCATTCTGATCAAGTATGATTTTTTTATACATAATATTTTATTGTTTATGAAGTACAGTGTACATCTGGCATTCGCGGCTCCGTTTATTCGCGGAATTTTCCTGAGAACCTAACAAATAAAACCACCGCATATTCGCGGAATCGTAAATATCTTCCGCGATTTTTTATGGCTTTTTTCGTGGCAATATATATTTTTCCACACTTTTTAACGCTAAATTATTAATAACAATTAGCAGAAAAACCACCCTGAAGAGAAATTGAAGAGAGACTGTGTCCATGATACATTAAAAAAGACGATATTATATATAAACTGCATTACAGTGACTTGAAATGAAAACGAAAAAGGAAAAATTTAGTGACGCAAATATAAACGTTATGACATAACGATGCAAATATATACGATATAATATAGCTTCCGTTATATCATAAACGGAAGTATTGACCTTTGGAAATTTTAAAATAATCAATCATTATATATAAGAATATTTATATTTAATCAACAGCTACGAAATTTAGTACATAAATTATGTAATATTCATTCATTATTTATTCAATAACTTTGCCTTTCATCCTTACGGGGTCGATAAAATAAAGTATCAGTAATGCACTGGGTAATTGCTGGCCTTGTGCCTAAAATAGAAACAATTATTTATTCAAAGTAATCCAACTTATTTTACTAACGGGATAAAAAGTATATTCAGGACACAGTCCCGCACTCCTCCCTTTATTATATTATGATATACCTATTTGCCGACCTATATTATACGTTATGTTTTGACCTTTATAAGCATTTTTATGGATCACGTCCAATATTCGCAGCTTTTCACTCTTTGTTGGGGTTACGTTCCTAGAACACTGGAGTTGAACTGTGTATCCTTTTTGATTCAAATGATATTTGATTGCTATTTCTAGTAGATCGAGTGACCACGGGGGATGCTTCCACGCTGCTGTTTCAACTTTGGCTGACCAGTGACCACCATGAACGATTACCATCAGTTGTTGCCATTGACTACAACTGTATACAGTTATATGACTCAGCTTTGACGTGCTTATCTAATGATAACAATGAGAAACAATTCACATAGATTTACCAATTTATGCCATGTTTATGGCCACGAAGCACTCTCAGACCCCCCCCCCCCCCCCCGAACACACACCACCACCACTACCACCACCACAACTCGCCCCACAGCACACACTCTTCCTCTCAACTCCCCACTCTCTCTCTGCTTCACCCCTGCTCTCTCTATCTCTCTTTCTTCTGGAATCTATTGTCTATATCTTTTCTAAATGTTCTTTTAGTCATAGAGGTTCAGAGAGAGAGAGAGAGAGAGAGAGAGAGAGAGAGAGAGAGAGAGAGAGAGAGAGAGAGAGAGAGAGAGAGTGTGTGTGTGAGAGAGAGAGAGAGAGAGAGAGAGAGAGAGAGAGAGAGAGAGTGGAGTGGATATCCATACATACCTATACAGACTCAAGCAGACAAATATATATATGTGTGTGCGTGTGTATATATATATATGCATTTTTACACACACACACACACACACACACACACACACACACACACACACACACACACACACATACACACACACACACACACACACATATATCTATATCCAAAATTAAGATAAACCAAAATGAATTTAATCTAAATCAAAATTATGGGTGTCATGCCACAACGCATGCGCCATATCACCCGTAAAATAAGCTCCAAGATTCTAATGAATAGGTCCGAGCATTTTATAACAACTAGAAGTTGATTAACATATAAATAAACATATGAAACAATCACAGGGGATAATTTTTACAAGTGTGTAAGCACACATAGCTAGGTAGGTAACTAAATAAAGTTAACTAGAACTTCAAAAATAAATACCTTATAATATGATTAATCTTCCCTGTATATATTCCATAAAAAATATATATTTCACCAATTAATCGAATGGTAAACCACGGAGGCCGATACTTGGATTTTCAACAAAGGAAGAGGAAGAAGTCCAGCTGTCTGTGTTTACGCATTACGTTCAAATCAGCGACTGGCCAGTCACCCGTGCTGTATCTACTAAAAATACACACATCGTCATACCAGCTTCGTCCCAGTGGCGTGAATAGGGTTATCGACAACTAGAAACAGCAGTCAAGTCCTTTCAACAGAGTTAGCTCTACAATTAAGGAGCCGTATTTATATATCTATATCCAAAATTAAGATAAATCAAAATGAATTTAATCTAAATCAAAATTATGGGTGTCATGCCACAAGGCATGCGCCATATCACCCGTAAAATAAGCTCCAAGATTCTAATGAATAGGTCCGAGCATTTTATAACAACTAGAAATTGATTAACATATAAATAATCCCCTGTGATTGTTTCATATGTTTATTTATATGTTAATCAATTTCTAGTTGTTTTATATATATATAGGGACATAGAGAAAGAGATAGAGAGAGGTTGAGTAAGAGAGAGAAAGAAAGTGAGACAAGGCATATGCATGGATATAAAATTGTCTGGCACATCGTTTCACTTTCAGTTTTTAATCTACTTCCGTTTATTTCTCTCCATCTTATCCCCCTTTCGCTATTTATGGGTCTATCCTTCTATTTATCCAAAAATATATTACCTTCGAGGAAAAAGGGGGATTTAAAATCACCCCTCCGCCACAAATCAAAGCCGACACAATGGAAAGGACTGTGATTTTTCGCACGATTTTGAACAAACAAAAAAAACGGCTCTCCTTACTCAAGGCGAAATTGAAATCGTCTTGAAAGAGGCAATGTCAGACATACAATTCATACAAAGGGCTAAACTATATGGAAGCATTCCGGTGCTCTTCAAAAGTGAGGCCCTTGCAAAAAAATACCCAGTGACCCCGGTCACCTCTGCCACACACACCCTTTTCTCTACATACATGGGAAAAAGAACACAAAAAATAAACATTACCAATATACCACCCAACATTAACATCTGGTGGATTTCGGCAGGGTTCTTGGAGGAGGATGAAGACACAATACTGTCGATTCAAAAATCCACAAGAAACACCTGGAACGGCACAAGCTTGGAAATTTTGGTCCCATTGAAACCGGACAGAATTTCCAAGATACCAGAAAGGGTGCCAGTATACAATACCAGTTACATCCACATTTCGGCAAAAATCAGGAGGCCACATTGTTTTAAATGCGCAAGCACATCGCATTTAAAGGCCTCCTGTCCCCTATTACGAAAAAACACCACCATCCCCCAAAAAGTACTTTTACCAACACCAACTCCAAAACCACAGCAACAACAACAACACACAAAACAAGCAAACACACAAAAACAGACAACTGCTCAATCACAAACAACAGAGAAAACACAAACAATTCCCCTGAAAAACACAGTCCCACCCCATCACTCCATCCAACACTACCACATGGTGATGGTGTGTTTATATGTGTGATACATATAAACACACCATCACCACACAACATACCCCTCCAACACGCCCCTGATGACGATTCATCGCCAGACGAGGCTACTTCTCCATCCCCAAGTGAAGATGAAGGAGAGCGTCGGAAATAAAAAAAACAAATATAGAGACACCGCAAAGCCATAAAAAACACCAATCACCAACACGAACACACAACCACCAACACAAACAACAACACAAACACCACCACTATCAACAAAACCAGCAAAAAAAAACACCAACACCACCCCAAACACAAATGCCCACCATAAAAATAAAACTACAAAATGAACAACAAACCAAAACAACATAACAAAAAACAAACAAACAACAATACACATACATTAACACAAACAACAAAAACCTAATGGAGGTCATCTCATAAGACCCCAAAGTAGAAACTGAGGGAAAAACTTTTGTCAAGGCAGACTCTCAACCACACCTAAAACTGATAAGGGTTTCGATAGAAACCTATCAGAAATTAAAAGAACAATTTTCGCAGGACGTTGGCAACCCCTGTCAAAAGCCCATTAACCGCGTCCTATTAAAATGTCCCCCCCCCCTCACCGCACCCAAATGGAGATTGAACAATCCGATCTCCAAGAAACGAAAAGGTAAGTGTATCTGTTTGTCCCTTTTCGCCAACTCTTCTCTACCAACATGGCTAATTTATGAGTTGGAAGCGTGAATGTGCGTGGCCTAGGGATGCCCTGGAAACAGGGCCAACTTTTAAACGACCTTAGGTCACACGGTATGGATGTGATATCCATAACCGAGTCCAGGATCCACAACAGGCAACAACTAACCCCCATCTTCAATGACTTTGAGATCTACGCATCTCTCTGTCAGCCAGGAGGTGGAGGGGGAGTGGCTTTCATGTTTCGGAAGAACCTGGACGTCGAAGTACAGCAAGTACACTTGGACCCGGAGGGTAGACTGGTAGTCCTAGACGTGAACAGTGTTGGGCAATCGCGGCCAGATTTCTTTAAGCGAAGAGTCTTTTCTTGGAACGTCTCGCTCCTTACTTTTAGTGGGGGACTGGAATGGTATCCTAGACGCACGATGGGACTATGTAGGATCATGTACCAGTAGAGGGGGGGGGGGGGGTAGTAGAGGGGGGTGCCACAGCCTCAAACATTTAATCGGCCAATTCCAACTGGCCGATAGGTATCGACTAGATTTCACGACTGCACCACAGTGGACGTGGACAAACCGTAGCGGGACATCTAGATCGTATTTAGACAGGTTCTTTATTAGAGAGAGACAAGAAGATGTTAAACTGTCCACAAATGCACATGGTTGCCTATTCAGACCACAAACTTTCTATCTTCCTTCGGATGCAACCTTTTTTGAAATATTTACTTCTGCGTTTACAGATTGACTTTTTTATTTTCAGAAGATCCCGTTAAGGGTGAAAGCAGCGATTCTTTGCTTAAACTTTAATCTGTTATTTTAATAAATATTTGCTCTACGGTTCTTATATATCTGATATATATTTATCCTTATCGAGTCCTCTTTCGATTTAGTCTTCAAATTTATTATTATTACTATTTGGCTCCCTCGGTTGAGCACTCTATTGACTTATATTAATCGTGCAGAAACAACATCTGAATATTTCTACAAAGAACATACCCGTACCAAGCAGGAAAACATACCTAAAACTTCTGATACAGAAAACAGACGCGTTCATTAAAAGGTTGCGTTGGCGTGCCTTTTATTTCGACAATCAGGGAAAACCAGACAACAAACAGGATAAATTTGGGTTTAAAACCTATAATAACCCTCCGAGTAACCCAGCATTGCTACCCTTAGAAAATGATGTCTTGGAACTCATACGGAGTATCAAATTTTGGAATAGGAGCAATTCCTTCCGGCAGGACCTGAAGAATAGAATTCGTTCTATTAAGGATTCTAATGCCGTGCACGTCCACTCCGCCAAAACTGGCAATCTATATCAAGTGGGGCGCAGTACTTACCATCAACTGCTACATAGTGCTGTAACTAAGGATTACCGTAAAACTAATCGGAGCGTCATTCATGAAATCAACGATGCTGGATTTAAAATCACCTCTGATCTCAACATCCTGGACCGAACTGAACCTCTGGACTCTATTTCTTCCAACTTTACCCTGAAGGATCACAAATCCAATTTCCAGAACAACCCCTCTCTTCGGCTTATTAACCCTATGAAGTCCGATTTAGGTAGACTTAATAAAAGGATTTTAGATAGAATTATACCTGAAATTAGAAGTTTGGCCCCTCTTGCACTGTGGAACAATTCTTTCGCGGTGATTGATTAATTCAACGATATATGCAACAAGGAACATTGCCGTTTTATCCAATTCGACATCAATAATTACTACTCCTCCTTACTATACTTTACCACTTCTTCTTAGAGCTATCAATTTCGCTAAAACACTCACAGTGGTTAAGGATTTCGAAGTTGATGTCATCCTCAATGCCCGTAAGTCGGTGATTAATTTCGCCGACTCTATTTGGATTAAAACATCTAATAGTACCCCATTCGACGTGAGTATGGGGGCCAGCGATTCTGCGGAGGTTACTGATCTTATCGGCCTTTTCCTTCTTTTCTCTATCAAGGAAGAATTCCCTAACGTGGGCGGTGGTTTGTACCGTAATGACGATCTTTTGACCATGACTAAGTGCGGCTCACGTGCCTGCGACAGCTTCAGAAAAGAGCTCACAGCCTTCTTTAAAGGCTTCAACCTCTCCATACAGGTTGAGGCCAACCTCTCGGTCGTTAATTACCTCGACGTTACCCTCAATTTGTCGAATGGCTTGCACTACCCGTATAGAAAGCCGAATGATACGCTTAATTATATAAGTAAGCATTCTAACCATCCTTCCAGCATAACCAAGAACTTGGTAAGAAACGTTTCTTTGAGGTTTTCCAGTCTATCTACAAACGAGCATATTTTCAATATATTACAATGAAGCTCTTGCTCGGAGTGGATTTGTCGATAAGGTAGCATATACAGAGTACGAGAATAGACCAAGGAAAAATAGATCCCGACCCATTATATGGTATAACCCACCATATAATATGGAGGTGGCCACACTATTAGCTAAGATCTTTCTCTCCCTTATTATGAAGCATTTCTTCCCAGCACATAAATATAGTAAAATTTTTAATAGAAATACCATTAAATTTCTTACTCTACGACACCTAACTTTGCACATGACATCAGAGCTTCAAATTTAGCTAAATTACCTAGCCGTAGGAACACGTGTAAGCCTGTAGCTAGTACTAACTATAATTGTAGGAATCGGGTTGACTGCCCTCTATCCGGGAAATGCCTCTCTAGTAACATTGTCTACAAATGTAAGGTTGAAACAACCACGTTCCGTAGGGCCTACATAGGGTTAACCGCCAATAGATTCAAGCAGCGTCTTTACATGCATACCCATTCTTTTCTTAACCCTTTAAGAAGGAATATGACGTCACTTTCAGCTTATATCTGGAGTCTAAAAGACAACCACACCCAATATAAGTTACACTTGGAGATCCTAGCTAGGGCTAGATCGTATAAGGGAAATAAAAGACCACGTGACCTCTGCGACGCTGAGGCCCTGGAAATACTCTACGCCAAAGACCACATCTTAAACAAAAAATCTGAGGCAATTTCGGCTTGTAAACATAAATTGCACAAAACTTTCCTGTATTACAGCCCCACATTAAACCCTAACGGATAGTACGAACTATACGCGGATATTTTACGTCTCGATGTGGTAGCTAAGTATATTTTATGTTAATACCATTACTTATTTGTATAGGTAAGTATATATTACCTGTATGTTTTGTGAAGGTACGTATACTTTCTCGTACGTATATTTGCTTGTTTATGTTATGGCGTATATTATATATACTGGTACATGTGCATATGGTTATGTGTATAATTGAGTTTGCGTCTGTGTGAGTATGCGGGTTCGTACGTATGTAGGGTGTGTGTATATGTGTACTTTGTGTTTTGGTTGACGTACGTCTGCGAACATATGTGTGTTTACATGTAGGTGTGTGTGTGTGCGCGCGTTATACAGTATTTATGTGTGATTATTTATATACGTTTACTTACTTATGCGTATACACGCACACACACACACATATATGTATATATAATTTTAAATTTTTTGTGTATTTGGTGTATAAGTTCGTATGTTAGCGGGTACTGGTGTTGCGTGGGTTCTGTACGTGCGTGCGTGTTTTTTGTGTACGTGCTTGTATTTGCATACCCATGGCGAGTGTTTTCGCGTATGATTGTGTATGTACGTATTTGGATACGTGTATGTATATATTTAATTTCAATTACCTCTGTATTTTATTTACTTTATTCTTAACTCTGAAGCCGAGAATCATTCGGTTTCCTAAATAGAATTTTAGTCTACGACTTCAGTTATACCATTTACGGGGTTTGTCTTTGCGTATAATTGTTCTCATTGGTCCATATAATGACGTATTATCTTCGTTTTTTCCGTTCATTGCCTGAGAACCACCTAATAGAATATTAGCCTACGACTTTATTTATACAATAAACGTGATTTTTTCTTTGCGCACCTAATAATGACGTATTATCTTCGTTTTTTTCCGTTCTTTGTCAGGGAACGCTTCCACGACCCAAAGTATCGTCTTCCTTCGGTTGCAATTTTTTTAAATATTTACTTCTGCGTTCACAGATTGACTTTTTTAGTTTCAGAAGATCCCGTTAAGGGTGAAAGCAGCGTTTCTTTGCTTAAACTTTAATCTGTTATCTTAATAAATATATATATACATATATCGATAGATATGTAATATATATATATATATATATATATATATATATATATATATATATATATATATATATATATATATATATATATATATATATATATATATATATAGTTAAAAGAATAGAGGTGTAACACACAAGTTATTATATATTGGTAAACGGAATAGAGAATGCCGACAAATTGTTCACAGTTGAAAAATGGTTTAATTAGGAATGAAAGAGTATTGTAATTGTATGGGTTAGTATTCAGTTGTGGTTTTAAGCTTTTAAGTTTTTACCTGTTGCGCATTTCTAAATGCTTTTCAAAAATAATTTTGAGATAGAGTGTCCGTGTTGTTTGCTCTGATCTGATTAGTTTTGGGAATTCTACCTGTTTTTATGTTAAAAAAGTGGCTCCAGCGCTACTTTGGTGTTGCAAAAATTCTTGTGGTCAAAACAATTTTGATTGGTCGGTAGAGGTCATGTGAATGTAAAAAATTGATTTTGCGCCAAGACTGTTTTTATGTTAAAAGAGTGGCTCCAGCGCTACTTGGTGTTGTAAAAATTCTTGTGGTTAAAACAATTTTAATTGGTCGGTAGAGGTCATGTGAATGTAAACAATTGATTTTGCGCCAAGACTGTTTTTATGTTAAAAAAGTGGCTCCAGCGGTACTTGGTGTTGCAAAAATTCTTGTGGTCAAAACAATTTTGATTGGTCGGTAGAGGTCATGTGAATGTAAAAAATTGATTTTGCGCCAAGACTGAGAAATGACTCTTTCACAACAAATATGTGTGTGTGTGTGTGTGTGTGTGTGTGTAGTAGTAGTAAAGTGTTCGATGTTGTGATAATGGTCTTGGCGCAAAATCAATTTTTTACATTCACATGACCTCTACCGACCAATCAAAATTGTTTTGACCACAATAATTTTTGCAACACCAAGTAGCGCTGGAGCCACTTTTTTAACATAAAAACAGGTAGAATTCCCAAAACTTTTGAAAAGCATTTAGAAATGCGCAACCGGTAAAAACTTAAAAACTTAAAACCACAACTGAATACTAACCCATACAATTACTAATACTCTTTTATTCCTAATTAAACTATTTTTCAACTGTGAACAATTTGTCAGCATTTTCTATTCCGTTTACCAATATATATATATATATATATAATATTATATTATAATACAAGGACTATTTGTTAAGCCTTCATTACGTTTATTGATTGGTGACGCACGTTTCGCTATTGATCAGCTCAAGGTTCGATCTGTATCGATCTGGCCCGACTCTGGAATCAAAAGCTCGTCGGATCTCTACTGTTGTAACTTCACGTTACACTCCAAATATGTATATATATATATATATATATATATATATATATATATATTGTTATACTTTGGGAGGGTCATGTTGCCAATAAGAAACGCACGCACCAGTTGCTTTCACTCCAATTTATTATAAATTAAATTTATAAATTTAAGAATTTATAAAATAAATTTCCGTTTGGTTGGTTGGTTCCACAACCGGACGGTTGTTCATATATTGTCAAAGTTCTTTCGTCACACATTCTATTACCTCATCAGTGACTGGTGATTCTTCTCTTTGTTTTGTGCCTCTAATTTGTTCTATCCTACGCCATCTTGTTTTTGTGTGTGTTGTGTGTTTCTTTTGCGCATGTGTTACATCCGGGAGTCTGTGTGTGTTTTTGTTTATTTATTTGTTTATTTACATGTTACTGGTTGGTTGTTTGTTCTATGTGCGTGTGTGTGTTTTCATTTTGTCCTTAATTGTAAGTTGTGATGTTGCTATTCCATTCATGTTTTCTATTTAATTTTGTTTGGAGTTCATTTATGTTTACTGCTTCTGTGATTTGTCTAAACAAGGCGTCTTTTCTGTGTGTAGATTTTATTTTTATTTCTATGTTCTCTAATTTGCCCTTATGTTCTATTTTAGAATGTTGGTGGAGTACTGATGAATCTTTTCTATCTTGAAGCTCTCGCCAGTGTTCATTTAACCGTTCTCTTATACTACGAGCTGTCTCACCTATGTACACTATATTGTTATCTTTACATTGTCCTTCAGTACATCTTATGCTATAAACTATGTTTCTAGTTTTACAGTTAATATGGGGGCTTAGTTTACAGATTATGTATTTCTTATCTATACAGGGAGGTCTTTGAAAAGGGTATGTATTACTAATAAGTGTTTTTATGGAGGTACCTGATCTTTCTACTATCTTAATATTTAGTTTAAGTTTATCTAGGGTCCTTCTAAATTTGTAAGCTAATTTCACCTCTAGGGGTTGTATTGATGAACATTACACTTTGGTATTTATTGCTATCATACCATGAGTTTATTCTATTAACCTTATTCTATTAACCTTATTCTATTAACCTTATTCGCAAGTCACCCGGTTTGGATGGTCTACCTACGAGCTTTACGTAAATATGCCAGACTTGTTCTCCAATCTCCTCGAAGCCCTCTACTGCAACTGGCAGCAAAACGGGAGTATTCCCAGTTCTGTGAGCCGGGGGGTAGTGACGCTGATAAGGAAAGACGAGAACAAGAGGGACACATTAAACAATTTCAGGCCGATAACTCTGCTCAACACAGAGTTTAAGATTTTGGCCAGGGTGTTAGCGAAGAGGTTGGCGCTTGTCGTCGGGGATTTGGTTGGGGAGGCGCAAACTTGCGCAATCCCAACCAGGTCCCCGACGACAACCTCCACCTATTGCGATACATCATAGAGAGGGTAGGGTGTAAACCTGGCTTCGGTGGGGCTCTGATCAATTTATATCAATCGAAAGCATTCGATAGGGTCGACCATCGGTACCTGGAGGCTGTCCTCAAGGCGGCTGGCTTCGAAGCTGGATCGCTGCAATGCACAGCGGCACCTGCTCGATGGTCAAAATTAATGGCCAACTCTCAGAACCGTTTCAGGTCTCTCGATCGGTCCGTCAAGGGTGCCCTCTCTGCTCCCTTCTGTACGTATTGACTCTTGAGCCTTTACTGCGGAAGCTGGAGCTGTTGCATAGCATCCCGCTCGAACCGGGACGCGGAAAGTCTGTGTCGGCTTATGCGGACGACATCACCATGATGGTGTCGGATATCTCAGAAATCGAGGTGGTCGGCAACTTATTGGAGGAATATGAAAGGTTGACGGGAGCAAAACTTAACCCGGAAAAGTCAGTGGGCTTGCAACTCGGCACCTGGAGAGGCAAGTCCATGCCGTCCAACAGCGTCGTTAGGCGCTGGGCGGACGGACCGGTAAAGTTGCTAGGGGTTTGGTTCGGGCCAGACCTCCAGGTGGATAAGAAGTGGGACGAGGTGACGGGCAGGGTAGCCAGTCTCACCCAGAAATGGGCTGGGATGAAGCTATCACTGAAAGGTCGGGCGGAGGTGGCGTACGCGTACATCGCGTGCGTCATCTACTACCGTCTGACCGTCGTCCCTTGCCCCCGTTCGCTCCTCGCCATCTTGGAGCGGCTCCTGTTTAAATTCTTGTGGAGGGGTCAGGTTCCGCTGGTGAGGCGGTCCATCTGCTGCCAGCACCCTCTACGTGGAGGGCTGGGCATGCCGTGTATAATGATTCGCAGGCACGCACCTGAGGCTGCGGCATCTCCAGATATTCTGCCTAAACGGTGAATAGGTGTGGTCGCCGTTTGTCAGACGGGCCTTTCCGCAGCTCGTTTCTTTGACTGAGCTGCAGTCCTGGGTTAAGAAGAGACCGAGACTGGGTGACTGGCATCTGGAATGTTGCCAGGCACTCACTGCCCTCTACCAGGCGGGCAATGCCGTCAGTGGAACTTCCACTCTCGAGTTCTATAGAGGATTAGTGGTGGGAAAGTGCGACGAAGCACTCAGAGAGGCTCTGGGAGTCAACGAAGTCGAACTAACCAGTCTGTACTGGAGGACTTTCGAGCCTGGGACGATGGATAATTTCCCAAAATCCCTCGCTTGGCAGTGCTACCGGGGGGCACTGCCGGTTCGAGATAAACTCTACAGGCACGGAAGTGTTGTCAGACGGACCTGCCCGAGATGCGCGCAGAGCGACGAAACCGTTCTGCACGTACTCGTCCAGTGTCCGTGCATTACTGACTTGTGGAGTTATGTTGAACAGCTGTTGTCGCGTGTAGAACGGATCCGGCTATCGGCCGAGTCCATAGTGAAGATCGACCCGCCGCCTTCTTTTGGCCAGGAAGGGTAGGCAATTTTCCTGTCTGGTGGCAGTAGCGAAAGAGGTTGTATGGTGGACGAGGTTGAAAGGACTGAAGACAGACACTTTTCTCTTCGGCCAATCCCTCATCAACTTTTTCAAGTTTCATTTGGAAAGGAAGGTGAGGGTGGAGAGAGAAGTCCTGCCCCCCAGTACATTTGCTGAAAGGTGGGTGAATGTGGCGAGAATGGCCCGTGTGAGTGGGCCTACTCTGGTCATGCGGCTGTAGGTAGGTAAATTTGAAGAGGAGAGCGGTACCCTTCCAGGGTGCTCTCGAAGCGTCGGGTCGTTCAGGACTGGTGGGGTACTTGAGCCAACCCTGGGTGGTCATCCCCCCTATTGGGGAATGTTTTCTTGTTGTAACTTTCTTGTTACTTTATTGTTACTTTGTTATTGTGATTCATATTGTTTACTCGATTTTTCTGTAAAACCCCACTGTCCCAGTCTTTTGAATTGTCCCCTATATGTCGGCCCTTGTGGCCAATAAATGAAATCATTATTTTTGTCAGTAGTAGTAGTAGTAGTAGTAGTAGTAATCTTATTTTTATTGCCTATTGTTACAGCAGTGCCGAGTAGTGTTATTTTCTGTAATATGCATAATAATTATTATTGTTGTTTTTGTTGTAGAGATTCTTTGCCCGCCGGTTACGCTTAACCGCCGAGCAAAGAATCCTTATAATATTATCTGCACTCTACTTTTCTGAAGCATAGAGTAGTAATATGAATAGTAATTTCGTGACTTCGTCCCAGTTACGTTTGTCATCGGTACACTTGGGGACGTCAAAGCCAGAGCTAATTCCAGTTCCCGGGCCACGTCAGGTTCTGTCGTCTTGCGGAAGATCTCGTTGATGAGGCTACTGCTGGAGGAGATTGAGAAGAGATAGGCCAGCAGTGTCAAGTCAAAAGTGAATCCGATGCCGAGGCCATCGAATCCTACAGAGTGCTTCGCTTGTTACCAGCCAGTGCTCTCCTTTGTTTTATGGATTACTGAATAACTCATAGTAAAAATTTGATATATCCTTAATTGTTTATCTTTATTTTTATTTTTATTCGGATTCTCATTATAAGCAGATAATTACAATTTGATTAATATTTTCATACTCTTCAATAAAAATTTCCTTTTTTTTAGCTTTATATTCATTGTTTCGTGTTTCATTTTTTATTTATATATTTTTTAGATTATTTTTAGTTTTGTTTTTTTTAGATATATTTTATGTTATATAGTTTTATAGTACTCATCATATTTTGAGACCCTAAATATGATTATAGGTAATGGTTGTTTTATCTTCTTAAATGACCATTAATTTGACTTACACATTTAAATATTTTTACTTTTATTATATGTAAAATTTTCATTCACTATTATTATCATCTTTAGTTAAACTTAAATTCCTCTATAAAAAAGAAAAATCTCTTTGCACAAATCATTGGCGATATCTGCAATTAAAAATGATGACCCATGTATTGTTTAAAGTTATTAACTCTTAATTGTCAGGTAGGCCTTTTCACCGCCATCCTTGTTTATACATTCATTAATGTATATATAATTTCTAAATTATTATTTATATATGTTCATACACGGAACAAAAGCGCTCAGCTTTCATACCTGATTGAGCAAAGTTTTCCTTATTCACATACCCTGATATTTTACTCCATAAACATAATTTATTATTTATGAAGTATAATATAATTCATTAATTTTATCTTCTAGGTATGTTTGTCATTCTAATATTTAACATATAGCGCTATACATTTTCTTATTCTCTAAACCTCGTTACAAATTACGGCGTCGTTGTCATTTAAACTTAACGTCTGATTATAACGGTCTAGTTATATGCATTATTTTCAAGATATGAAACCATCGGGATAATTGAAGGATTTTTTTCACCTTGAAATTGCCTTTTCCAATATTTAAAAAAAATGTTTTTATCATGTCTCTGAAGATAAAGGAATGAATGAAATATAAATTATTCGAGCCAATGCTCAGATTTTAATATATAAACACATTTTACATCTCTTTAATGTTGAGACATGTGTAAGGCAAATAAATTGTCACATATTTATTCATTCTCCTTATCTATCCATTATTATTGAAATGCTCCGTTCATCTGCATTGATGAAAGACAACGGAGCTGTTTACTCAAGGTTTATTTCCTTATTTTCTATGGAATATACCTTTCCTGAATTGATGCATTGTCTTTATAGAATGTTGAACTACATCGAACATAACATTTTAATGGCTTAACGTTTGCCCTTGTTACACACACACACACACACAAACGCACGCATATATATATATATATAAATGTATGTATTGTATATTCACTAATATACTGTATGTTTATTTAAAAACATTTTGAAGGCCTTTTGCTATGAATTTACTGTAGTGTCATAGTCACATACCTAGCTTCAGAGAAGGCTAAAGGGAATAACCGACAAGTTTCTCGCTGTTTAGCGGTTATCAAGGTTATATGCCCCTCTCGGTTTTTGCTGTGAGCTGTAGATGCTAGATTCTTATAGAATACTAATTATGTTTATGAGCTGTTTAAACTCCTTAACATACAGAACGGTTGCCAGCCAAATAACAATTATAAATTTGTGTTGGAACTCTGAAATAGCGATGTATTTATGAATGTACGTATTATATATCAAATAATTGTTTCTACTATTGGCACAAGGCCAGCAATTACCAAGTACATTACTGGTACTTTATTTTATCGAGCCCGTAAGGATGAAAGGCAAAGTTAACGCCGGCGGGATTTGAACTCAGAATGGCAAGGGCCGTAACTCTATGCGTCAAAGCATGGCGTCCGACCCTCTACCGATACTGCCAATTCACCTATATCAAATAATTGTTTCTACTTTAGGCACAAGGCCAGCAATAACCCAGTGTATTACTGGTACTTTATTTTATCGACCCCGTAAGGATGAAAGGCAAAGTTAACCTCGGCGGGATTTGAACTCAGAATGGCAAGGGCCGTAACTCTATGCGCCAAAGCATGGCATCCGACACTCTACCAATACTGCCAATCCACCATCAAATAATATACTGTATTTTTATTTAAAAATTGGTAATCTATAAGAATGCTGCTTCGATGGCTCAGGGCATAAAAAGAGAGCGGTATATAACCTTGATAATCGGTAAACAGCGAGAAACGCGTCGGGTATTCGCCTTTGTTTTTGCTGAAGCTAGGTATGTGACTATAGTCACTACCCTAAATTCATAGCGAAAGGCCTTCAAAATGTTTTAAAAGCTCCAAGAAAGGGGCATTTCCGAGCAGT
>OZ024741.1:227356657-227394157 GCA_964016885.1 Eledone cirrhosa
ATATATATATATATATATAAATACAATATCGGAGAAAGCTTTTTAGCGATACTCCGGCCAAATTCCAACTCACTCAACAAACATTAGGAAATAAGTGATTATATTCCCAATTATGTGTTCGGGGTGCTAACTAAAACTATTGCGTGGAAAGTTGGCTGTATTATTTCAAATGAGATATATCTAATATATCTCTTCCCAGACGGACGTCTAGTTTCATTATAGGATTCCTAAAATTGTGGTGAAATTATACCAATTTATGTAGGAGCTTGTATACCATCAATAGATATATATTCAAGTGGGCTCCTATAATTCATCAGTGGGTGCCCCAATAATACTAATATTGATAATCTAACCAACATCAGCATTTAGCGATAATCACTTTCTGTGCCAGAGGTATCTGTCAGGTTGCCAGTCCAGCAGTTCTGAATGAAGTGCTCGAACTGATTCAAAAAATGAGGAAGTGAATTAGCGCAAAAAAAAACAATACATGCGCGAGACAATGAACTCTGAAAGGAATTCAGGCCACGTGCTAAGAACTCAATTTGAAATTGAAAAAATATCTATGTGTGTACAACATTTGATGACACAGATATTTTCTCGGGCAAAATAACAGAATGAGATATAAGGAACAATCAATATTCATATATAAAAAATAAACAAAGAAATGCTAACCTATATATATATATATTGCAAGGCCAAAATTATATGATTCCAGTTCCACAGTGAAATAACAACCCAACCAGGAACTGGGCATATCAGAGTATTGACAAAATTATACACCTCAACAACATATGTACTTGTCTATACCACACTAATTCGGACTGCCTGAAGAGGTCACAGCCAAAGATGGCTGTCACTGAAATATATATAGCAGTAATAAACGAAGCTAAATTTTAAACATTTGACTTTTTATTTTACTTTATTTTACATTACTCCGGAGTAACCAAACCAACCTGCGCACTTCGTCGAGTGCTGCAGCCTGCATACTGCATACTAGGGTGTTGGTATACAACCAACATATACTCAAAATCTCTCTTTCTCTCTCTCTCTCTCTATATATATATATATGTATATATATATATATATATATATATATATATATATATATATATATATATATATATATATATATATGTATGTATATATATATATATATATATATATATATATATATATATATATATATATATATATATATATATATATATATATATATGTATATATATATATATATATGTATATATATATATATATGTATATATATATATATATATATGTATATATATATATATATATATATATATATATATATATATATATATATATATATATATATATATATATATATATATATATATTATATATATATATATATATATATATATATATATATATATATATATATATATATATATATATATATATATATATATATATATATATATATATATATATATATATATATATATATATATATATAAACATATACTAGCAGTAAAGCCTGGCGTTGCTCGTGGCTGTTCAGTAGCTGTGTTAAATTTACAATGTTAAGTTCCTTTCTTGGCTTAAAAACTGTAGAGTCTACAGAGTCTACAGAGTCTACAGAGTCTTCATGTGGTACTTTTGATTAATATTCCCTCAACCAACAGTATGCCTTATGAAGTTAAGAAAACATAACCATAACCCGAATGTTAAAACAAAAGGGGGTGCTGGGATAAAAACTGCACTGGTAATCTATTAACAAAAATCGAACATGTAAACACTGCAATACTTGTCTCAGAGAAAAACATCAGCGTAACCAAACTATCAGTTATTTTGAAGCAAAGAAATTGGATGGACATGAAAACCCCCCCCAAAAAATGCAATTTCATCGCCTATCACCTCTTTGCACGACTGTCTGTCTGCACAACTTTATCGCCTATATCACCTCTTTGCACGACTGTCTGTCTGCACAACTTTATCGCCTATCACCTCTCTGCACGACTGTCTATCTGCTCAACTTTATCTCCTATATCAACTCTCTGCACGACCGTCTGTCTGCATGCCTCCATCGTCTATCAGCCCGACTGTCTGTCTGCACAACTTTATCGCCTATAGCAGTAAAGCTCGGCGTTGCTCGGTGCTGCTCAGTAGCTGTGTTAAAGTTACAATGTTAAGTCGTTTCACATTCATCTGTAGAACAAACGTAGCCCATGTGTCAAAATTTGTGAAAATCGGTTGCGAACTCCAGACGTTATGACGTTTTGTTGCATTGCACTGCAGTGCTTCAGTCTACTCCAAGGAAGTGGTTAAAGGGGGTTATCTGCCGGGGAGCCCTATAATCAATATCTGGAAAAATGAAAATGCCGATGACCATCCGGAGTACATAAGTAACCTATGTCTTAAGTTTGATGAAAATACTGTAGAAATGCATAAGGTTTACACACACACACACACACGCTCGCGCGCGTGTGTGTATGTATTTGTGTGTGCGTATGTATATGTATGTGTATGTCCGTCGGTGCATACGTATGTACTGGCCTAAATCTTCACTATTTACTTTTACTATTTTAAGGCAAAGTTAAAATCCCGTCGAGGTTAACTTTGGCTTTCATCCTTACGGGGTCGATAAAATAAAGTACCAGTAATGTACTGAGTAATTGGTGGCCTTGTGCCAAAAGTAGAAACAACTATTTTAATAACCTCTGTCATTTTCGTTTACAATTTTATTTCATTCTTAAATTCCGGGGCTGGAAATCATTCGGTTATTTTAAATAGAATATTAGTCTAACGACTCCATTTATACCATAAACTTGGTCTCGTCTTTGCATGAAATTGTTCTTCTCGATCCACATAACCACGTATTATCCTCGCTTTTTTCCCGTTCATTACCAGGGAACGTCTTCTCGAACCAAAATATCGTCTTCCTGTTTTCCTTCGGTTGCAACGTTTCTCGAAATATTTAATTCTGCGTTCACAGATTGAATTTTTTAGTTTAAGAAGATCCCGTTAATGTTGAAAGCAGCGATTCTTTGCTTAAACTTTCTTTCTTTCTCAACCCTCTCCCTTTTTCCTCATACCTTCTCTCTTTCTTTCTCTCTCTCTCTCTCACTCATACCCCCCTCTCTCTCTTCCTCTACAGAATGGAGAACAATAAAGAATGCGCAGATCTCTCTTCTTCTCTCTCTGTGTCTTTATATATATATATATATGTGTTTGTGTGTGTGTGAACCAGCGTTCGTCGCCCTTCTCTTTCTCTCTCTTTCTCTATCTGATTATCTTGTACCTCTCTCTGTATAACGACCTATCTCTCTCTACATCTACCTTTCTCTCTTTAGATGTATATGTATATGTGTGTGTGTGTGTGTGTGTGGTATCTATATATAGAGAGTTGCAACATGTATGTAGTTTCATAGATTTTTTAGGGTAGTAGTGAGAGGAATTAAGCGTGCAATAGAGAGGGTTACAGCATGTATTTAGTTTTATCGATTTTTTTTCATAGAAGCAGGAAATGTATGGCAAAGTTTATTATGCGTTGACCATCCTTGGTAAATTTCGAGCACATTGGAAAAAAATCATCAAAATCGGTAGAGAAATGTGGAAATGCATAAAAATCACACACACAGACAGACATCTTCCGTTTTATATTTATAGAGATAATGAAATATAAAAGTTACGAGCGAAAGAAAGGGGTATCCTCGTCAGTTGTCTACTAGGAATCATTGGTATTTCTTCGCGTTAGAGACAATATACCTCAGCTTATATATGAGAGTGTTGAAGTTTGCTTGAAGCATTGTGGAATAATAAAATTGGTCGTTTTGGAAGCCACAACAATGCAGATGGGTAAATCTCCGGCTAACTGTATCAGGTGGTAATGAGAGAGATGTAATATATATATATATACTGTATATATATATATATATATATATATATATATATATATATATATATATATATATATATATATATGATGGCTGCAAACTCTGCTAAGACTATTGCAATCGCTTGTCAGATTACAGAAAATGGTGCACTTTTAGGCTACGGCCAGCCACACGAACCTGTAACAGATCCTGAACAAGCAACGCCTGTGCTTTGAGGTTCTTTTAAATGTGGAAAGGCCTTGCACTCGACCAATCCCACTCTCTGAGTATCGAAAACTCTACCTGAAAAGGAGAAATGGTCAACATCATTGGATGCTTTCGAAGCCGCAGGTTTTTTTGCAGTTACCCTCTCCTAGAAAGGTGTTGTGACAACAACTGGGGGTCTTTCACTTCCAGGTAAAAAAAAACAGTACTATTTGGATGGCAGTTGACTCTGAGTTGCTGAGTTCTTCCGCCCTTGGCAAGGTCTTGTATTTTTTCATCCTGCAGGGCGTCCAAATATCACCCTCCTCACCAAGGAAGCTTGGTGGAGTTGCCACTTTAGTCGCCGACGACCAAACCATGGTAACACAAACACACACATATATATATATATATAAATATGTGTGTGGGTGTGTATATATATAAAATCTAATTTTAGGCTTAATCAATACATATAAGATATAAGATATGTATAGATAATTTTTCTTAGTCAAAGCTCAATAAACTTTTGTTTAGAGCATCCATAATATAAAATAATTTTAAACGATATATATAGAAATATCAATTGAGAAACTAACCAGGCTTTAATACATGTTTACATATAAAAACAAATACTATGTAAGGTGTTAAATAAAAAAGATTATTCACATAACGATTAAGTGGCTGAACTTCCAAATATGACCATCCAATCATAGACAGATCTGGTTCTGGGAACCCAAAAGAATTGAAAATTCACCACCGATTACAATAATTAGTATCGATCACCAACTATCGTGAAAACTTAATCAAGACCATGATTCCCTTCGTTAGTATGTTTACGTCTCTGCTAGCATACATATATATCTCACGTTGTATTAAAAGCCTAGTCTCTACCTTTTTGGGAAAGATATTTAAATAGATATTTTCTATGTGATGTAAATTATAACATATTATATATAGAAATATGTTTAGAGATAGGGATAGGACAGGAAAATGGGACAAGCCTTCAGGAGTGCTAGAAATCCTCCAATCCATAATAATGATTTCTAGTATAGGCACAAGGCCAGTAATTTAGGGAGAGGGGAAAGTCGATTAAATCGACCCCAGTACGTTACTGGTGCTTTATTTTATCGACCTCGTAAGGATGAAAGGCAAAGTTAACCTCGGCGGTATTTGAACTCAGACCGTAGAGGACCGTAACTCTATGCTGCAAACCATGGTGTCCGACTCTCTACCGATACTGCCTATCCACCGCCCTCCACCAATCCACAATAATAATAATAAAGAAGAGGGCAGTGGTTTGGCTGAATTGGTTGAGCGTCGGACACCATGCCTTGCGATAGACAGTTACGAATCTTTACGTTCTGAGTTCAAATCTCGCCGAGGTTAGCTTTGCCTTTCATCCTTACGGGGTCATAAAATAAAGTACCAGTAATACATTGGGGTGGATTTAATCGACTTTCCCCTCTCTCCTTAAAATTGCTGGCCTTGTCCCTAAAGTAGAAACAATTATTATTATTATCGACCACTGAGGTAAAAGTACACTTCTTCACGGCACCCTAAAAGTTTCTGGAATTCTCTTATTTTTTCATTGGTCCTAATCTTTTGTTCAATTTCTTAAACTTGACAAATGCGTAGAAGGACTACTCTGCAGGTAGGATTGTCTTATCTGGAACGGCACCCATTTAAGGGTGTCGTGCCATCGAAATTATAAAGATTTAATTTTCATCGTAGTCGAATTTCTAACATGGAGGATACCATACACGGAGAGAGAGAGAGAGAGAGAGAGAGAGAGAGAGAGAGAGAGAGAGAGAGAGAGAGAGAGAGAGATCACTTCACATTGAGACGGGGGCGACGTTTCCCTTGTCGAACTGAAAATACTTCTTGATGACAGCGTCTGCCAGCCATCAAACGAAGTAGGAAAAATATTAATGCAAAGTAACAATCTTATTTCAAACAATGTGATTTTAAATAACGAAAGTTGCTTGAAAGGAAAAAAAAAAACAACATCTATACCATGAAAAACAACACTGAGAACAACTAAAATAACTAAAGAAACAACAGCTATAAACAACCGCTATGAAATTGAAAATGGTGATAACAGCAAACATAACAACTATAACAATGGAAATAACGATAATAACAACAACAGCAACAACAGCAATGATAACAGCAGCAACAGCAACAACAACGAGCCAGCAGGCAAACCACCAAAAAATGCAAGCTCTAACGCTATAAGCTATCTTTCGCTAACGCTACGAAACCCCCTTGCCAACCAAGCGCCATTTGCTCTGAAGAAGGAGTACAACAGGCTAGACGAATGTTGGAAAGATCCGGCATTGTCTAACATCCCTGTTGACACCATCCAAAATACAGTACGTTGCCCGTTGACCGTATTATTGGTTAAAAAACATGAAAGGTGGAGAGAGCCACAGAAGCTTTAGGCTCCGTATGCAATCTAAAAGCTTATATCCAAAGGACATGGGTTTTGGCACAGTGGAGGTGAGATTTGCGATAAAAAAACTCCTACAAGTGAAGAAATCCTGTTAGTCCCTTACTACTGCGGCCAGAGACTAGCGATGATCTGTAACCAGCAGGTGTCGCCCGAAATAGCCATGTCCTGGCTAATTGTTACAGTTACAGTTATTCTAGACAAGGAAAACTTAAGAATCTTCGAAGTCTACCAGACCAAAAAAGAGAACAGGTCGGACATGGGGTAAAAATCCTCATCCAAACCAGTCAGAAAAATGTTGATGCCATTCCGGAACAAATTCATATTCCAATTGGCATCATCCTACCCATTAGAATGGAAGGGAAGAAGGCCAAGTGTCACATTTGCCTTCTGCTCAAAATTGAAGGGAAAAAAAAAGAGACTCTTTCTCCTACCAACACAAAGGAACCCATCAACAGCAACCACCAAAACTCGGACAGTAACAGCATCATCAACATTAACAAAAACAACAGGAACACCAACAACAAGAACAGTCACTGTAACACAAATGCCCACTACAGCAACAAAAGATTCCCCCAGTCTCCAATTCATTCAAATGAAGGGCATGCCCCTCCCCGACTCTGAAAGGTCAGACATAACCTACAGTGAGTTTGACCAGGACAGCAAGTAGAAAATGGTGAGCAAATGTAGGAAAAAGGAGAAAAGAAGAAAAACAAAACTGAAAAAAAATACCGAACATACTTCATCCACACATAAAGCCACATGTTAAACAAGTACATCCCCACCCATACCACAAGCGCCCAAAACGCCACCACAATCACAACCATCACAAGCACAACTTAATAAAAATAACAAAAGCAAACACAAAGTAAAGAAAATAGCGTTACAAACTACATGATCATAAACACAAAAACACAGACTCCATGAAATCCACATTGAACCATCACATAAACAAATGTTATAACATTCACGATCCCCATACCTACACACATACAAATCATTCAAACAACACAGGACACACCTTAAAACTAAATTCCCAATGGAATGGTGATTTCCGAGAGAAGACCATCAAACGTGAACTTGGTGATCTTGTCTACAAGCTTGTACTGGTGGAAACATCCCAAAATAGCCAGAAGGACAGAAAAAAAGACCTTCCACATAAAACCAAGTAAATGGTATTACTCACCTTTCTTCTTTTCCCGAACACATGACCTTGCTCAGAATAGGCAGTGTGAATGCACGTGACTTGGGGTCGCTTTGGAAGCAGGGTGACCAGCTCATCGACCCTGGGTCACTGAACATAGATATAGTGGCCATCAGTAATACCAGAATTTCCGAGCCATGAGCCTTCACACCCATTTTCGGAGGCTATGGGGTGCACGCATCTTTAGGCCGGACGTGATGATGAGGGAAAGTCACCGTGTTGTTTCGGAAAGGCCTAGGTTTCGTAATTCGGACCATCTTCCTGGATTCAGAAGTTAAGTTGGTGTGCTGGACGTGATCGGCAACGAAATACATGTTTTCAGACTGGTTGATGTCTATGCCCCTGCAGGGGCAGGACGACTTGATTTCTTCAGCCGTCTAGAACATTTTCTAGAAAGGTCCAGCTCTTTAGTGTTAATTGACGACTGGAACGGGATCATATATGCCCGCTGTGTGGGCTTATTGGACAAGGGAGCCAAAGCCTCACAAACCTGCTCAAACAATTTCAACTGTTTGACAGGTATCGACTGAATGACAACAGAACAGGAAAATTCCGTTTTGTGAGCTGAGAAGCTATCCTAACAAGAGGGACTATATTGACAACGTTAAGCCCATAACTCAAAATTGTGACCAAGTTGTTAGCGACGAGCCTGGCACTTGAGGCACAGACATGTGCCATTCCGAAAAGACCCATCACCTCTCGGAATCGCTCCATATTAGGCGTTCCATCCGCCAAGGTTGTCTCCTCTAATCCCTGTTCTACATACTGACGCTAGCGCCAATACTTCACAAGCAGTAGGTGTTGAGCGCGAACTAGGATGCGAGAGATCTGTGTCAGCATATACAGTCGATGTCACCGTGGTGTCGAGTACTAAACACATCGCGGAGATCGGCACTGCTCACACGAAATATGAAGCAGTAACATAGCAAAAATTAACCAGGAAAAGTCGGTGAGCCTGGAGAGGCAGGTCACTGGACAGAGGGACCGATTAAATTGCTTGGTCTCTGGTTTGGTCCAGACCTCCAGATGGAGAAAAACTTGGACGAGGTAACCAATGGAGTAGCCACTCTCATCCAGAAATGGACAGAGAATAAACTATCCCTGAAAGGTCAGGCAGAGGTGGCTATGCGTACATCGCGTTCGCCATCTACTACAGCCTGACGGTTATGTCTTGCTCGGTCTACGTCTGCTGTGTAAACATGCGCTGAGGCTACGGCATCTCCAGCGTTTCCTTGACGGTGAACAGGTGTGGTCGATTTCCGCCGGGCACATGTTTCACCCAGCTCGTCTCCTTGATAGAGCTGCAGTCAATCAAAAACCGAGAGGGAAACTAGGATGTCTCCAAGCGCCTACAACCCCCAGCCAATCGGGCACTGTGATCGGTGAGAACTCCTCATTGGCGTGCTATAGATGGTTGTTGGTTGAAAAAGGCGACGACGGTCTTGGGGATATCCTGGGTGTTTCGACAACAACTACAACAATAACAGCGTCAACCAAAATACAGACAACAGAAAAAAATGACAACAAATGCAACAACGCTATTAACACCAGTAACAAGAAAATAAACAACGGCAACAACAATAGCAACAATACAAATTGCACTGAAAACAACAACAACGGTGGCACCAAAAACACAACCAACTACAACAGTGATAACAGCAACAACACCAACAACACCGTTTGTAGCAGTAGAAACAGCAACAGCACCAGCAACAAGAACAGTAGCGGCAGTAGTGGCAGCAATAATGGTGCCGCTGAAAAAGGGGCCACTTCTTTCGCAGGTGTCGCTCGAAATATAGAGACAGAGCTAGTGAGGGAGGAGGAGATGGTACTCGCAAGAACCATGGTGACTAGAAATGATAATAGTTTCCCTGAAACCTCCACCCGATTTCTTCAAAGACCAGCAGCTGCGCACGGTGACTTACCGCACCGTAAGCAAAATGTCATATCGGGTGGGGAGAGCCACGGAGGCTCAAATCCAAACGGCCTTGGGGTGCTTCTGGGCGCGCAAAACCCACATCACCCGAGGCAAAAAGTACGCCACAGTAGAGTACTTTTCGCCACCCCTCTAGAGGCGAAGTCTCACTCTTTGGAAACCCCAAAGAGTGAGGAGATAGTCTTGGTACCCCCCTACTGCGGGCAGAAAATTGTGAGGGTCAAAGTGACCCAGGTCCCGCTCGACGTGCCCATACCTTGGCTGGCCGCGTCTGTACTGGCTGGAACCGAGGAGAAGACCACCATACTGCAAATACAGAGAATCGGAAGAGAGAACTGCTCAGGAATAGGCATGCAAATGCTAATACAGACTGACCAGGAGTGCTTCGTGGCCATCCCAGAAATCATAGACCTCGAAGAAGGAGTCCAACTCCCTATAAGCGTGGAAGGAAGGCGCCCAAAGTGATATCTCTGTGGGCAGAAGGGTCACCTCAGGGCCTTCTGCCCGTAGAAGACAGCCAAGAAGAGGGTCCCCTCCTTCTGACGCCGGATCCGTTGCTACCAAGAGCAGGGCAGGAAACAGAGGCAGAAGACCCTTCCATGGTCAGTAGGAGGGAAACGTCTGTGGCACCCATACCAAGGCCACGGACAACTAAAACAGCGGCAACACCAACAGTCGCAGTAGCTACACCGGCGGCAAATTCGCCGGAGCGGGCTCCAATACCACCACCAACAGCAGTAGAGCTCATACCCCTCCCAGACGCCACGGAATCCGATATGGAGTATGAGGTGGGAAGAAAGTGGCAAACGGTCTGCCACAAAAAAAAAACAAAAAAGGAAAAACCCCTTAGCTTCACCCTCCAAAAGCGAAGGCAAACGAAGAGGGGTTAGGGAGAGACTTGCAGCAACACCACTACCATCACCATCACCACCAACAACAACCACACCGCCACCAGCATCACCAAAAACACCAACATCGCAAACACAACAAAACACACACACCCAACAGCAACAACAAGAAAACAACAACAAAATCACCCCTCCCGCCAAAAAGTACACAGCCATAAACATGGCAAATAAAGAACTCTTACAACATATAAAAGAGCACACAAACATCACAGAAAAAATTACTATACCCCACCAACACCAAGAAGTGCTTTTTCGGAGAGGCTTGGATCTCGCCGTACGGGCCATCTTCCTGGAGCCAGAAGGTAATTCGGTGGTGCTGGACGTGACCGGCAGCGAAGGTAATGCTTTCAGGCTAGTAGCCGTCTACGCCCCAACAGGGGCAGGACGGCCAGATTTCTTCAAACGTCTAGAGACCTTTCTTGGAACGTCCCGCTCTTTAGTGTTAGTGGGCGACTGGTACGGTATCTTAGATGCACACTGGGATTATGTGGGGATAGTAGACAGGACAGGAGGGTGTAAAAGCCTCAATAACCTGCTCAGACGTTTTGAACTGTCTGACAGGTATAGAGTGGATTATCCGAATGTGCCAATGTGGACATGGGCAAACCGCATCGGGTCATCCAGATCGTATTTAGATACGGTATTCTGTAGAGAAACAGATAAGATTGTCCACAATTTAAAGCAGTCGACTACACGGACCACAAATTTGTGATCTGTGAAGTTCACTTAGATAGACTCCATAGGCAAGGGCTCGGCTACTGGAAGCTGAACGCGTCGTTCCCGGTGCGCAAAGCTTACAGAGACCGGATTAGCGAATTAGTTAAGCGTGCGTTGACGGGTGCGATCGTCAACAACAGGTGATGATTTACCCTGAAAAGGGCTATTAGAGTAGAATCGATAAGGTTTAGAAAAGGAGTAGTGATAAAGGAAAATAGAGTAGAGGCAAAGTTAGTTAGAAAGATAGAAGTGGCGTTTAGGACAGGCATCGCAACCGACCTGCTTGCGGCGAGATTGGCACTCGACAACGCAAAGCATGAAGGCTGCGTTGTCAGAGCTAGAGCGCGTGCTCTAAGACACGAGGGGACGAAAGCCGTTCAATGGGCCCGGGTGGTGGAGGCGCGACGTGGCAACAAGTCCACAATTCGGTCTTTGCCTGATCAAAACGGGCGCATGTTGCTCGAACCCGAGCAGATGTGTGCGGCTTTTCAACAGCACTTTGCTCAATTGTTCGGGAGCGGCGGCGGGCCGGATCGGAGTATGGACTTCGGTGCATACCTCGACGGACTGCCGCGGCTCTCTACGACCGCAGTACAGTTCTACAAAAAGCCGATAACAGCAGGTGAAATACGGGAAGCGATGTCTCACTGCAGGAGGGGTAAATCGCCAAGTTTGGATGGTCTGCCCTACGAGCTTTATGCGTATATGCCAGACTTGTTCGGCGACCTCTTGGCATATGTCTACTGCAACTGGCAGCAGAACGGGAGCATTCGCAGTTTTGTGAGCCGGGGAGCGGTGGCGCTGCTGAGAAAAGACCCGAACAAGGGGGACGTTGTAGACAACTTCAGGCCCATAACTGCTAAACGCAGAGTTTAAGATTTTGGCCAAGGTGTTAGCAAAGAGATTGGCGATTGTCGTCGCTGATCTGGTAGGAGAGGCGCAGACATGCGCCATTCCGGACAGACATTCCACGACAACCTCCATCTCATGCGATACATCATGGAGAGGGTGGTTAAGGAACCTGGCACGGGTGGGGCCCTGATCAACTTGGATCAATCTAAAGCATTTGATAGGGTCGACCATCGGTACCTGACTGCGGTCCTCGAGGCCGCCGGCTTCAGACTCGTTTTTAGGGGCTGGATCGCTGCAATGCACAGCGACATCTGCTCGATTGTGAGGGTCAATGGTCACCTGTCGCAGCCTTTCAGCCTCATGCACTTGGTCCGCCAGGGTTGTCCCCTCTCGCCCCTCTTGTACGTATAGGCTCTCGAGCCGTTACTACACAAACTGGGGACAATGAGGGGCTCCCACGTGAACAGGGATGCGGGAGATCCGTGTCAGCTTACGCCGACGACGTCACCGTGGTGGTGTCGAGCCCTAAACACGTCCAGATGCTTGGCACCGCTCTCAAGGAATACGAAGCGGTGACAGGAGCAAAAATAAACCAGGAAAAGTCGGTGGGCTTGCAGCTCGGCACCTGGAGAGGCGAGTCGATGTCGTCCGACAGCGTCGTGGGGCGTTGGACGGACGGACCGGTTAAATTGCTCGGGGTCTGGTTCGGTCCGGACTTCCAGATGGAGAAAAACTGGAGCGAGGTGACGAGCAGGGTGACCTCTCTCATCGCATCCGTAATCTGCTACCGCCTGACCGTCGCTCCTTGCTCCCGCCCAACTCTGACCGAAATGGAGCGCCTTCTCTTCCGCTTTTTGTGGAAGGGTTGTGCTCCCATGGTCAGACGATCCATTTGCTGTCAACACCCGTTGCGTGGAGGACTTGGCGTGCCGTGGCTGATGATGCGCAAACATGCACTAAGGCTGCGACATCTCTGGTGCTTCCTTGACGGTGAACAGGTGTGGTCGCCGTTTGCCAGACGCGCTTTTCCCCAGCTCGTCTCCTTGACGGAGCTGCAGTCCTGGATCAGGAAAAGACCGAGGGATAACGTTTGGAAGCTGGAATGTCTCTAAGCTCTCACCGCCCTCTACCAACTGGGCACTAGTATCGGTGGAACATCCACCTTGGCGTTCTATAGAGGGCTAGTGGAGAGAAAGAGCGACGACGTTCTCGGGGAGACCCTGGGCGTCGAAGGCGATCAGCTGTTCGCTCTCTTCAAGAGAACTTTCAGACCGGGGTCTATGGACAACTTCCAGAAATCCCTGGCCTGGCAGTGCTACCGGGGAGCGTTGCGGGTTTGGGACAAGCTCTACAGGTACGGAGGTGCTGTCAGCCGAGCCTGTCCGAGATGCGCGCAGGGCGACGAAACCGTCCTGCATGCACTCGTTCAGTGCCCGAGGATTGCTGACTTTTGGAGCTATGTCGAACAGCTGCTGTCGAGTGTAGGACAGATCCGGTTATCGACTGAGTTCATTGTGCAGATAGCCCCGCCATCCTCCTTTAAAGAGGAGGAAGGGCAGGCAGTTTTCATCTGCCTGGTGGCCATGGCGAAAGAGATTGTGTGGTGGACAAGGCTGAAAGGGTTAATCGGCCAATCCCTGATTAACTTTTACAAGTTTCACTTGAAGAGGAAAAATCAGGGTGGAGATGCAAGTGCTGTTTTCTAGTAAGTTTGTTGAAAGGTGGGTGAAAGTGGCGAGTCTGGTCCGAGTGAACGGGCCCGCTCTGAGTTTGCGCCTGTAGACTGGGGAGTGGGAAAACTGAGAGAGGGCGCTCGCCCTGGTGGTCAGGGTGGCCATGGTCTTTTTTGTGTGGTTTTCGCCACAAGTGACCCTCCGAGGTTTCCCCCTTTTGCGGGATCTTTAGTTGTTTGAATCTTTTGGATTTCTAGCCCGATTTTGTTATAACCTGTTTACACGACCAAAACCCACTTTGTATCATCCTGTACTGTTCTGCGCCGTCTCTAATGTTTTTCGTCGTGTTAGCCCTTGTGGCCAATAAAGAAACCATTATTATTATTATTATAAAGACGGTGGATTGGCAGTATCGGCAGAGGGTCGGACGCCATGCTTTCCAGCATAGTTACGTCCCTTTACGATCTGAGTTCAAATCCCGCCGAGGTTGACTTCGCCTTTCATCCTTACGGGGTCGATAAAATAAAGTACCAGTAATGCACTGGTTAATTGCTGGCTTTGTGCCAAAACTAGAAACAATTATTTTTGAGTCTCAGTCATTGATGTTATTTAACTGGAAAGTTTGTTGAAATGAATATCAAGCCGCTACATGCAGTCCCAGATATTCAGGACGTATCGGAGGGTTCTTGCTGTTCCCAGCAAACATGTCTTTTGAAGTGTTCCAAAAAGCGTGGCTGGACTAATCTTCTTTAACCATCCTTGGAAACTCTTTGAGATAGTACCTAGTGCGCCTATGACAATCGGGACCACTTTGCCTTCATGGCAGTTCCAAATCCTTTTTAACTCTCACTTTAAGTCCTGGTATCGGTTAATTTTCTCCCTCTCCTTTTCTTGCACTCTCGTGTCAAATGGGCAGGCCACATCCACAATCAGGCACGATCTGTTTTCCTCGTCCAAAACCACCAGGTCAGGCCTATTGTGTTCTAATTTCTTGTCCGTCTGTATCCTAAAATCCCACAGCACCTTCACCTGATCGTTTTCTATCACCGACTCTGGATTATGCTCATACCACTTCTCAGAATGTGGTAAATTGTTTACTTTGCATAGGTGCCAGTGGATCACCCTGCCCATCACATCATGTCTCCAGCCTTTATAGTGAGTCTGGGCTAGGTGTTTACATTCGGGTACAATGTGAGCCACTGTCTCCTCTCTCCACAGATCCTACACAGTGGGCTAGACTCTTCCTTGTAAATATGGTGTTTCAGCCATTTCGTTCTGAGGGCCTGCTCTTGCGCAGTCATTAGCATTCCTTCTGTAGCCTTTTTAAGGTCTCCTCTTCTCAACCAGTTCCATGTCTGTGGATCTCTGAATTCTGTTTTATTAAAGAAGGTACTATGAAGGGATTTTTCATGAAGGTTGCTCTTCCTCCTTGTTGTTATTTCCTCCTTGGACATCCCCTGGTCTATTGTCCCCTCCTTCAGTACAGTTCTGAGCATTGGCTCCCTACTGTCAGTCACGTATTTGTGTAGGTTGTTTTTCTCCATCTGAACACAGTCCTCTATGCTGATAAGACCTCTTCCACCTTAAGACCTCTTTAAGTAGAGTCTATTGACATCACTCCTCTTGTGGAGCATGTTGTAGATAGTCAATAGCTTCCTAGTCTTCCTATCCATTTCTTTTTGTTCAGCAACATTCCATTTCAGAATTCCCGCACTGTACCTAATAATAGACACAGCTCGGGAATTCACTGCACTTATGGAATTCCTACTGTTCAGATGTGAATTTAATACGCTCCTTACTCTCTTAATGTATTCAGATCTTATCAATTCCTTCATTTTTTTGTTCTTGATGTCAACTTCCTCCAGAACACCTAAATATTTGTATCCTTCTTCAGTGTCAATTTCCTTTATCATCTCACCTGTTGGTACCTGGATTCCCATGGCAAGACCAGTGTGTCTCCTCTTGCAATTCCTCATTACGATCTTATCAATAAGTAACTGGTCCTTTGTACCACGGGACTTCTTTCGGCATCCTTTCTGTTCGTCCGGTAACAAGTTGTTTGTGTGGAGGTGATGGTAGATTTCCTCAGACCTAATGCTTGTCAACAGTTTCCACATTACGGACTGACATGTGATAGGTCTATAGTTGGTAACATCATTACCCTTGATTCGGTCTTTCATTACCAGAACTGTGGTACCTTTTGTCAACCACTCTGGTACCTCACCTGACATCAAGCAGTCTTTGAACATGGTTGTCAGTTTCGGGTGGAGGGATGTTATATTTTTCATCCAATACCCTTGCACACCATCTGGGCCTGGTGATTTCCAGTTAGTTAGTTTCTTGGCCTGCCCCTTAAGAGTTTCAACTGTGATACTAAAATCAGTTTGTTGGTGTGCCTGTTCACTAATCTCCTTTTGTACTGCCTCAATCCACATTGCCTGGTCATTATGTTTAACATCCTGCTCCCATATTCCTCTCCAGAATGTCTTAGTTTGTTCCGCCTCAAGGATCAAGTCGTTGCCCCTTTCTTTCCCTTCAAGCTGTCCAAACAGCATCTTCTGGTTGTTGTCAAACATGCGGTTCTGTCTATACTGACTGACTCTGCTCTCGTATCGCCTAATTTTTGCACTCTTTGCTACAATGCGTTGCTTCAGTTCATCTATGATAATATTTTGCTTTTTCCTCCTAGTTTTGTACTTTATTTCCACTCTATTATTATTATTATTATTATTATTATTAAATTATTACTATTATTATTATTAAAGGACGGTGGATTGGCAGTATCGGTAGAGGGTCGGACGCCATGCTTTGACGCATAGAGTTACGGCCCTTGCCATTCTGAGTTCAAATCCCACTGAGATTTGCCTTTCATCCTTATGGGGTCGATAAAATAAAGTACCAGTAATACACTGGGTATTTGCTGGCCTTGTGCCAAAAGTAGAAACAATTATTATTATTATTATTATTATTATTATTATTATTATTATTATTATTATTATTATTATTATTATTATTATTATTATTGGCGACTTACGCAGTAAATCGTATCATCGTGAGCTCCGCAAAGGTTTGTTATTTCCGTTTGTTAAAAATTGCCATTTATGGAAAATGTTATTGTTAACTGTATATAAGCGCACATACATTGTTTTCCGAAAAGGACACCCAAAAAGATTGGGGCCTTGTCCTCAAAATTTAAACTTTTATGATTATCAAAAATTTCTTTGAAAAAAAAATGGCTAATTCACCTCTGTACCAAGCAGCTGAGAGCCTTCCTCACAAACTAACACCTCACACAGACACCACAATTGTAAATATTACTACGTTTGCCAACACTAAAAATTTAAGCAGTAGCAATATTTTAAATTTGTCTCAGGCAGACATTCATTTCCCGCCATTAACCAATGACTGCAGGTGATAAAGCCGCCACCACCACTGCGACAACCACCATCCCCACCACCACCGCGACAACAGAAACAAAATAAAAAAATAAATTAACTCGTGATGTCGAAATGAATTCAACCAAAATGGACTCTTCCACACCGAACACCACTGACGTCACCACCACCACAACTGAAACTAAAATTAATAACAAAAATAACGATAACAACAACAGCAACAATGACTTTAAAAAAACCACCCTGAGTTTTGCCAGAGTAGCAAAACAGTGCGAAGCATTTCAGGTAACTCAGGAGGAATTAGAAAATGCCAAAAAAAATGGTAAAGAAAGATGGGTACAAGGTCAGCCTCACCACCCACCTAATAAAATGGAGCATCGGCGCCTATGCACCGTGTCGTATCGAACAATTAATGTAAAATCGCGCCGAGTGGAACGGGCATCCGAGACCCAAATCCAAAAAGCTTTGGGACATGTGTGGGCAAGAAAAACCCTATCAGACGTGGGCAGAAGTATGGAACCGTGGACGTGTTCTTTGAAACACAAGAGGAGGCTAGAGAACACTCCATGGCCCCATTAAGAAGTGACGACTTCACACTCGTCCCAAGCTATTGTGGCCAGAGACTCGTAAAGATCAGGGTGACCCACGTTCCACCGGCCATCGAAATTCCCTGGCTAATAGCGGCCGTCCTCGCCGGCATCGAAGCCAACACAAAGATAATAGCAATAGCAAAAGAAAAGCAGAAGAACTGGTCCGGATCTGGGATGGAGCTCCTGATCCAAGCGCACCAAAAAAGCATTGAGGAGATCCCAGAGGTAATAGACCTCACTGACGGCAACCACCTCACCGTAATTGTCGAGGGCAGAAGGCCTAGGTGTGTCGTTTGTGGTGAAGGAACCCGCCTAAGGGGTTTCTGCCCTCAGGCTAAAAGGTTGAAGCCACCTCTCCTACCCACCCCAGTGACTCAACCATCAACACCACCAGTAGCAGAGATGGCAGCAACAACTGTAGCAGTAACAACAGAAGCAACTATAACAGCAACAACCCCAGAAATAGTAGCAAAACCAACACCACGACCACCCAACGCTTCAGAACTAGCACCAGCGCCTACACCATCCACCACGCCACAACCAAAACTAACGCCTGTGGAGGATTTTCTACTCCCCGGCCTATCACAACTGGAGACAGATTGTGACGACGAGGAGTGGGAAACGGTATCAGGAAAAAAGAAAAAAAGAAACCAAAAAAGAAAAAAATTCTCTTTCTTCCCCCTCCAAAAACAAAATACAGAGGGAAACAAATAAATTAACAAACAAAAAAATTAGGACAGATATGCCACCATCCACACCAGCATCACCAACCCCATCACCACAAACACCAACACCATCACCATCATTAACCCCAACACCACCATCACCTACACCACAAAAGTCACCAAAATGCGAAACAGAAACAAACCTACAACAAACGCAAACAAAACAAAACAACCAAAACGATACACACTACACAGCATTAAATTTGAACAACAACCAATTATTACACTACATCCAACACAACACCAGCATCACAGAAAAAGACTACACAACAACCCAAAAATTCACACCAACTCCACACATACAAATCACTCGCATCACACAGAAAACGTACATGACACTAAAACAAAAATTCCCCAAAGACATCGGAGACTTCCGACAAGCACTCTCCAGGAGGATTTATAAGGACATCCTTCCGGAGGAGGCCACAAGCAGTGAAAAGCGATGGACAAACCATCCTTCCTCTACGAGAAGTAAGGTAAGTGGTCTTTCCCATCTTTTCCACTCCATTTCAACATGACCTCACTCAAAATAGGCAGCATAAATGCGCGTGGCTTGGGGTCGTCATGGAAGCAGGGCCACCTGCTCAACGACCTTAGGTCACTAAACATAGATGTAGTGGCCATCAGCGAGACCAGAATCTCCGAAGCACGGGCCTTCGCACCAAACTTCGGCGGCTACGATGTGTACGCATCTCCCAGCCGTCCGGGATCGGGGGTGGAGTTGCTGTGCTTTTTCGGAGAGTTTTGGATCTTGCCATACGGGCCATCTTCCTGGACCCAGAAGGTAAGTTGGTGGTGCTGGATGTGACCAGCGGAGACGGGCAAGCTTTCAGGTTAGTGGCCGTCTATGTCACGACATGAGCAGGGCGGCCTGATTTCTTCCGGCGTCTGGAGACCTTTCTTGTAACGTCCCGCTCTTTAGTGTTAGTGGGCGACTGGAACGGGATCTTAGATGCACGCTGGGACTGTTTGGGATTAGTGGATAGGGGAGGAGGGTGCAAGAGTCTCACCAACCTGCTCAGGCTTTTTGAACTGTCTGACAGGTACCGATTGGATTTCCCGAATGTACCAATGTGGACTTGGACAAATCGCATAGGGTCATCCAGATCATATCTAGATAGAGTATTTTGTAGGGAAATAGATAGGTCTAGCATAGGCAGTCTACAATTCAAGATAGTCAGCTACACGGACCACACATTCGTGATCTGTGTGCTTGACTTAGATAGGCTTCATAGACGAGGACCCGGCTACTGGAAGCTAAACGCGTCCTTACCAGCGCGCAAGGCATACAGAGACCGGATTAGCGAACTAGTTAAGCGGGCGTTGACGGGGGCCATCGTCAACAACAAGTGGTGGTTTGCTCTGAAAAGAGCAATTAGAATAGAGTCCATTAGGTTTAGTAAGGCTTTAGCAATAGAGCAGAGGGAGAACTAGTTAAAAAATTAGACGAGGCGCTTTGCAAAGGCATCGCGACCGACGTACTTGCGGCGAAATTGGCCCTTGACCAATTCTTCAATGCAAAGCACGAAGGCTGCGTTGTCAGAGCTAGGGTGCGTGCTCTCAGACACGAGGGGACGAAAGCCATTCAATGGGCCCGAGTGGCGGAGGCGCGTCGTGGCATCAAAGCCACGATCCGGTCTTTGGTGGACCACGACGGGCACATGCTACTCGATCCCGGGCAAATGTGTGAAGCTTTTCAGCGACACTTCGCTCAACTGTACGGGGGCAGCGTCGGGCCGTATCGAGGGAAGCACTTTAGTGTCTACCTCGACGGACTGCCGCGGCTCTCGGCCACTGAGGCGGAGTGTTGCAAAAAGCCGATAACAGCCGCTGAAGTACGAGAGGCAATGACTGGCTGCACAAGGGGTAAATCGCCTGGTTTGGATGGTCTGCCCTATGAACTTTACGTACAAATGCCAGACTTGTTCGGCGGCCTCTTGGCGGACGTCTACTGCAACTGGCAACAGAACGGGAGAATTCCCAGCTCTGTGAGCTGAGGAGCGGTGGCGCTGCTGAGAAAGGATCCGAACAAGGGGGATAACATAGATAATTTTAGGCCCATAACTCTGCTAAACACAGAGTTCAAGATTTTGGCCAAGGTGTTAGCAAAAAGGTTGGCGCTTGTCGTTGGTGGTCTGGTGGGAGAGGCGTAGACATGCGCCATTCCCGACAGATCCATCCACGACAACCTCTACCTCATGCGATACATCGTAGAGAGGGTAGCTAAGGAACCTAGCACGGGTGGGTCTTTGATAAATTTAGATCAGTCGAAAGCTTTCGATAGGGTCGACCATCGTTATCTAGCGGCAGTCCTGAGGGCGGCTGGCTTTGGGCCCGTCTTCAGAGGCTGGATCGCTGCCATGCACAGCGACATCTGCTCTGTGGTGAGAGTGAACGGTCACCTTTCGGAACCGTTCAACATCATGCGCTTGGTCCGCCAAGGATGTCCCCTCTCGTCCCTCTTGTACGTATTGACTCTCCAGCTATTACTGCAAAAACTGGAGACGTTGAGGGGGGTCCCGCGCGAACTAGGATGCGGAAGATCCGTGTCAGCATATGCGGACGATGTCACCGTCGTGGTGTCGAACGCCAAACACATCGAGGCGATCGGCACTACAATAAGAGAATACGAAGCGGTGACAGGAGCAATGATCAACCAGGAAAAGTCAGTGGGCCTGCAGCTCGGCACCTGGAGAGGCAGGTCCATGCCGTCCAACAGCGTCGTCGGGCGCTGGTCGGACGGACCGGTTAAATTGCTAGGTGTCTGTTTCGGTCCGGACCTCCAGACGGACAAAAACTGGGACGAGGTGACGAGCAGGGTGGCTTCTCTCACCCAGAAATGGGCGGAGAGGAAGCTATCCCTGAAAGGTCGAGCGGAGGTGGCTAACGCGTACATCGCGTCCGTCATCTACTACCGCCTGACCGTTGTACCTTGTCCTAAGCCCCGCCTGACTGCGCTGGAGCGTTTGCTCTTTCGCTTTCTGTGGAAGGGACGCGCTCCGATGGTCAGGCGGTCCATCTGCTGTCAACACCCGCTACGTGGAGGACTGGGCATGCCGTGGCTGATGATGCGCAGACACGCGCTCAGGCTACGACATCTCCACCTCTTCCTCGACGGTGATCAGGTTTGGTCGCCGTTTACTAGACACGTCTTTCCCCAGCTCGTCTCCTTGACGGAGCTCCAGTCCTGGGTCAAGCGAAGACCGAGAGGGAGCGCTTGGAGACTGGAATGTCTTCAGGCGCTCACAGCCCTCGACCAATCGGGTAATGTGATCGGTGGAAGCTCCACCTTGGCGTTCTATAGAGGATTAGTGGAGGGGAAGAGCGACGACGTACTGGGAGAAACTCTAGGCGTCGACGAAAATCAACTAGCCAATCTCTTCGGAAGGACTATCGGGCCGGGACCTATGGACAACTTCCAGAAATCCCTGGCATGGCAGTGCTACCGGGGAGACTTGCCAGTTCGGGATAAACTCTACAGGCATGGAGGTGCCGTCAGCCGGGCATGTCCGAGATGCGCCCAGGGCGACGAAACCGTCCTGCACGCACTCGTCCAGTGTCCGAGCATTGCTGACTTGTGGGTTTATGTCGAACACCTGCTGTCAGGTGTAGGACGCATCCAGCTATCATCTGAGTCCATCGTGAGGATTGCCCCGCCCTCTTCCTTTAGCCGGGAAGGGCAGGCATTTTTTATCTGTCTGGTGGCCATGGCGAAAGAGATAGTATCGTGGACACGTTTAAAAGGGCTAAAGACGAGCACTTACCTCTTCGGTGATGCCCTGATTAACTTTTTCAAATTTCATTTGAAAAGGAAGATCAGGGTAGAGAGGGAAGTGCTCTCTTCCCAGCATTTTATTGAAAGATGGGTGAGAGAAGCATGTATGGCCCGAGTGAATGGGCCTACTCTGAGTATGTGTCTGTAAATTAAAGGTGGAAAACTGGGAGAGGGCACTTGCCCTGGTGGTCAGGGCCACTGTGGTCTTTTAATGGGCTTTCTCCACAAATGTCCCTCGGAAGTCTCCCCCCTATATGGGAATTTTTCTTTGTTATTTTATTACATCCTCTGGTTTTTTTTACACGCAGAAATGCCCATTTGTGCCGTCCTGTATTGTCCTGTACTGTCCTTAATATCTACTTCATGTAAACCCTTGTGGTTAATAAAGAAAACATTATTATTATTATTGGCGACCTACGTAGTAAATCGTATCATCGTGAGCTCCGCAAAGGTTTGTTATTTTCAGTTCTTTAAAATTGCCATTCATGGAAATTTCTTATTGTTAACTGTATATAAGTGCACATACATTGATTTCTGAAAAGGACACTCAAAAATATTGGGGCCTTGAGCCCAAATTTTAAACTTTTTATAATTATCAAACAAAAATTTTTCTTTGAACAATAATGGATGACTCATAGTTACTCCTTCCTCACAATCCAACACCTCACACCGACACCACCATTGTAAATATTGCTACGTTTGCCAACACTGGAATTGTAAGCAGTAGCAATATTTTAAATTTGTCTCAGGCAGACGTTCATTTCCCGCCATTACCAATGACTGCAGGTGTTAAAGCCGCCACCACCACCACCACCATCACCACCACAGCGACAACAGAAACAAAAGAAAAAAATAAATTAACTCGTGATATCGAAATTAATTCAACCAAAATGAACTCTTCGACACCGAACACCACTGACGCCACCACCACCACAACTGAAACTAAAATTAATAATAACAAAAATAACGATAACAACAACAGCAACAGTGACATTAAGAAAACCACTCTGAGTTTTGCCAGAGTAGCAAGAACGTGCGAAGCGATCCAGATAACTCAGGAAGAATTAGACGAAGCCAAAGGAATGGTAAAGAAAGATGGGTACAGGGTCAGCCTCAACCCCCACCTAATAAAATGGAGCAACTTCGCCTATGCACCGTATCTTATTGGACAATAAACATAAAATCGCGCCGAGTGGAACGGGCATCTGAGTCCCAAATCCAAAAAAGCTTTGGGACATGTGTGGGCAAAAAAACCCCACATCAGACGTGGGCAGAAGTATGGAACCGTGGACGTGTTCTTTGAAACACCACAGGAGGCCAGAGAACACGCCATGGCCCCATTAAGAAGTGACGACTTCACACTCATCCCAAGCTATTGTGGCCAGAGACTTGTGAAGATCAGGGTGACCCACGTTCCACCGGCCATCGAAATTCCCTGGCTAATGGCTGCCGTCCTCACCGGCATCGAGGCCAACACCAAAGTAATAGAAATAGCAAAAGAAAAGCAGGAGAACTGGTCCGGATCTGGGATGGAGCTCCTGATCCAAGTGGACCATAAAAGCATTGAGGAGATCCCAGAGGTAATAGACCTCACTGACGGCAGCCACCTCACCGTAATCGTCGAGGGCAGAAGACCTAGGTGTGTCGTTTGTGGTGAAGAAACGCACCTAAGGGGTTTCTGCCCTCAGGCTAAAAGGTTGAGGCCACCTCTCTTACCCACCCCAGTGACTCAACCGTCAACACCACCAGCAGCAGAAATAGCAGCAACAACTGTAGCAGCAACAACCCCAGCAACAGTAGCAAAACCAACACCACCACCACCCAACGCCCCAGAACTAGCACCAGCGCCTAGACCATCCACCACGCCACAACCAAAACCAACGCCTGTGAAGGATTTTCCACTCCCCGGCTTATCGCAACTGGAGACAGATTGTGACGACGAAGAGTGGGAAACGGTAAGGGAAAAAAGAAAAAAAAAGAAACCAAAAAAGAAAAAATTCTCTTCCTTCCCCCTCAAAAAACAAAATACAGAGGGAAACAAATAAATTATCGAACAAGAAAGTTAAGACAGATATGCCACCATCCACACCAGCATCACCAACCCCATCACCACAAACACCAACACCATCACCATCATTAACCCCAACACCACCATCACCAACACCACAAAAGTCACCTAAAAGCGTAACAGAAACAAACCCACAACAAACGCAAACAAAACAAAACAACCAAAACGATACACAATACACAGCATTAAATTTGAACAACAACCAATTATTACACTACACGCAACACAACACCAGCATCACAGAAAAAGACTACACAACAACCCAAAAGTTCACACCACCTCCACACATACAAATCACTCGCATCACACAGAAAACGTACACGACACTAAAACAAAAATTCCCCAAAGACATCGGAGACTTCCGACAAACACTCTCCAGGAGGATTTATAAGGACATCCTTCCGGAGGAGGCCACAAGCAGTGAAAAGGACGGACAAACCATCCTTCCTCTACGAGAAGTAAGGTAAGTGGTCTTTCCCATCTTCCACTCCATTTCAAACATGACCTCACTCAGAATAGGCAGCATAAATGCGCGTGGCTTGGGGTCGTCAGGGAAGCAGGGCCACCTGCTCAACGACCTCAGGTCACTAAACATAGATGTAGTGGCCATCAGCGAGACCAGAATCTCCGAAGCACGGGCCTTCGCACCGATCTTCGGCGGCTACGATGTGTACGCATCTCCCAGCCGTCCGGGATCGGGGGGGGGGGAGTTGCTGTGGTTTTTCGGAGAGGTTTGTATCTCGCCATACGGGCCATCTTCCTGGACCCAGAATGTAAGTTGGTGGTACTAGACGTGACCAGCGGAGACGGGCAACTTTCAGGCTAGTGGCTGTCTATGCCCCGACAGGAGCAGGGCGGCCTGATTTCTTCCGGCGTCTGGAGACCTTTCTTGTAACGTCCCGCTCTTTAGTGTTAGTGGGCGACTGGAACGGGATCTTAGATGCACGCTGGGACTGTGTGGGATTAGTGGATAGGGGAGGAGGGTGCAAGAGCCTCACCAATCTGCTCAGGCGTTTTGAACTGTCTGACAGGTACCGATTGGATTTCCCAAATGTACCAATGTGGACTTGGACAAATCGCATAGGATCATCCAGATCATATCTAGATAGAGTATTTTGTTGAGAAATAGATAGGTCTAGCATAGGCAGTCTACAATTCAAGATAGTCAGCTACACGGACCACAAATTCGTGATCTGTGTGCTTGACTTAGATAAGATTCATAGACGAGGACCCGGCTACTGGAAGCTAAACGCGACCTTACCAGCGCGCAAGGCATACAGAGACCAGATTAGCGAACTATTTAAGCGGGCGTTGACGGGGGCCATCGTCAACAACAAGTGGTGGTTTGCTCTGATTAGCTGCACAAGGGGTAAATCGCCTGGTTTGGTTGGTCTGCCCTATGAACTTTACGTACAGATGCCAGACTTGTTCGGAGGCTTCTTGGCGGACGTCTACTGCAACTGGCAATAGAACGGGAGAATTCCCAGCTCTGTGAGCCGAGGAGCTGTGGCGCTGCTGAGAAAGCATGGGAACAAGGGGGATAACATAGATAATTTTAGGCCCATAACTCTGCTAAACACAGAGTTCAAGATTTTGGCCAAGGTGCTAGCAAAGAGGTTGGCGCTTGTCGTTGGTGGTCTGGTGGGAGAGGCGCAGACATGCGCCATTCCCGACAGATCCATCCACGACAACCTCCACCTCATGCGATATATCGTAGAGAGGGTAGCTAGGGAACCTGGCACGGGTGGGTCCTTGATCAATTTAGATCAGTCGAAAGCTTTCGATAGGGTCGACCATCGTTACCTAGCGGAAGTCCTGAGGGCGGCTGGCTTTGGGCCCGTCTTCAGAGGCTGGATCGCTGCCATGCACAGCGACATCTGCTCTGTGGTGAGAGTGAACGGTCACCTTTCGGAACCATTCAACATTATACCCTTGGTCCACCAAGGATGTCCCCTCTCGTCCCCCTTGTATTGACTCTCGAGCCATTACTGCACAAACTGGAGACGTTGAGGGGGGTCCCGCGCGAACTAGGATGCGGAAGATCCGTGTCAGCATATGTGGACGATGTCACCGTAGTGGTGTCGAACGCCAAACACATCGAGGCGATCGGCACTACACTAAGAGAATATGAAGCGGTGACAGGAGCAATGATCAACCAGGAAAAGTCAGTGGGCCTGCAGCTCGGCACCTGGAGAGGCAGGTCCATGCCGTCCAACAACGTCGTCGGGCGCTGGACGGACGGACCAGTTAAATTGCTCGGGGTCTGGTTCGGTCCGGATCTCCAGACGGACACAAACTGGGACGAGGTGACGAGCAGGGTGGCCTCTCTCACCCAGAAATGGGCGGAGAGGAAGATATCCCTGAAAGGTCGAGCGGAGGTGGCTAACGCGTATATCGCGTCCGTCATCTACTACCGCATGACCGTCGTACCTTGTCCTAAGACCCGCCTGACTGCGCTGGAGCGTTTGCTCTTTCGCTTTCTGTGGAAGGGACGCGCTCCGATGGTCAGGCGGTCCATCTGTTGTCAACACCCGCTACGTGGAGGGCTGGGCATGCCGTGGCTGATGATGCGCAGACACGCGCTCAGGCTACGACATCTCCACCTCTTCCTCGACGGTTATCAGGTGTGGTCGCCGTTTGATAGACACGTCTTTCCCCAGTTCGTTTCCTTGACGGAGCTGCAGTCCTGGGTCAAGCGAAGACCGAGAGGGAGCGCCTGGAGACTGGAATGTCTTCAGGCGCTCACAGTCCTCGACCAATCGGGCAATGTGATCGGTGGAAACTCCACCTCGGCGTTCTATAGAGGATTAGTGGAGGGGAAGAGCGACGACGTACTTGGGGAAACTCTAGGCGTCGACGAAAATCAACTAGCCAATCTCTTCGGAAGAACTTTCGGGCCGGGGCCTATGGACAATATCCAGAAATCTCTGGCCTGGCAGTGCTCCCGAGGAGCCTTGCCAGTTCGGGATTAACTCTACAGGCATGGAGGTGCCGTCAGCCGGGCATGTCCGAGATGCGCGCAGGGAGACGAAGCCGTCCAGAGGGAAAACGCCCGAAATGCTTTTGCTGTGGGTCGAAGACGCACCTCAGAGCCTTCTGCAATGAGAAGACCCTGAGAAAGGGGAAAACTCCCCTCCTTCCGAAACCGGCTCCACTGCTACCAGCAACAGGACAGGCGGAAAGCAGGAAGGATAGGTCCGTGGCACCCATACCCACGCCACGGATATCAAGAACAGCAGCAGCAGTGGAAGTATTAACAACAACAACAGTAATACCAACTGCAGCTGCAACAGAGACTCCACTGCAACCATCACCAACAAGCACGACTACATAATACCAGCACCTATCAAAACACCAACGAACATAAGACTGGTAATAATATCACAGAAACAATACACAAACATTAAAATGAAATTCTCCAACGCAGTTAGTGATTTCAGAGACCTAGGAGGGACACTCAACCGGAGAGTATACTCGGATATACTCACAGAAGAGCCGACGACCAGCCGAAGGGACGATTCAACGGTCCTTTCACCAGACGATCAAGGTAAGTGATCCTTTCTCACTTGTCCCGTTCCTCACCCAATATGGCCGTATTCAGGATCGGAAGTGTAAACGTGCGTGGCTTGAGCTCGGTTTGGAAGCAGGGTCACTTGCTTAACGACCTCAGGCCACTAAAGATAGATGTGGTGGCCATCAGCGAGATGAGAATCTCCGAAACGCAAGCTTTCGCACCGATCTTCGACGGTTACGAGGTGTACGCACCTCCGAGCCGTCCGGGAGCGGGGGCGTGGTGGCTGTGTTGTTTCGGAAAGGCTTGGGTCTCGCCATACGGACCATCTTCCTGGACCCAGAAGGTAAGTCGGTGGTGCTGGACGTAAGCGGCACCGAAGGCAACGCTTTCAGGCTAGTAGCCGTCTATGCCCCGACAGGGATAGGACGGCCAGATTTCTTCAGACGTCTAGAGACCTTTCTTGGAACGTCCCACTCTTTAGTGTTAGTGGGTGACTGGAACGGTATCTTGGATGCACGCTGGGATTGTGTGGGGCTAGTGGATAGGGGAGGAGGGTGCAAGAGCCTCACCAACCTGCTCAGACGTTTTGAACTGTCTGAGAGGTATCGACTGGATCACCCGAATGTGCTAATGTGGACATGGACAAACCGCATCGGGTCATCCAGATCGTATCTCGATAGGGTATTCTGCAGAGAACTAGATAAGGCTAGTATAAGTTGTCCACAATTTAAAATAGTCGACTACACAAATATGTGATCTGTGAGACCGACATAGTCTGACTTCATAGACAAGGACCCGGTTACTGGAAGTTGAACGCGTCTTTCCCGGCGGTAATGACGTTCATGATGATGATGATGATAATGAGGATGATGATGAAGGGGAGGAAGAGAAGGAGGGGAAGTGGAAGGGAAGAAGAAGGGGTTACAAGATATCTATGTTGCTCACACCGAATCCACTAATTCTTTGTCAAAAGATTAGTGGAAACAGGGAGACTGCGTGAACGCTCCTTTATTGATACCTGTACAACATTGTACAAAGGTTGGTGCAGAGAAAATAGAATTGTTTATAGAAGAAATCACTCAAAGACTGTTAAAATATATTTCTATCGACCACACTAAGTGATTCTAAGCCGTTCTAATTTCTATAAAGAATTGTATCGATTATATGATGTATTTCAACAAAGATACCTATCGATTGATTATATTATGTATTTCGATCTTTCCTTCGTTCTTTTTTTGTGTTCTGTTGTTTTTGTTGTTGTAATTGTTGTCGTTTTTGTAGTTGTTATTGTTGTTGTTGCTGTTGTCCTCCTTTCTCATTCTTTTCTGCTTCACTCCTCTTTTTCTTTTATGTTTCTTAACTTACCAATTTCTTTTCGTTCTTTAATAAATTCGTTTATTTATACCTCTATTCGTGTTTATATCTTATTTTATTTATTCGTATATTCATATATTTGTCTACATGTCATCTCATCTCATCTATCTATCTATCTATCTATCTATCTATCTATCTATCTATCTATCTATCTATCTATCTATCTATCTATCTATCTATCTATCTATCTATTTAGACGTTGATTACTTCGCTCCGAAGTTTTTGTAAATTTATGGTGGAAAAACCGTAAGTTTTTGTTCAATTTTTATATTATTGTGTAGCTTGACACCCCGTCTGGACCGTCAGGCGGTGGGTCAACTCATTTTCGCCTGCCCCCCTCTTCCGGGGCGAAATACTCGTTTGAAAATGTTTATCTATCGAATTTTGAAAAAAAAATATCGTAAGAAGTTTGCTTCCACGATGAACGCTGCGTTTGGCGATGATGGTGGTGGAGAATCGGTAAGACTACATAGCTCGCAGTCAACATCGTCTTCTTCCTTTTCCTTCTCCATAGAAACTATGAGGATGGAAAGACGAAACCAAATTGTAAAAAAGAATTCAAATCTAAATGACAACAAACAGTAGAATGACAACAAAAATAACAACAACAACACCAGTAATGATGATAAAAACAACAATGACAACAACAACAAAGAAAAAAATAAAGACAACACCAATAATACCAGCATCAAAGACAACACCAACACTAACACCAAGGAAAATACGAACAATATCAACATCAGTGACAACAACAACAACAACAATAATAATGACAACAAGAACAACAACAACAACGACAGCAACAATGATAACAACAACACCACCACCAACAACAGCAACACGAACAACTCCACAAATAAGGAACAGTTTTCCTTTGCACAAACCGTCCAAAAGACGGAACTGTTCCCATATCTTGACATCTCCAATGCTAGGGAGTTAAGAGATACAAGGCAGTGTGTAACTTTTGGTGAGAGTGGTGCTTTCAGCATCACTTCTCCTCAACAATTACGTAAAGAAACTATTCTAAAAACAATAATTTTTAGGACAGTTTCAAATGTGTCAAAACAACCAGTCCAATTATCCCAAAACGACATTGAACTGGTTCTGAAAAATTCAATGAAGGTAAACTTTTTGGAAGCATTTCGGTGTTGATGAAAGACCAATTGACGGCACAAAAATATTCTGTGTCGCCAATTGTGTCCCCCCTTTACACCCTTTTCCCCCAAATATATGGGGAAAAGAACCCAGAAAATTAAAATTTCGAACATTACACCAAGTGTAAACGTCTGGTGGATTTTGACTGGCTTCATCGATTTTGATGAAGACACCAGTGGGAAAGTCCTCCAGGGGTACATTCAATGGTACAAGCCTGGAAGTTCTGGTCCAAATGAGGCCAGAACGGATAGCTAAAATACCCAACGTGTGCCTCTGGATGGGATTTCATACATAAACATTTCTGATGAGGGTAGGCGGCCTTCATGTTACCACTGTTTAAGCAGTGGTCACCTGAAGGCTTACTGTCCTCAGCTAGCTGCAAAAAAAGAGGCACTACTGCCAACATCCAAAACAACAACACAACCACCACCACCACAACAACAACAACAACACGTAAACATAATCAAAACCAGAATAACAAACCAAACTGCAAGCACAGTCCCACCCAACCCACTCCACCTAAAACCACTGCAAAAACACCCACAAACACAACAGCTCCCCCAAAGATACCCCTTCCAAATAACACAGACACCATAACGGACGAGGCCCCTTCATCATCACCAAGTGACGACGAGGGAGAGCCACTCCGTTCGAAAAGAAAGAAGAAAAGACACCACAAGAACAAAAAAACAAACATCACTACAAACATACAACCACCAACACAAACAACACAAACATTACACCCCCTCCCGTCCAGAAAACAAAACCACGACATCACTCCAAACACAAACACCTACAACAAAACGAAAGCACACGCAAGAACTACAGACAAAAACAAAAACAGCACAAGAAAATTACACTTACACATAAACACTGAAAACAAAACACCAATGGAGACCATCACGAACAACACTTCGGTGAAAACCGAATGGAAAACTTTCGCAAACTCTAATAAAAATAATAAAAAACCGAACCTAAAACTGATTAGGGTCCCTATACAAACTTATAGGTCCCTAAAAGAAACATTTGAAAAGGATGTGGGGAATTCCTGCGTGAAACCACTTAACTGCGTCCTTCTCAAATGTCTCTCCACCCCAGACATCCCCCATCCCACCAGACACCCCCTCCCCACCAAACATCTCCGTCCCCACCACGCCGGAAAAAACCACCCACCCAGACAACCCCTCCAACACCCCATTGAAATCGTGCAGCCTGGTCCCCAGGAGACGAAGAGGTGAGTGATTTCTTTTCCTCTTCTTTTAACTTTTCAGCACCAACATGGCCAATATAAGAGTTGGAGGTGTGAATGTACGCGGCCTGGGGATGCCCTGGAAACAGGGCAAACTCTTAAACGACCTCAGGTCGCACAGTATGGATGTAGTAGCCATTTGCGAGTCCAGGATCCACAGCGAGCGACAGCTGGCCCCCATCTTCGATGACTTTGAGATCTCTCTGTCAGCCGGGAGGTGGGGGCAGCGTTGCCGTTTTGCTGCGGAAACACCTGGACCTCGTAACACAGACGGTACATCTGGATCCGGAGGGTCGACTGGTGGTCCTAGACGTTGACGGTAGTGAAGGTGGAGCCTTCAGGCTAGTGGCCGCATATGCCTCATCCGGGACACCGCGGCCAGACTTCTTCAAACGTCTAGAGACTTTTCTGGGAACGTCCCGCTCCTTGCTTTTAGTGGGGGACTGGAATGGAATCCTAGATGCACGTTGGGACTATGTGGGAGCATGTCCCGATAAAGGGGTGTGTAACATCCTCAAACAGTTAATCGGCCGATTTGACCTGGCCGATAGATATCGACTAGATTTTCCGACTGTGCCACTGTGGACGTGGACTAATCCCAGCGGAACATCTAGAACGTACCTAGATAGGGTTCTAGTTAGAAGTAAGGATAGGGACATGCTAAGATTTCCACAAATGTTCATGGTTGCCTATTCAGATCACAAACTAGTGACCTGCATGGTCAACTTTGATAGAACCCATAGACAAAGACCCGGCTACTGGAAGCTGAACTTGTCGTTACCGAAATGCAAAGCCTACAGTAGACGGATTAGTACTTTAGTTAAAGAGCACTTGACAGGGGCTATTGTTAACAACAGATGGTGGTACTCTCTCAAGAGGGCAGTTAGATTAGAATCGTTAGTTTTTAGTAAAGAATTAGCGTTAAATAGAAATAGGACCGAGAAGGAACTGGTAGATAAAGTAGAAGAGGCAATTAGAAGTGGCAAGGTAGCCAGCGTGCTAGCAACGAGAACGGCCTTGGACCAGTACTTCGATGCAAAGCATGAGGGCTGCGTTGTCAGAAGCAAAATACGTGCTCTGGGTAACGAGGGGGCCAAAGCTGTTAGCTGTGCCCGGGTAACGGAGGTGAAAAGTGGCAACAAGTACACGATTCGGTCTTTGAAGGACCAAGAGGGGACGCGTGATACGTGAGCCGAAGCAGATGTGCGCGGCCTTTCAGCGGCACTTTGCTCAGCTGTTCGGGCTGGGTGACGCGCCAGGAGGGGCTATGGATTTCGGTCCATACCTCGACGGCCTACCGCGACTGTCGGACAGCGAGGCGAAGTTCTGCGAAAAGTCGATTTCAACCGCTGAGATAGGGGACGCGCTGAGCCAATGCGGCAAACGCAAATCTCCAGGTCTCGATGGTCTACCCTACGTATATTACGTAGCAATGCCGGACTTGTTTTCCGGTCTCCTGGAAGCGGTCTACTGCAACTGGCCGCAGAACGGGAGAATTCCCAGTTCTGTGACCAGAGGCGTAGTCACACAAGTCAGGAAGGACGAGAATAAGGGGGATGACATAGGCAACTTCCGGCCCATAACTCTGCTAAACACAGAGTTACAGATTTTGGCCAAGGTGTTGGCAAAGAGGCTGGCGCTTGTCGTCGAAAATCTGGTGGGAGAAGCGCAGACATGCGCAATCCCGACCAGGTCCATACACGAAAACCTCCACCTCATGCGATACATCATAGATAGGGTAGGGTGTAAACCCGGCTTCGGTGGGGCCCTGATCAACTTGGATCAGTCTAAGGCTTTCGATAGGGTTGATCATCGTTACCTGGATGCGGTGCTCGAGGCGGCAGGCTTCGGACCCGTGTACAGGGGCTGGATTGCTACAATGCACAACAGCAACATCTGCTCAAGGGTCAAGGTGAACGGCTATCTCTCGGAACCGTTCCATATCACGCGATCTATCCGACAGGGATGCCCTCTCTGCTCCTTTCTGTACGTACTGACTCTCGAGCCACTACTGCGGAAGTTGGAGCTATTGCAGGGCATCCCTTTGGAACCGGGACTGCGAAAAGCGGCGTCGGCCTACGCCGACTACGTCACAGTAATGGTGTCGAGCACCTCGCAAATCGTGGAAGTCGGCACCTTACTGAAGGAATACGAAAGGTTCACAGGAGCGAAGCTGAACCGGGGCAAGTCCGTCGGTTTGCAACTCGGATCGTGGAGAGGCAAACCGATGCCTTCCGATGGCGTCGTCGGACGCTGGACGGAAGGACCGGTGAAGCTGCTCGGGGACTGGTTTGGTCCGGAGAAGAACTGGAACGAGGTGACGGCCAAGGTGTTTGCACTCACCCAGAAGTGGGCCGAGTGCAAACTATCCTTGAAAGGTCGAGCGGAGGTGGCGAACACTTTTATAGCGTCCGTCATCTACTACCGCTTGACCGTCGTGCCTTGTCCAGCCAAAACTCTCACCAAAATGGAGCGCGCGCTCTTCCAATTCTTTTGGAAGAAGCGGGCTCCTTTGGTAAGAAGATCCATCTGCTGCCAACACCTATTCTGTGGCTGACGATGCGCAAACACGCGCTCAGGCTGCGGCATCTCTACGTATTCCTCACCGGACAACCGATGTGGGACCCGTTCGTGAGACGAGCCTTCCCACGACTCGTCTCGCTGACCGAGCTGCAGTCCTGGGTCAAGCAAAGACCGAGGAAAATGGGCGACTGGCACATCGAATGTGCTCAGGCGCTCACAGCCCTCTGGCAGGCGGACCCGGCGATTAGTGGAGACTCCACTTCGTCATTCTATAGAGGGTTGATCCGCAGCAAGTGCGACGACGCGCTCGGAGAAACTCTAGGCATAGAGGAAGACGAACTGGCCAGTCTGTTCGGTAGGACCTTCCGCCCGGGACCGATGGACAACTTCCAAAAGTCCCTGGCTTGGCAGGCTCTACAGATATGGATGCCCGAGCAGGACCCTTCTAAAAAGATCTGTCCGAGATGCGTGCGAGACGAAGAAACCGTCGCACACGCATTCATACACCGTCCGGGCGTTACCGACCTGTGGGACTATGTAGAACGACTATTGTCGCGGGTGGGACCAATCCGGTGGACCACCGAGTCCATTGTCATGATCAAACAGCCACCCTCCTTCAAAAACGAAGGAGAGGCGGTTTTCCTTTGTGTGATAGCTATGGTGGTTGATCTTCCCTCTCTGAAGCCGTTCTGGTTGTCCCTGAGCTTCTCCATCTCAGGCTGGATCCTGTTAAGAATCATGCTGTTGAGAGTTTTTGCCACAAGTGACGTCAGTGAGATGCCCCTGTAGTTGTTGGTATTAAAGAGATCTCCCTTCTTTGGCACTGGGAAGATGTTACTGATCCTCCACTGATTTAGGGGCAACTCCTTTCTTCAGTGCCTGGTTACAGAACCCCAGGATGATATCATCAAAATCACACCTCTTCATCGCCTCTGATGCCACTCCATCTTCTCCATGAGCCTTGCTCTCCTTGATCCTCTTCTTGGCTCTCTGAAGCTCCTCTCTGGTGAAGGGCTCTGTCTCAATATCCAGTTCTGCAAACAGCCGCCTGATCTCCCTAGTGCTCTGGGCTGTGGAGATACATTGGCTCCCAACCTTTTTATCATCGTAGTGGACTATTGTATGCGCCTTGCACTGGAGAAACACCAGGACTCTGGCTTAACTGTAGCACCGGCTCAGAGCAGGAGAGTTAAGGCGAAAAAGGTATCAGATGCTGAATTTGCCGACGACATAGTTTTGGTGACAAATACAGTGAAGGAGGCAGAGGATTTGATGCAGGAGGTTGAGACTGTGTCGATGAGTGTGGGGCTGAGAATGAATGAGACTAAAACAAAATATCTGGTAGAGAATGTTGAGAAGCCAGAGGGGATCACTAATGTAGGCGGGAAGCCGCTAGAATTGGTTGAGGACTTCCTGTATTTGGGAGCAAAGATTGGGAATACGGAAGATGATGTGGTTGAGAGGAAGAGCAAAGTCTGGGCGGCGTGCCACAGCTTGAGATCGGTGTGGAAGTCGGACCTTCGTAAAGACCTGAAAAATCCGCCTCTTCATTGCTGTAGTGTAGTCTGTGCTGCTGTACAAGTCTGAGACTTGGACACTGACCAAGAAACTCACTCAGATGGTGGATGGGTGATACACGAGAATGTTGAGGATGGCTCTGAACATTAATCAGTATACACTGATGATGAAAAACTCAGAGCTGTATGGGAGCCTCCAAAAAGTCAGCTCAAAAGTGACATAGAGGAGACTGAGGTTAGCTGGACATGCTCACCGACATCCAGAGTTGACATTGCACTCAGTGCTCCTGTGGGAGCCCCTACATGGACACATTGGAAGAGGAAGACCAAGGTTAACGTATGTTGATGCCCTAAGGACAGACACTGGTCTGTTGGAGACGCAGGATATGGCAGCGATAATGAGGGACAGAGACCGCTGGAGAGAACTCGTCCATGGATCTCGGGAATTTTACCCGCCCTAGAATAGTTATAGCGAAAGAGGTTGTATGGTGGACGAGGTTAAAAGGGCTGAGGTCAGACACCTTTCTTTCCGGTCAACAACTGATTCTTTTTTTCAAATACCACTTTGGAAGAAGAATCAGGATGGAGAGAGAGGTGCTGTACCCAAGTTTTATGAAAGGTGGGTGAAAGTGGCGAGAATGGCCCGAGTGAATGGGCCTTCTCTCTATATCAGCCTGTAGGTTGAGGAAAAAGAGGAAGAGAGGAAAGGGGTACAAACTCTTCGTAACTCCTGGAGATGAGGGTTGCACATTTTTTCGGGGGTATGTGTTACCCATATGAAATGTCTACCCCTATTGGGAAAATCGATTAATTTTTAAATTGCATTTGTGATAGTATTTTACACGTTTTTATTGTATGTAAACTTCCTCCTTTGTATTTGTCCCCTTCTTTTGTGCCCCTGTGGCTAATAAAGAAACATATCTATCTATCTATCTATGTATCTATCTATCTGTCTATCTATCTCTCTATATAACTTACTATTTATCTATCAATCCAGCTCTTTGTCTATACCTATCAGTACACACGCGCACACACACACATACACACACATCAATATATATGGTGGATTGGCAGAACCGGTAGAGGGTCTGACGCCATGCTTTGCAGTAAAGAGTTACGGCCCTTTATGGTCTGAGTTCAAATCCCGCCGATGTTAACTTAGCCTTTCATCCTTACGGGGTCGATAAAATAAAGTACCAGTAATGTACTGGGATAATTGTTGGCCTTGTACCAAAAAGTAGAAATCAATATATATGTGTGTATATGAATAGATAGATAGGTACAATTATCATTTTACATACATTCATATTTATATATTTATATATATGTATGCATGTATATATATATATATATTTGACGGCCAAAAAGGGAGTTACCTCCCTTTGGGAAAACCACGTGTCTATAGCGAAAATTACTGCTAGAAAATACACCCGTCGAGGCTATAGAACGCAAGACTTGTTGACGAAGTAAATCCTTTGTTCTCTCGTCAAAGGCCATTAACTTGCAGACCCCTGCAAGCGGAATTAGTCGATCTCGGATTTACAGAAACCTAGCGTGGATGTTGTATGTTATATGTGATGTATATTGTATGCTATACGTTATGCATTATGTGTTGCGTTCGATGTCAATGTGATGGTCCAGGTCAATCAAAATTTTTCCTGAGTTCAGTTTTTTTCGTGGCTATGGCAATGCGACCAGACTGTCGGTCGCTATATTTGATTTGCAAAGCTGTCTAAACGTATTGTTATAACTCTGGGGTAATATTCTCCATCGAGTGGTAAGCTGCATTCGTTAGCTTGGCCGCAGCCAAAAGCTTCGTTGATGCTGTACTAA
>OZ024741.1:227399157-227451657 GCA_964016885.1 Eledone cirrhosa
ATTCCTTGGAGTCGACTGAAGCACTGCAGTGCAATGCAACAAAACGTCATAACTTCTGGAGGTCGCAACCAATTTTCACAAAACTTGACACATGGGCTACCTTTGTTCTACAGATGAATGTGAATTGGCACATATTGAGTAGCGGATCCCTGGGGGCGGGAACCCTCTTTGGGAAAAAGCCTATGATTTTGTAAAAGTATAGTTTTCGAAGCAGCACTGAAGTATTGACATAGATGGTATACATAACTTTATTTAATAACCGAGCAACGCCGGGTACCTCTGCTAGTACATATATATAAAACTGTAATTGTCTGTGTGTGTGTCCTCATTTTTGCAAAGTCTATACAAATCCACATTTCTACTCCGATTGACTTCCTTGCGGTCTAAAGATGTTAACTGCAGCTTTTATTTTTCAATTTTCTGTTGTTAAAGGGGTGTTAGGCGCCGGTTATCGATCTCCGCCGAGCCCTTATAATATCTGTCTGTATGTCTGGCTGTCTGCATTACGACATTCTGACGAAAACGTCATTACTGACATATTATCTTCGCTACATTCACACACACACAGGGACACACACACACACACACACATATATATATATATATACATATATACTTATATATACATATATACATATACACATATATATATACACATATACATATATATATATATATACATATACAAACACATATACACACACACACACACACACACACATATATATATATATATATATATATATATACATATATATAAATATACACATAAAGATATATGTATATACACACACACACACACATATATATATACATACACACACACATATATATGCATACACACACACACACATATATATATATATGTATCTGTGTATATATATATATATATATATATATTAGAAAGTGAGGGTTTTTTTTACAAACCACAGACCCTCCATCTCAACTCACCTTTTGAAAAGCAGAAGAACTGCGAAACCGGTAAAGGAACCAAATAAATATATATATTTAAAAAAAAAATAAGACTCCAGTTGCATTTTCGATTTCATCTCTTTTTCTTTATATATATATATATATATACTTTAGGTTTGTTGGTTCACCACTGGATAGAATTGGTCATTCCGTATGGTCAATCTTGGTGTAATATCGAGTTGCCATCACTTTGAGGGCAACTGGCCGAGGTGAAAGCAGCTAGTGGTCAGTCGCCCTCTTTGTCTCTGCTCTGATTTTTCGGACCCTGGTTTTTTTTACATATTCCTTTGTTATATTCCAATACCTGATGATATCACCGGATTCATATGGAACCCGGTCATTGAAATGATCATAGTATAATAAACCTTTTAAGGATTTACACCAGTCCAGCCTCCTGTTATTTTATTTCTCTCCCTCTCTCTCTCTCTCTCTCTCTCTCTCTCTCTCTCTGTCTCTCTCTCTCTCTCACACCCCTCTCTCTCTCTCTCTCTCTCTCTCTCTCTCTCTCTCTCTTTATATATATATATATATATATATAAATGAAGTAATTCCGTCGGAAAAGTCCAGGACAAAAGAGTGCTCTATGTAGGTAACAGAGTTTAATAATTATGTAATAAACAACATAAGGCAATTATTTCATTTACCAGTGGTTTTTTAAAAGCAAAACAATTTTGCTTTCAATCATCAGAATGAAAAAATCCTGGCCAGGATTGTTTATTACATAACTATATATATATATATATATATATATATATACAGATACATTGCAGGTCGCTTTAACACGTCTTTTATTATTCAAAAAACTTCTTGCCAATAAATATTAACTCCTTGTGCGCCATTCATCTAACTGTAGACCAACAAATACCAACTAAACGGACCGTTGACAAGAACGATGGCGAATGAATCTTCGAGGTAAGCAGTTTCCTCCCGAGCTGTTAGTTCACGCGGGATTCTCTGCTACATCTTTTCGTAATAATACCGAACAATGTACTGCTGGTCACCCCTTCCTCCAAAAGCCGTACAAAGCGGACATGTGCATTGGGTAGATGGATCGGGTGCAAATCTACACCAGGCCTACGCGAGAAATTCGCATGGGATTCCATCGAGGGGGATAGAGAGAAAGAGTAACTTAGTGGAAAGAGTGCGAATGAACTTTTGAGGTAAGTAGCCTACACCTTACTGATATGACACTGGAACCTTCTGCCAACTTAACCTGTGACTTTCTCTTTCACATTTACTTCAAAAGGCCAAAACAGAGAAGTATGAAAGGAACGGGCTAAACAATATTTCTATGAACAATGCATGTAGACAGCTAAACTGTACTTTCAACTTCTTAATTTTCTCCAAATAAAACAAGTTTCCTGTCGGTATATTTTCGTGAGTTTTTAACAGGCACTCACAAATAAACGTTTCTCATTGGAGGTGCTACTACCAATGTTCTTACCCGTGCAACGCCGGGATACACTGCTAGTATATATATATATATAATAGATACAAAGACCAAAATCCAGAGAGGACTTGGGTTCGTCGATGACATTGGCGCGATAGCTGGAAGAGAAGAGGAACTTGCCGAACTGGTGAACCGTTTGGATGTAACATCAGCCAGATACGGTATGGATATGAGTGCCGAGAAAACCAAGTTGATGACGAACACCACATAAATAGATGAAAAATCAAGTAAATAGATAGTAAACTATATAGATAGAAAGAACACAAATCATGTTGGTTGAGAGTGGCATGAGAATATATGGGTCAATTCTATAGGGAAAATGGATGCTAAAACATAGAGTCAGACATTGAAACTTAACGTTTTGCAGGTTATAAGGTACGGTTATCAATGCGTTTTATTACTTCCAGGGCTTCGACCAAGACCTTAGTACGTATTCCGTTCGTGCCTGCACTTCTCCGCTTTCTCTATGTTTGAATTAAAAGGCGACATGCCATTGCTTTGACTATTTCGACAATAGTCTTTTCAGTGCATTAATTTCAGTTTTTTAATATGATATTGATGTTCCCAGTATTTTTCAATTTATACTGTAATTAGAAGCCGTTTCATTCAAATATGAGATGTAGCTAAAGAGTTTGGCCATGTGTCACCATCCGGAGTATTTGAAATTAGATTATTATTGTGTCTTTGATTATTCCTGTATACTGCTGCATGGTGTTTCCTTGTTTGTGTATTTAATGCTCAACGTCAGTTTGGTAGATAATATCTTTTTCAGGGAGCTGGCTATGGCAGTTCAACTGGAGCAGCTTTCTTCAGATGTGAAATGAGACATTTTTATATTTGATGTGCATTTGCTATTCAACTTAAGATTGTGTCGTTAAATAAAATCTCATATCTATAGTTGGTGGGTGCTTATTTACAAAGTTGAAATACAATTTAGATATATTGAATTGTATAGTGTACTAGCAGAATGGCCCGGCGTTGCTCGGAATTTGCTCTAGGGTTCTTATATATTTGATATATATTTATCCTTATCGAACCTCGTGAAATAAATACGTTTGTTTATATTTTGTTATTGTGTATGCAAAAATATCTGTACACGAATATATAATTATATATATATTAAAATAACCGATTAAAGTTTAAGCAAAGAATCGCTGCTTTCACCCTTAACGGGATCTTCTGAAACTTAAAAAATCAATTTGTAAAAGCAGAAGTAAATATTTCAAAAAACATTTCACACTATATATACACACACACTATATACACATATATACACATATACACACATATAACGTCATGATGTCGTAATGCAGACAGCCAGACATACAGACAGATATTATAAGGGCGCAACGTTATATCTATGTATCTATCTAAAAAGAAAGACTAAGAATTATAGAGAGAGATCGCTAAATCGCCCAATGCGGTCCCTAGGGCATTGAAAATTCGAAATTCTTTTCTCAAAACACTCACAGGACCATAAGTATTACATGTGTAAAGTTTGAAAGCAATCGTTTGGGTGGTTCTCGAATTTTAGGGAGTCAGACAAACAGACAGACAGACATTCTCTGTTTTAGATATATAGATGAGAGAGCGGTCAAACTAGATAACGTGATATAGGCTGTTTTAAAAAAGTGGGCTCCAGCGTATCATTGTATTAGAGGGCTGTGCCATGAAAATTTGTATGATAGGGGACAGGTTGTATATTTCACTAATATTCTTAAATAGGCTCCTAAAATATACAAATGATCCTTTATTGAAGTGAGTTCCTCATTAGGTGTCCCATATGGATTGTATGGTTCTGAAATTAAAGACAGCGTCTAAGAAGTTTACTGTTATTATTTCTAACTCTAAAATACTACAAAGTTGGCTTATGTCCTTTCTGAATCTATTTACTTTGTTTTTGCTAACATTATTGGAAATGTGATATAGGCTGAAATTAATCCAAGTGAACTTTCTCCTGGGTAGTTCTAAACATATATCAATCAATAAGTACCTAAAGTTCATGATGTTAACGTAGATAAACCCAACCGGGTCGAATCTCAGTTACATTTCTCTCGCATACATTATTACTTCTACTAGCAGAAAAACAACCCTTCGTGTGGTTTTCTGCTAGCATGTGTAGTGTGTATATTGATATTATACGCAAGTATATATGCATGTAGATATGATCAAATAAAATCGTAATTGACAATATACACAGAAATTGAACGAAGACTGCATTACACTCTCTTATGTAATCAGTAGCGTAATCCATGATACATTAAAAAAAGATGATATATATAAACTGCATTAGGAGAAAATTAGTGACGGAAATATATGAATGTTTATTTAAGCGATCGCTAACGGGAAGTATTCACATTTGAAAATAAAAAAAAAGTGAATCTTAAAATAAGCAACAAAATTATTTATATTTAATCAAGAATAACGAAATTTAGTAGATAAATTATGTAATATTCATTCATTATTTATTCAAAGTAAGTTATTGAACGATCTGAGTTCAAATCCCGCCGAGGTTGACTTTGCCTTTCATCCTTACGGGGTCGATAAAATAAAGTACCAGTAATGCACTGGGTAATTGCTGGCCTTGTGCCTAAAGTAGAAACAATTATTTATTCAAAGTAATCCAACTTATTTTTAAAACGGGGAAAAAAAAAATTTTGGACGCAGTCCCGCACTCCTAGCTTTATTATAGTTTAGATGTCACTCCTATCTACGTGAAATATTATCTTCCACGAAGTAAGGATTTGGAGAGAGATAGGGAAAACTAACTATGTCAAATTTGGTAAATTTAGCATGTGGTTTATATTTGACGACTCTAAATCAGTCAATTACTGCATTACCATTGCTCATTGTTGGAGATTAATGGTTGTTCTATTTTCATTATATGTAAATAGTTTTTTTCTATTACTTTTTGTTAACCTGATTTAGCAGAGTCGATTGGTTTGTGTTTCAGCTTGATTCCGAAGTCATCCTTATTGTCTTTGATAGTGATGCACCCCTGAGACTTAGCTAATATTTCTAATCTATCATAAATTTGAAGCTTTTCTGCTATTGTCTTAGCTTCTCCATTCGTGTTAATATACGCGTGTGGCGTTACCGAAGAGGCGAAATACGTGCCGAACACCATACAGTGACGAAAGAATAGAATAACAGAGTAGAAAAGGCATAAACCTTTTGTACACCAGAACTTATACATATATTCAATATACAGAAAATTGCACTACTAGCATATGTACACTTATTACGTTTAGTCCCCCATCCCGAGAATTACACACTTATTTAGTACAGAGAAAATAGTCCTATTAGACACTGCACACATATTACATGAATTAATTCCAACGTATTAGAGGTTTGAAAACCAAACAAACCATTGCACATACCTAAGGCATAGAGCTGTACGCGTTTTTCACAGTGAAAGCATGCAATGGCGAAAGAGTGGTATAACGGATAAAAAGGGGGAAGGAATAAGAAACAAAGAAAGGAAGAAAGAAAGAAAGAAGGAAAGAAGAAAAGAAAGAAAGAGAGAGAGAGAAAAAGAAAGAAAGAAAGCAAGAAAGAAAGAGAGAGAGAGAGAGAAAGCAAGCAAGAAAGAAAGATGGAAAGAAAGAAGAAAAGAAAGAAAGAGAGAAAGAAAGCAAGAAAGAAAGAAAGAAAGAGAGAGAGAGAGAGAGAGAGAGAGAGAGAGAGAGAGAGAGAGAGAGAGAGAGAGAGAAAGAAAGAAAGCAAGACAGCAAGCATGCAAGATAGAAATAAGGCAAGAAAGAAAGCAAGAGAGAAAAAAAGATGGAAAGAAAAAAGAAAAGAAAGAAAGAGAGATAGATAGAAAGCAAGAAAGAAAGAAAGAAAGAGAGAGAGAAAGCAAGCAAGCAAGAAAGATGGAAAGAAAGAAGAAAAGAAAGAAAGAGAGAAAGAAAGCAAGAAAGAAAAAAAAAAGAGAGAGAGAGAGAAAGAAAGAAAGCAAGACAGCAAGCATGCAAGAAAGCAAGAAAGCAAGAAAGAAAGAAAGCAAGAGAGAAAGAAAGATGGAAAGAAAAAAGAAAAGAAAGAAAGAGAGATAGATAGAAAGCAAGAAAGAAAGAAAGAGAGCGAGAAAGCAAGCAAGCAAGAAAGATGGAAAGAAAGAAGAAAAGAAAGAAAGAGAGAAAGAAAGCAAGAAAGAAAAAAAAAAGAGATAGAAAGAAAGCAAGCAAGAAAGAAATAAAGAAATAAAGAAATAAATAAAGAAAGAAAGAAAGGAAGAAAGAAAAAGAATGAGACACCAATAAGCATTTGGTCTATTTATGCTTCCAGCCTACATTTCTTTTATACCTGGTCCAGTCATCGAGAGAGATTCAGACGAACCACTTCACTGCTTTACATGCCAGCTTTCTTTTTACCTTCTTTTTTTCCCCCCCAGCTCTTCCTCGCTTCGTTCGCCTTAATGTTGATTGCCATGTTTGCTAATATTCTCCACTCACTTACTGTCGAAACTTAACTTACATAAACAAACGACGACTACTGCTGCTAGGGATAACATGAATGCACAGTGAGGTAAGTAGGAAACGAGGGTAAGTAGGGGAACAGAGGAGTGATGGGTGGGGGTGGGAGGAGGAAAGGTTGGTGGAAGAAAAATCGATGAAATCCTCAAATCAATAAAACCACCTATGATTATGATCTGGTCGATCTAATCCATCTATAGTGTTGTTGTTATTATTGTTAACGTCATCATCATCATTATCATTGTTGTTCTGTTCGAACGTCCTTTTTTCTCGCTCCCAGTAAGTCGCTTTATTTGCCTGTTAAAATTATTTGTTGTTAAATATTTCTTGTTGTGTAAGGGATATAAGCCCTTAGATTTTGCCCTGTGAAGGGGAAAGTATAATGTTTGGGCCTTTCGGCCCAAATATTTCAACATTTTACGTTTTAAAAAAATTATTTAAAAAAAAAAAAACATGGTTGAGCCACACACCCCAGCTGTCGTGTGACAACGGCGTAAAAGTTGAGAGGATTGGTCAGTGAGATTCATACAACAGACACCACCACAAACAACGTGAAATTCATACAAAAGACACCACCACAAACAACGTGAACAAAGACAACACTGAGAATACTAATTTTGAAAACATTACCACACCAACTACAACAATAACAGCGTCAACCAAAATACAGACAACAGAAAAAATGACAACAAATGCAACAACGATATTAACACCACTAACAAGAAAATAAACAACGACAACAACAACAGCAACAATACAAATTGCACCGAAAACAACAACAACAACAACGGTGGCACCAAAAACACAACCAATTACAACAGTGATAACAACAACAACACCAACAACACCGTTTGTAGCAGTAGCAACAACAACAAGACCAGTAGCAGCAGAAGCAGCAGCAAAAATGGTGCCGCTGAAAAAGGGGCCACTTTTTTCGCTTTCGCAGGTGTAGCCTGAAATATAGAGACAGAGCCAGTCACGGAGGAGGAGATGGCAGTCGCAAGAGCCATGGTGTCGAGAAACGACAATAGAGTTTCCCTGAAACCTCCACCCGATTTCTTCAAAGACCAGCAGCTGCGCACGGTGACTTGCCGCACCGCAAGCAAAATGTCACATCGGGTGGGGAAAGCCACGGAGGCTCAAATCCAAACGGCCTTGGGGTGCTTCTGGGCGCGCAAAACCCACATCACCCGAGGCAAAAAGTACGCCACAGTAGACGTACTTTTCGCCAACCCCCTAGAGGTGAAGTCTCACTCTTTAAAGAGTGAGGAGATAGACTTGCTGCCCTCCTACTGCGGGCAGAAAATTGTGAGGGTCAAAGTGACCCAGGTCCCGCCCGATGTGCCCATACCTTGGCTGGCCGCGTATGTACTGGCTGGAATGGAGGAGAAGACCACCATACTGCAAATACAGAGAATGGGAAGAGAGAACTGGTCAGGAATAGGCATGTAAATGCTAATACAGACTGACTAGGAGTGCATCGAGGCCATCCCAGACATCATAGACCTCGAAGAAGGGCTCCATCTCCCTATAAGCGTGGAAGGAAGGCGCCCAAAGTGCTATCTCTCTGGGCAGAAGGGTTACCTCAGGGCCTTCTGCCCGCAGAAGACAGCCAAGAAGAGGGCCCCCTCCATCCGACGCCTGATCCGCTGCTACCAAGAGCAGGGTAGGCAACAGAGGCAGAAGACCCTTCCATGGTCAGTAGGAGGGCAACTTCCGTGGCACCCTTACTAAGGCCACGGACAACTAAAGCAGCGGCAGCAGTGGCGGCAACAGCAACAGTCGCAGTAGCTACACCGGCGATAAAAGATTTCTTCAGACGTCTAGAGACCTTTCTTGAAACGTCCCGCTCTTCAGTGTTAGTGGGCGACTGGAACGGTATCTTAGATGCACGCTGGGATTATGTGGGGCTAGTAGACAGGGCAGGAGTGTGTAAAAGCCTCAACAACCTGCGCAGACGTTTTGAATGTCTGACAGGTATAGACTGGATTATCCGAATGTGCCAATGTGGACATATGCAAACCGCATCGGGTCATCCAGATTGTATTTAGATAGGGTATTAAGTAGGGAAACAGATAAGGCTAGTGTAGATTGTCCACAATTTAAAGTAGTCGACTACACGGACCACAAATTTGTGATCTGTGAAGTTGACTTAGATAGACTCCATAGGTGAGGGCCCGGCTACTGGAAGCTGAACGCGTCGTTCCCGGCGCGCAAAGCTTACAGAGACCGGATTAGCGAATTAGTTTAGCGTGCGTTGGCGGGTGCGATCGTCAACAACAGGTGATGGTTTACCCTGAAAAGGGCTATTAGAGTAGAATCAACAAGGTTTAGCAAAGGAGTAGTGATAGAGGAAAATAGAGTAGAGGAAGAGTTAATTATAAACCTACGAGAGGCGTTTAGGAAAGGCATGGTAACTGACGTGCTTGCGGCGAGATTGGCACTCGACCAATTCTTCAACGCAAAGCATGAAGGCTGCGTTGTCAGAGCTAGAGCGCGTGCTCTAAGACACGAGGGGACGAAAGCCGTTCAATGGGCCCGGGTGGTGGAAGCGCGACGTGGCAACAAGTCCACCATTCGGTCTTTGCCTGATCAAAACGGGCGCATGTTGCTCGAACCCGAGCAGATGTGTGCGGCTTTTCAACAGCACTTTGCTCAATTATTTGGGAGCGGCGGCGGGCCGGATCGGAGTATGGACTTCGGTGCACACCTCGACGGACTGCCGCGGCTCTCGACCATCGCAGCGCAATGCTGCGAAAAGCCGGAAAACAGCAGGTGAAAAACGGGAAGCGATGTCTGACTGCAGGAGGGGTAAATTGGCAAGTTTGGATGGTCTGCCCTACGAGCTTTATGCGTATATGCCAGACTTGTTCGGCGACCTCTTGGCATATGTCTACTGCAACTGGCAGCAGAATGGGAGCATTCCTAGTTTTGTGATCCGGGGAGCGGTGGCGCTGCTGAGAAAAGACCCGAACAAGGGGGACGTTGTAGACAACTTCAAGTCCATAACTCTGCTAAGCGCAGAGTTTAAGATTTTGGTCAAGGTGTTAGCAAAGAGATTGGCGCTTGTCGTCGGTGATCTGGTGGGAGAGGCGCAGACATGCGCCATTACAACCTCCATCTCATGCGATACATCATAGAGAGGGTGGTTAAGGAACCTGGCACGGATGGGGCCCTAATCAACTTGGATCAATCTAAAGCATTTGATAGGGTCGACCATGGGTACCTGGCTGCGGTCCTCGAGGCGGATGGTTTCGGGCCCGTTTTAGGGGCTGGATCGCTGCGATACACAGCGACCTCTGCTCGATTGTGAGGGTGAATTGTCACCTGTTGCAGCCTTTCAGCATCATGCACTTGGTCCGCCAGGGTTGTCCCCTCTCGTCCCTCTTGTACGTACTGGCCCTCGAGCCGTTACTGCACAAATTGGAGAAGATGAGGGGATCCCACGCGAACTGGGATGCGGGAGATTCGTGTCAGCTTACGCCGACGACGTCACCGTGGTGGTGGCGTGCACCAAACACGTCCAGATGCTCGGCACCGCTCTCAAGGAATATGAAGCGTTGACAGGAGCAAAGACAAACCAGGAAAAGTCGGTGGGCTTGCAACTCGGCACCTGGAGACACGGAGGTGCTGTCAGCCGAGCCTGTCCGAGATTCGCGCAGGGCGACGAAACCGTGATGCACGCACTCGTTCAGTGCCCGAGGATTGATAACTTGTGGAGCTACGTCGAACAGCTGCTAAGGCGTGTAGGATGGATCCGGTTATCGACTGAGTCCATTGTGCAGATAGCCCCACCATCCTCCTTTAAAGAGGAGGAAGGGCAGGCAGTTTTCATCTGCCTGGTGGCCATGGCGAAAGAGATTGTGTGGTGGACAAGGTTGAAAGGGTTGAAGACGGACACTTTCCTTCCGGCCAATCCCTGATTAACTTTTTCAAGTTTCACTTGAAGAGGAAAATCAGGGTGGAGATGCAAGTGCTGTCTTCTAGTAAGTTTGTTGAAAGGTGGGTGAAAGTGGCGAGTCTGGTTCGAGTATGCGCCTGTAAACTGAGGAGTGGGAAAACTGAGAGAGGGCTCTTGCTCTGGTGGTCAGGGTGGCCGTGGGCTTTTTTGTGTGGTTTTCGCCACGAGTGACCCTCTAAGGTTTCCCCCTTTTTGGGGAATCTTTGTTGTTTGAATTTTTTTTGGATTTCTAGCCAAATTTTGTTAGAACCTGTTTACACAACAAAAACCCACTTTCTATCGTCCTATACTGTTCTGTGCCGTCTCTAATGTTTTTCTTCTTGTTAGCCCTTGTGGCCAATAAAGAAACCATTATTATTATTATTATTGACGGACACGAGATCAGCGATTCCAAGCGGATGTGTGAGGCCTTTCGTCAGCACTTTGCTCGGTTGTTCGGGGAGAGTGGCGAGTCAGAGAGAGTAGCGGATTTCAGTCCCTACCTTGACGGCTTGCCGTGCATCTCGACGGTCGACGTTGAGCGCTGCGAAAAGCCGATTACTTCAGCCAAAATTCAGGACGCCCTTGTCGGCTGCATGAGGCGCAAGTCACCCAGTTTTGATGGTCTGCCCTACCGAGCTTACGTAAACATGCCAGACTTGTTCTCCGATCTCCTCGAAGCACTTTATTGCAACTGGCATCAGAATGGGAGTATCCCCACTTCTGTGAGAGGGGGAGTGGTGACGCTGATAAGGAAAGACGAGAACAAGAGCGATACATTAGACAACTTCAGGCCCATAACTCTGCTGAACACAGCCAGGTTCATACACGACAATCTCCACCTCATGCGATACATCATAGAGAGGGTAGAGTGTAAACCTGGCTTCGAAGGTGCACTGATCAATTTAGATCAATCGAAAGCATTTGACAGGGTCGACCATCGGTATCTGGAGTTTGTCCTCAAGGCAGCTGGCTTCAGCCCTGTCTTCAGAAGCTGGATCGCTGCACTGCACAGCGGCACACGCTCGGTGGTCAAGGTTAATGGCCACCTCTAGGAACCATTTCGGTTACCCCGATCGGTTAGTCAATGGTGCCCTCTCTCTTCCCTTCTGTACGTATTGACTCTCGAGCCTTTACTGCGGAAGCTGGAACTGTTGCAGGGCATCCCGCTCGAACCGGGAAGGGGAAAGGCGGTGTCGGCTTATGCGGACGACATCACCGTGATGTGTTGGACACTTCAGAAATCGAGGTGGTCAGCACCTTATTGAAGGAATATGAAAGGTTGACAGGAGACAAACTTAACCCGGAAAAGTCGGTGGGATTGCAGCTCGGAACCTGGAGAGGCAAGCCTATGTCGTCCAACAGCGTCGTGGGGCGCTGGACGGACGGACCGGTAAAGTTGCTCGGGGTTTGATTCGGACCAGACCTCCAGGTGGAAAAGAATTGGGACGAGGTAACGAGAAATGGGCTGGGATGAAGCTTTCACTGAAAGGTCGCGCGGAGGTGGCGAATGCGTACATAGCGTCCGTCATCTACTACCGCCTGACCGTCATGCCTTGCCCCCGTCCGCGCCTCGTCAAGTTGGATAAGCTCCACTTCAAATTATTGTGGAAGGGACAAGTTCCGTTGGTGAGGCGGTCCATTTGCTGCCAGCACGCTCTACGCGGAGGGCTGGGCATGCCGTGGCTAATGATGCGCAGACATACGCTGAGGCTGTGACATCTCCAGATATTCTGCCTAAACGGGGAACAGGTGTGGTCGCCGTTTATCAGACGAACCTTTCCGCAGCTCGTTTCTTTGACTGAGTTGCAGTCCTGGGTCAAGAAGAGACCGAGACTGGGTGACTGGCACCTGGAATGTTGCCAGGCACTCACTGCCCTCTACCAAGCGGACAATGCGATCAGTGGAACTTCCACTCTCGAATTGTATAGAGGATAGGTGGTGGGCAAGTGCGATGACGCACTCGGAGAAGCTTTGGGCCTCGACAAAGTCGAACTGACCAGTCTGTACCGGAGGACTTTCGAACCGGGGACGATGGACAATTTCCAGAAATCCCTCGCTTGGCAGTGCTACCGGGGGGCACTGCCGGTTCGGGATAAACTCTACAGGCACGGATGTGCTGTCAGACGGACCTGCCCAAGATGCGCACAGAGCGACGAAACCATTCTGCACGCACTTGTCCAATGTCCGTGCATTACTGACTTGTGGTGTTATGTCGAACAGCTACTGTTGCGCGTGGAACGGATCCGGCTATTGGCCGAGACCGTAGTGAAGATCGACCCGCCGACTTCCTTAGGTCAGGAAGAGCAGCCAATTTTCCTCTGTCTGGTGGCCAATTTTCCTCTGTCTGGTGGCTGGTGGCCTATAGTCTAGCTAACTTGAAGAGAGGGGTGCTCTCCCTGGGTGCCCTAGAAGCGCAGGGTAGTTCAGGATTGGTGGGGTACCTGAGTCACCCCTGGGTCGTCCACCCCCTATCGGGGAATTTATTTTGTTATATTTATGCATAGTTTATTTTATATATTTTATATCTTCATTGTTAAATTAGTCTTGCCATTGTGCACTTTTATTCGACCTTATTGTAAACCCCCACTGTCCCTGTCTTTGTATTGTCCCCTACATATCGGCCCTTGAGGCTAATAAATGAAATCATTATTATTATTATTTTGCCTTTCATCCTTACGGGGTCGATAAAATAAAGTACCAGTAATGCACTAAGTAATTGCCGGCCTTGTGCCAAAAGTAGAATCAATTATTATTATTATTATTATTCTTTATCCCCAGTCATTTATGTTATTTAACTGGAAATGAATATCAAGCCGCTTGAATCTTTTGGATTTCTAGCCCGATTTTGTTATAACCTGTTTACACGACCAAAACCCACTTTATATCATCCTGTACTGTTCTGTGCCGTCTCTAATGTTTTTCGTCGTGTTAGCCCTTGTGGCCAATAAAGAAACCATTATTATTATTATAAAGGCGGTGGATTGGCAGTATCGGCAGAGGGTCGGACGCCATGCTTTCCAGCATAGTTACGTCCCTTTACGATCTGAGTTCAAATCCCGCCGAGGTTGACTTCGCCTTTCATCCTTATGGGGGTCGATAAAATAAAGTACCAGTAATGCACTGGGTAATTGCTGGTCTTGTGCCAAAAGTAGAAACAATTATTTTTGAGTCTCAGTCATTGATGTTATTTAACTGGAAAGTTTGTTGAAATGAATATCAAGCCACTACCTGCAGTCCCAGATATTCAGGATGTATCGGAGGGTTCTTGCTGTTCCCAGCAAGCATGCCTTTTGAAGTGTTCCAAAAAGCGGGGCTGGACTAATCTTCTTTAACCATCCTTGGAAACTCTTTGAGATAGTACCTAGTGCGCCTATGACAATCGGGACGACCTTGACTTCATGGCAGTTCCAAATCCTTTTTACCTCCCACTTTAAGTCCTGGTATCGGTTAATTTTCTCCCTCTCCTTCTCTTGCACTCTCGTGTCAAATGGGCAGGCTACATCTACAATCAGGCACGATCTGTTTTCCTCGTCCAAAACCACCAGGTCAGGCCTATTGTGTTCTAATTTCTTGTCCGTCTGTATCCTAAAATCCCATAGCACCTTCACCTGATCGTTTTCTATCACCGACTCTGGCTTATGCTCATACCACTTCTCAGAATGTGGTAAATTGTTTACTTTGCATAGGTGCCAGTGGATCACCCTGACCATCACATCATGTCTCCAGCCTTTATAGTGAGTCTGGGCTAGGTGTTTACACTCGGATACAATGTGAGCCACAGTCTCTTCTCTCTCTCCACAGATCCTACACAGTGGGCTAGCCTCCTCCTTGTAAATATGGTGTTTCAGCCACTTCGTTCTGATGGCCTGCTCTTGCGCAGCCATTAGCATTCCTTCTGTAGCCTTTTTAAGGCCTCCTATTTTTAACCAGTTCCATGTCTGTGGATCTATAAATTCAGTTTTCTTAAAGAAGGTACTATGAAGGGATTTTTCATGAAGGTTGCTCTTCCTCCTTGTTATTTCCTCTTTGGACATTCCCTGGTCAATTGTCTTCTCCTTCAGTACAATTTTGAGCATTGGCTCCCTACTATTTGTGCAGGTTGTTTTTCTCCATCTGAACACAGTCTTCTATGCGATATGACCTCTTCCACTTTCAGATCTCTTTAAGTAGAGTCTATCGATATCACTCCTCTTGTGGAACATGTTGTCGATAGTCAATAGCTTCCTAGTCTTCCTATCCATTTCTTTTTGTTAAGCAACATTCCATTTCAGAATTCCCATACTGTACCTAATAATAGACACAGCTCGGGGGGAATTCACTGCACTTATGACATTCCTACTATTTAGATGTGATTTTAATACGCTCCTTACTCTCCTAATGTACTCAGATCTTATCAATTCCTTCATTTTTTTGTTCTTGATTTCATCTGACTCCAGAACACCTAAATATTTGTATCCTTCTTCAGTGTCAATTTCCTTTATCATCTCACCTGTTGGTACCTGGATTCCGTTGCTTCTGCTCAATTTACCCCTAGGACTCCACACTTATTAATACCAAATTCCATACATATATCATTGCTGAAAATACGGACAGTGTCAACAAGCACATCCAACTCCTTCTCACTCTTCCCAAAGAGTTTATTATTATTATTACAGCTGCATTTATCTTGCTTTATGTTCATACGAGTTATCACCAAGTCACAACCAGTGACCTCAAGAGACAACAAGGTCCGCCATGTTCAAGGAAGAACATACATACTCACACATGCATCTTTAGTGTTTAGACTTGTGATGTACTTATATTGACAGAATCTTCCTTAGTATATGGGCAGTTCCCATTAGTACTATCTTTTGTATTTCTCCTATACGCGGGTTTCCTGGGATCTGCGATAAGTAATCATTAGACCCCTTAGGTATCATTCCCAGAGCGCCTACAACCACTGGTATTGTTTTAGTTCTCAATTTCCACATTTTTCCAATTTCTATCTCCAGGTCCTTATACTTGCTCAATTTTTCAAATGTTTTTATAGATACATTCTTGTCTATTGGAACAGACATATCAATTAGCAGGCATACCCTCTTTTTAAAGTCCTTCAATATTATATCAGGTCTATTTGCATCTATTTTTCGGTCTGTTTGGATGCTAAAGTTCCACAAGATTGAGATGTGATCTTTTTCAAGTATGGGAGGTGGTTGATGCTCCCACCAATTCTTTTGATGGGGCAGGTCAAAATGCTTACACATTATCCAATGTATGTATTGTGCAGCTCTATCATGCCTGTTTAGGTATTCGGTTGGAGCTATAGGACTGCACATTGAAATTATATGGTCAATGGTCTCTGGTTGTTTTTTTGCATACACGGCATAATGGGCTGCATCCATTTTTTATTATGTTGGCTTGGTAATTTTTTGTTGGCAGACACTGATCTTGTGCTGATATAATCAGTCCAGAGGATGCCAACCACTGATGGGTTAAAGTGTTGTCAACATCAGGATTGTTAGCTCGCTCTGGGTATTTTCGATACAGAGGCTTTTCTTGCCATTTCTTAGCCAGTTTGTGTAGCAGTTCTTTCTTTGCAGTTACTTTTACCTGCTTTGCTTTTTCTGTGTTTTCCATTTCAGCAGTAAATGGGACTTCTGAAATTTGTAGTCCATTACTGTATCTTTGTGCATCTTTTGTAATGGAATATGATCTTTTGATGCTTTCGTGTTTCAAAACGAGTTTGATCATCCAATCATGTGATTCCCTTAGATATGTAGATAATCCAATTGTTGCAGTTTTCAATGCAATGTCTAACTGGATTAACCCACGACCTCCTTCTTTCCTAGGGAGATATATTCTATCTATATCTGCCTTAGGGTGATGCATTCTGTGCATGGTTAAGAATTTTCAAATTTTTGTATCGAGCCTACGGATCTCTGTGCTTGACCAGTTGATGACATTGTAACTGTAGGTTACTACTGGTATGGCAAGCGTGTTTATGGCATCGATCCTATTCCTTGCATTCAATTCCGTTCTTAAGATTGCTCTTACTCTGCGGTAACATTCCTTCCTTATCCTTTCCCTCATTGTCGAGTGCTTGATTCCGTCTCCTTCACAAACACCTAGATATTTGTAAGTTTCCTCTTGATCAAGTTCTCTTATCACATTCCCTCGATCAAGATTAATGTCTGAACTTTTCAGCAGCTTTCATCTGGTGAACGTTGCTTTGGCGCATTTATCTAGTCCAAACTCCATTTTAATGTCATCACTGAACTGCTCCACAGTGGATAATAGCCCTTGCAATTGTTCATCATTTTTTGCAAATAGTTTCAGGTCATCCATGTAGAACAGGTGATTAATGGTTTTGTCATAGACTTTATATCCATGTTTTGTTTCATTGAGCATTTTACTTAATGGTATAAGTGCGATGCAGAATAAAAGCGGTGATAAAGAGTCACCCTGAAAAATTCCACAATTAATATTAACTTCTCCAGCTTCCAGTGATTTTGTTTCACTATTCAAAAGGAGTGTCGTTTTCCATGTCTTCATACTGAATGACAAAAACCTCCTGACAACGGGGGATATTTTGAAAATCTCTAAACATTTTTCAATCCAACTGTGTGGCAAACTATCGAATGCTTTTTTATAATCTATCCAAGCAATCGATAGATTTTTGTGTCTATTATGACAATCTTCCAGTATCATTTTGTTAACCAGAAGCTGATCCTTACAGCCATATGAGCCTCGTTTACACCCTTTCTGCTCAATGGGAAATAGGTCATTTGTTATCAGGTGGTCATATGTGTATTCAGTTAGGACTGATGTTAAAATTTTATACATTGTGGTCAAGCAAGTTATCGGTCTGTAATTTTTGGGATTGTTTGTCTCATCATTCTTCGGAAGCAGGAATGTAATGCCGTTAACTAGCCATGATGGTATCTTTTCTGGCTCCTTAACTATTTCATTGTAAAGTTGGTCTAACAGCTCATGAGACTCTGTGAAGGCATTTATCCAAAAGTTTTGTATTTTGTCTTTTCCTGGGGATTTCCATTTGCTGGTTTTTCTTAGAGCCAAGCGTTATGTTCAACTGTTATATTTTCCCATGTTTGTTCCTCAAGGTGAGCTGTATCTTTCATTTGTCTGTCTATCCATGGGGCATGTATGTTATGAACTTTTTCTTCGGCCCAGATCTTTTCCCAGAATTCTTGCACTTCCTCCTTGGGTGGTATTGATTTAACAGTGTATCAAGTTTCTGGTGTTGGTGAAATTGCTGTTATTTGGCTGTTCTATATAGTGTAGACAGAGGGTGTTTTCTTCCATTTATAACCATTTTCTTTTTTTGAATACAAAATATATAATACAAAATTGAATATTTGAGCGATATAACAATATAATATGGATCCGAAATTTTATGGGACTTCATTCGGTGGTTTATGCAACATTTGTACTAACAATTGTTATTTCACAATTGATTTAAATATGTTAAAAATCAAAAACTTACGGGAGCGATTTCATGACCTTCTACCACCTCGTGCGTCTTCTTCCCTTTCTATTATTATTATTATTGTTGTTATTCCTTGAATCTCAGTCATTGATGTTGGTTAACTGGAAAGTCCGTTGGATTGAATATCAAGCCACTACCTGCAGCCTCAGATATTCAGGACGTATCGGAGGGTTCTTGCTGTTCCAAGCAAGCATGCCTTTTGAAGCGTTCCAAAAAGCGTGAAGGGGCCGATTTTCTTTAACCATCCCTGGAAACTTTTGGAGATAGTCCCCAGTGCGCCTATGACAATCGGGATCACTTTGACTTCATGGCAGTTCCAAATCCTTTTCACCTCCCACTTTAGGTCCTGGTATCGGTTAATTTTCTCCTTCTCCTTCTCTTGCACTCTCGTGTCGAACGGGCAGGCCACATCCACAATCAGACACGATCTTTTTTCTTTGTCCACAACCACCAGGTCAGGTCTATTGTGTTCCAGTTTTTTGTCCGTCTGTATCCTAAAATCCCACAGCACCTTCACCTGATTGTTCTCCATCACCGCCTCTGGCCTATGCTCATACCATTTCTCAGAATGTGGTAAATTGTTTACTTTGCACAGGTGCCAGTGGATCACCCTGCCCATCACATCGTGTCTCCAGCCCTTATAGTGGGTCTGGGCTAGGTGTTTACACTCGGACACAATGTGAGCCACAGTCTCCTCTCTCTCTCCACAGATCCTGCACAGTGGGCTAGCCTCCTCCTTGTAGATATGGTGCTTCAACCACTTCGTTTTGAGGGCCTGCTCCTGTGCAGCCATTAGCATTCCTTCTGTAGCCTTTTTGAGGTCTCCTCTTCTCAACCAGTTCCATGTCTGTGGATCTCTAAATTCAGTTTTCTCAAAGAAGGTACTATGAAGGGATTTTCCCTTAAGGCTGCTCTTCCTCCTTGATGTTATTTCCTCCTTGGACATCCTCTGGCCTACTGTCCCCTCCTTCAGTACAGTTCTGAGCATTGGCTCCTTACTATAGGTCACGTATTTGTATAGGTTGTTTTTCTCCATCTGAACACAGTCCTCTATGCTGATAAGACCTCTTCCACCCTCAGATCTCCTTAGGTAGAGTCTATCGACATCACTCCTCTTGTGGAACATGTTGTAGATAGTCAATAGCTTCCTAGTCTTCCTATCCATTTCTTTTTGTTCAGCAACATTCCATCTCAGAATTCCCGCACTGTACCTAATAATAGACACAGCTCGGGAATTTACTGCGCTTATGGCATTTCTGCTGTTCAGATGTGACTTCAATACGCTCCTTACTCTCCGAATGTATTCAGTTCTTAACAATTCCTTCATTTTTTTGTTCTTTATGCCATCAGCCTCCAGAACGCCCAAATACTTGTATCCTTCCTCAGAGTCAATTTCCTTTATCATCTCACCTGTTGGTATCTGGATCCCGTTACTTCTGCTCAACCTACCCCTCTTCATCACAATGACTCCACATTTACCAATACCAAACTGCATACATATATCACTGCTGAAAATACGGACAGTGTCAACAAGCACATCCAACTCCTTCTCACTTTTCCCGAAGAGTTTAAGATCGTCCATGAAGAGGAGGTGATTGATGGTAAGCTCTCCCCTTCCCAACTTGTATCCTGCTCTCACTTTTCGCAGCATAATGGTCAAGGGCATCAGGGCAAGGACAAACAACAGAGGGGACAGGCTATTATTATTATTATTATTATTATTATTATTATTATTATTATTATTATTATTATTATTATTATTATTATTATTATTATTATTATCCCGCCGAGGTTAACTTTGCCTTTCATCCTTACGGGGTCGATAAACTAAAGTACCAGTAATGCACTGGGATAATTGCTGTCCTTGTGCCAAAAGTAGAAACAGTTATTATTATTATTATTATTATTATTGTTACAGTTGTATTTATCTTGCTTTATGTTCATACGAGTTATCACCAAGTCACAACCAGTGACCTCAAGAGACAACAAGGTCCGCCATGTTCAAGAAAGAACATACATACTCACACATGCATCTTTAGTGTTTAGACTTGTGATGTACTTATATTGACAGAATCTTGCTTAGTATATGGGCAGTTCCCATTAGTACTATCTTTTGTATTTCTCCTATCCGCGGGTTTCCTGGGATTTGCGATAAGTAATCATTAGACCTTATTATTATTATTATTATTATTATTATTATTATTATTATTATTCCTTGAATCTCAGTCATTGATGTTGGTTAACTGGAAAGTCTGTTGGATTGAATATCAAGCCACTACCTGCAGCCTCAGATATTCAGGACGTATCGGAGGGTTCTTGCCGTTCCAAGCAAGCATGCCTTTTGAAGCGTTCCAAAAAGCGTGAAGGGGCCGATTTTCTTTAACCATCCCTGGAAACCTTTGGAGATAGTCCCCAGTGCGCCTATGACAATCGGGATCACTTTGACTTCATGGCAGTTCCAAATCCTATTATTATTATTATTATTATTATTATTATTATTATTATTATTATTATTATTATCATTACTATTATTATTAATTTTGCCAATAAAGAAATCATTAGATGTTGATGGATAATGGTATCCATAATGAGCTGGACTAAAGGCCTAGCGATATTTTGTTCTGTTTCCATATTTTCCGAGTTCAAATCCTGCTAATGTCTAATTTGTTATTTTATCATTCCAGGGTCGCTCAAAATATGTCAATATTTATTCATTTATTTATTTGTTTTTATAAGAGCGTTGGATTACGAGAATATAAGAGATAGACGTAGCCAACCTGCTGGGTAGTTTTTGTCTTCGATGTGATCTAGGACATTTGTAGTTGCAATAGAAGCACTAACTCCATATGTTAACAAAATCAAGTGTTTTCTCTCATAGCCTTGTGTTGACATTGTAAATAAAATTTGCCAGAGGGAATCTGTGCGGACACCTTTTTAAGATATGGTTCCTGTACTTGGGATTTAATCCCTTGCCAGTTTAACATCACTATCTGGTACGTTCCGTTGTAATTATTCGAGTTCTGTGTCCAGTCTAAGGAGAGCTTCTCTTCTTCTACTTGTCTCTCTGAAAAGTGTTATGGGTGTTAAGCTTCTCTTGTCTAAGCCAGTAAAAGAAATAAAAATAAAAATCCAACTACTTGAATTTCAACTTTACAATCATACGGCTTTGTGCCAAAGCACGATATCAATAATTAATTCAGACTTCATAATACCACCCAGGTAAATGTTTATTAACCAATAGGAGCTAACTGGGACATTAATTTATTCTTTGAAAACTTTGTAGCTACTTCAACCTTAATAGTTACCAAGAACTTTATATACGTCAATTATAATCCTTTTAATATTTCATAATTAAATATCATTTATAGATTCAGACTATTGTCACCTCTCACATATAATGTTTTCTTTATATCAACGTACTACAAAAAGAAATTACGATTTAATCCGATGAAGCTTAACTTCTGTTAAATAACGAATCAGTTGGAAATCAATAGAAGTTTTTGGAAATTATATTAATTATATTAACATCATATAGCAGGATTCAGCGAATAATTCAGTATATATATATATATATATATATATATATATATATATATATATATATATATATATATATATATATATATATATGAAAAATGGCGTGCTGTGTTGTTGGAATTGTGATATACAAATTAAAATGAAGAATTAGAAATAGGAATATCCATCATCAGTGGTCTACTAGCCATCATCGGTATTTCTTCGCATTAAAGACCAGATACCTCAGGCTAGATCGAACAATAACTAAAATAAGTTATTGGGATAAAAAGAATTGGGTGGAGAAAGAGAGACAGGTAAACAAACACGAATGGTGAGGCAACCTAAAGAGAGGAAAAAATGAGAAATTCAAGTCAATGATTCATTTGAACATACGAACTTGCGAATATTGACGAGAAGACGAGAGATACATCCAACCATACGAAAGTGAGCGAGAAAAGAATTTCGCACAGTGTGGGACGATGGAGGAAGTGAGAGAGAGGGTGAGCAGCAGAGAGTGAGTGAGTGAAAGTGTGAGGAAGAGGCTAGCCGAGAGAGGGTGACTAGCAGAGGGGGTGAATGAAAGTAAGAGGGAGAAGGAGAGAGAAGGGTGAGAGAGAAAGAGGATAGCAGTAAGGGAAGAGAAAAAGACAGGTCACAGCGAAGTGGAAAGCATATATGAATGAAAAATGGCGAGCTGTGTTGTTGCAAACGTGATATACAAATTAAAATGAAGAATTAGAAATAGGACTATCCATCATCAGTGGTTTTTCTACAAAAACACCCTAACGCACACAACATGAACAACAAGCACAAACACAATAGATATTCCTTTGACCAGACCATGAGAAGTAGAAAAACCAGGAGATCATTCTCAAGATCTCAACACAGACTACCCACAAGGAACGGGGAAAAAAACCGTAGAATAACCAGATCACTCTCAAGATCTCAACAGAGATTACCCACAAGGAATTGGGCGAAAAAACGATCTAAACCTGAAAGCAAACCTAGGTAATTTTCCCAGATTGTTAAAAATAATTGTTTCTACTTTTGGCACAAGGCCAGCAATTACCCAGTGTATTACTGGTACTTTATTTTATCGACTCCATAAGGATGAAAGGCAAAGTTGACCTCGGCGGGATTTGAACTCAGAATGGCAAGGGCCGTAACTCTATACGTCAAAGCATGGCGTCCGACCCTCTACCGATACTGCCAATCCACCGCCCAGATTGTTAAAAATAATGCTAACAAGAAATGGAAAAATAATATACATAATACCAAAAATAGGACAAAATACATAACGAAACTAAATATAATATCACAACCAAAAGTTCATCAAGCAAACACCAACAAGAATATAAATCCTCAACAGAGAAAAATCCATTTTTTAACGTCAGGACAACAAAAAAACGGAAAAAGAAAAACTCCAGGAGGAAACATACCCAAAACACGTAGATCCTAAAATAATTAATTTAACCAAAAGGCGGTTAAATACTGGGTGGAAAAACAGAGAAAAGTGATTCCCACCAGATTCACAGCGCCATTTATATTAGACGGAGTCAAACTTATTCCGGAAAACAACACTTTCTTCTTCAATGGAAAGAATTACATCCAAATTAGAGGCACATCGATGGGAACGAAGTGTGCTCCCGTTTACGCGAACTCTGTAATGGGATACTTGGAACAACAACTCTACCAAGAAATAGCGGCAAAATATAGCACTGACTTTAGAAAGTACATTGAAAAGTCTTGGAAGGGATACCTTGACGACTGTTTCATCATCTGGACAGATTCTCTAGATACTCTGGATGAGTTCAATATCCTCCCGAATAACCTACACCCATCTCTCCAATTCACAAAATAGATGAGTAGGACCAAATTACCATTCCTAGATATAATGGTAGTCAAAAACGACACCACCATTACCACGGATATATATTATAAACACACAGACACCCATCAATATCTGAATTTTAAGTCGTGCCATCCACCTCATACAAAACGCAACATCCCATACTGCCTAGCCAGAAGAATTTGTACCATTGTAGAAGATACGAATACCAGGAACAAACGGCTAATAGAACTGAGAGAATTTTTGCTCAGTCAAAAATACCCATCTCTACTTATAGAAAATGGCATACAGCGGGCTATAAAAATACCTATACAACAACTTAGGATAACCCAAGGATGAAGAAACCAAGAACTGGTCATACCATTTATAATGACACACAACCCATGTCACCAGAATATCTTTAACAATGCCTAAGCAAACCTACGGATCATTGCGCAAAATAATGAATTAAAAGGTTTAATCACAGACCGATCTTTGACACTTAGTAAAAGACAGCCGAAAAATTTGAAGCAATTACTAACAAAGGCAAAGTTTGACCTTAACAACAAAGACCAATCATTCACTGTATCTAAAGGCAATGATAGTCGATGTGGCACATGTCAATCCATACACACTGGTCAATATATGAACACAAAAACTGGAAAAATATTCCCGAATGCAAATATGAACTGCAAAAGCAGAAATCTAATTTACTGCATTAAATGTCCGAATTGTGATGAACTATATGTCGGTCAAACTGGAAATGCACTATCGGAACGTGCACCGGTGCACCGACAGCAAATCAGAGATCCAAATGTCCGTCAGATATCCCTGAGTAACCATCTAGCAACATGTGGTCAGGGAATATTTATAATATTTCCATTCTACAAATTACACAGCCCAAGTGAAATCAAGAGAAAAATTAAAGAAAAGAATTTTATTGATAAATTCCAACCTAAGCTAAATGAACAATAATAATTGTTTCTACTTTAGACACAAGGCCAGCAATTACCCAGTACATTACTGGTACTTTATTTTATCGACCCCGTAAGGATGAAAGGCAAAGTTAACCTCGGCGTGATTTGAACTCAGATCATAAAGGGACGTAACTCTATGCTAAAAAGCATATTAATAATGCTTAGGGGTATTACTCCTACTATGACTACGCCTACGACCATGTCGACTACCAGCGCTAACAACAACAACAACAACAATAATAATAATAAAAGCGATGTTGATGGTGATGATTACTGAAGACTTTTTATAAAAACCCTAGAAAATGCTATTTTCATCATTTCTAAAAATAGCAAAACAATTGATGCTTTGGATAGGGTCAAATAGAAGTCGCTAGACATGCTCAACCAACCGTGACGCCTAAACCAATCAGTTTTAGTAATCCAGTGAAACTACACACCGATTGGTCGAAATACAGTTTGCAAAACTTAGCATTCTTTAGCCGTTTTTCACTGTATATAAGGCACAAAATTTACCCATCTCATTACAGTTGACCATTGCAAACTTGACTGTCACCACAGAATATGAACCTGAAGATTGCGAAAGCATGAAAGTACTTGTTCAATTAACACTTAACATTTAATATTCTACCATACTATTTCATTATAATATCATTATAATTTTAAAGGATTGTAAATAAAACGAGTAAATCAGACAAAGTTGGAATTCCTTTTATTAATATATAATATATATATATATATATATATATATATATATATATATATATATATATATATATATATATATATATATATATATGTATATATATATATATATATATATATATATATATATATATATATATCACATATATATACATATATAATAATAATATTATTTATAGTTATATATACACTATATACAACTATAAACAAGAAAGGTCAGTAATTTATTACTAGCTTATTACCAGTAAGAAAAATAGCTCAATGTAAATACATCAGATGTTTTACAGAGCAGGAATATAAATTACACAATAATCAAAACTATGTTCAAATCATTTTATTGCTGACAATCGTTTCTTCCAAACTTTCCTTTGGATTCCTCGGAGGACTACCAAAGTTTGGACATATAATTAACTTCCTATTCAACTGAACAATCATATAAATACATGGATATTAAAAGCATATAATTACCCCCCACAGGATCACCCTCTATGATCAGCTCATTCCTCTACTTAACTCCTATTTATCTCTAAGTCTACAATAATTATTAGGAATAAACATAAAGGTACCACCATTTAATATAACTACTATAGCTTACTTATATTATATTCAGTAATGGATAGATAATAATACAATGAGACCTTTAATGTATTATAGGAAAATAAATTATATTTATAAATAAATATATAAATTAATAGCATTATATATAAGGGATTCACTTATAACATAGTATAATGTATGTTAATAACACAAGAGGTTTAACTAATTAGACCTGTAAACAACTATACATTTTTCTATAGCTTACTTATATTTAATTCAGTAATGGATAGATAACAATATAATGAGACCTTTAAGTGTTATAGGAAAATAGATTATATTTAAAATTAAATATAAATAAATAGCATTATATAAAAGGGATTCACTTGTAACACAATATAATGTATATTATCAAAAGCAATTTAACTCATTGGAGCTGTAAAGAACTATATATTTTTTTCTATTTTTTTCTATCATATACAAATTAATCGCTAATTACCTCCCATTTCACATTACCTCCCCTTAATATAGATCCCAAACTCACTTCCGGAAATTAAACCATTAGAAGAATCACTCCAGAACAACTCGAACCCGGGATAACAGTATAATAGGACCAATACACAATCCATAGCTGTATCTTATTATAAACACTCACTAAAATAAAATATAACCAATTAATGGAAAAGATAACAATAATAATAATACTCTCAACACATGCACATTTGAACATTACAGAAACAATTGCCATACTACATCCACCATTAACTCATCATTTTAATACACAAACATCTGTGTCTGCTTGATATGCTTGTAAACCTATGTTATTTTATGTGATGCCTTTGCCATGCAGTAATTATATATGCCTAGTACCATTGCTTGTTTTCTACCTAACTGTCCTGTATATGCCTAACGCATTTGCACTCTCTATACTGCTTTAATTATTATACTATTCTCTTGTAATCTGTCACATGCATTCCACTCTGTGCCTCTTTAATTATTATACAATTCTCTTGTAATCTCTGTCACATCCATTCCACTCTGTAAATACTAAACCGTTGATGACAACATTAATATCCATGTATCTATATGATTGTTCAGTTGAATAGGAAGTTAATTATATGTCCAAACTCTGCTAATGCTCGGATGATTCCAAACGAAAGTTTGGAAGAAACGATTGTCAGCAATAAAATGATTTGAACATAGTTTTGATTATTGTGTAATTTATATACATACATATATATATATATATATATATATATATATATATATATATATATATATATATATATATATATATATATATATATATATATATATGTATATATATATATATATATATATATGTGTGTGTGTGTGTGTGTCTGTGTGTGTGTGTGTGTGTGTGTGTGTGTGCGTGTATGTGTGTCTGTGTGTATATATATGTGTGTGTGTATGTATGTGTGTGTGTATGTATGTGTGTAGCTCACACGTTACTCTAACCATATGATTATATGATTAAGTAGACCAGTCATACATTAAAGGACTGAAGAGGCATATTAAGTAACCCTACGAAATAATAATATTTGGGTTATAGGAATAAACTATTTTAACCAAGTCACATACCTATAGCCTGTTACATCGAACGTACTTATTACCAATTAAATTAAACTTACGTATCATCTGTTATATCAAACATACATATAGTCAATGACATTAATCTTGATTATAGTCTGATACATCAAACGTGCGGATAACCAATTGTATTAAACATACGTAGACCCTGTTACATTGAATATATGTGTAACCATTTACATTAAGATTATGTATAGCCTGTTACATCAAACGTATGTGTAAGATGTTACAGCAAATTTACAAGTAGTTTGTTAGATGAGATTAACCTGAAGCTTGTCGCATCTAGATTGTTAAATCAAATTTACATATTATCTGTTGCATTAATCCTAAAGACATCCCGTTACATCAACTGTATTTATAGCCTTCTTCTTCTTCTTCGCCCACTTATTCCTGAGAGGGTCGTGGGGGCAGAGTTCTCAAATACTCCTTCTAGCGGGTCCTGTCAGAAGTAACCATTTCAAACTGATCCGGCTGGATCCCCAAGCATGGCCAACCAAGCTCATGGATGTTATCCAACCATTTTGCTCGGGCTCTACCCTTGGGTCTCTTGCCGGTTGGTTTTACCCGTAAAATCTGTCCAGTGATTCTTTCCTGAGATATTCTAACCACATGTCCATACTATCGGCGGTGTGATCTCTCAATTCGGTGAAGTAGTGGCTCTGCCTGGAGTGACTCTCTGATCTCCGTGTTACTTACTTTATTGAGTAACGTTACTCCAAAGACCTTTCGGAGGAATCCCATTTCAGCCGTTTGTATTCGCGATGGTAATATTTCGGTCATTCTCCAAGATTCACGACCATAGTTAAGGGTTGGCATTGTGTCTCTGTAGCTTGTCATATTAACCTTACATATAGCCTGTAAGATCATATTTGCCTGTTGCGTGTCGCATTAGATTACGTGCTGTCCGTTTCGGCAAATTCACTTTTAAAATGTTGCATCATAATTACATGTAGATTACATCAAACGTACGCAAAGATTGTAACATTAAACTTACGTGTTGGCTGATAAATCGAACATACGTGTCGTCCGTTACCGTATGATTATATGTAAGCTGCTACATCGAACTTACCTGTAACGTCATTAATTAAATACAGGGTGACCGAAAAATGCTGACCTCGCGCACGTTCGGTGTCACTGTATATTCGTTTTCTAACCGATCAACCTTATATTTCAGATCATAGCAATACAACGTCTGAGAAGACAAGACCCTCTGGGAGCTCCAGCAGTGGAGTTTCTTTGTGAAACACTACTATAATTGTGGGTCGTACAAGCTTGTCCAGGAGCAATTCGATGCATGTTTTGAACGGAAAAATCTCTGTCCCAAGCCAATATACAAAACTGGGTGAAGAAGTTTGAGACCCATGGGACAGTGGAACGCTCAAACAATGCATGAGGAACGTCCTACACACTCTCGACTACCCAGGAAGCGTATACAGAAAGTTTTTGACATGATCCGAGCGTCTGTTGAACAGATCCCAAAACGATCGCTGTGCAAGAGAAGCCAATCCTTGGGTCTCTCCACAGAAAATTGCAAAAGGGTTGTCAAAGAGGATCTTAGGAAGTACCCTAACAGAATACAGAATAAACAATGGCTTACTGTAATTGATAAGAACAAGGAAAATCAATGGCTGAGAAAATCTTGGTGAAAATGGAAAACAAGCCAAAGTTTCTGAATCTGTTGGGCACCTCTGATGAAGCTCACTTTCACTTAGAGGGGAAGATCAACTCTAAGAACAATGTGTTCTGAGAGTCAGAGAAACCCACTGGAGTGGCTTTGAAACCTTTCCACTCGGCTAAATGTACCGTCCTGGCTGTGATCTCTGCGAAAGGGTTGATTGGTCCATTCTTCTTCGACAAAAATGGCTTCACTGCTACAGTCACCAAGGAACGATATGTGGAAGTCTTGGAATACTTAAAAAAGGAGCTACATACAATGCACCCATTTCTAATATATAAGTTCTGATTCCAGCAGGGTGGGCAAGCTCTCACACCTAAAATAAGTCGTGAGAATAGCTGAAAAATAACTTTGGAAACCGTATGATCAGTTCGAAGACTGATTTTGAGTGAGCTCTACACGGCCCTGTTTAAGCCCCCCAGATATCTTTCTTTGGGGCTATCTGAAGGATAGGGTATATATCAACTAACCCAGGACCATCACTGAACTAAAGTAAAACAACAGGGAGGAGATCAGAGCCATCCCTAGGTCTGTTTGTGAAGACGTTACGCTAAACTTTACTATGTGCCTCAAAAAATGTATGGATTTAAATGGGGACCATTTGGAACATATGCTGAAACTCTTAATAGAAACATCAGAAAATAATGAAGTTTTGATGTTATTTTTAATTATTTGGACTAATTGTGTTCGGAGTGTCTGTAGGTTATTTTGTCAAAAAATCAATAATGGAGACAAAAATAAAAATGGGGCTAAATTTTATAGTCACCAAGTACACGCGTACAGTTGTTATATTAAACAGTGGTGTAGGCTTCTACTAGATGTGTAGTGTGTTTAATCAGAATTTCATGTAGACTACTAAATTAAAAGGTCGCGAATTGGCAGGGACGTTAAACTGTCGGGTAGAATGCTTTGCGGTATTCGTTCGGAAGCACGCTACTGAGAACAGTTCATTCCAGTACCTTTGATTTCGTTATTATTTGCTCTAAATAAAAGAATAAAAGTAGTCCCATTGTCTATTTTTCGTAGCCAATTTCCCAAACTGGCGAAGTGTATGAGTTTCTAGTGAAGACGGGTTGTATACTGCTGAGTTACTAGACAGGTAGTGAGATTAGATTACCATTGACTACTATACTGTAGAATAGAGCGAGGAGAAAACCGTACATATGTTTGTGAATGACTATAACATCTTTTGGTTTTAAGAAATTAACCGTAAGTGAAGACGAAATGCTTATCTTCTTTACAATCCTTACTTTTCGATTCCATTTGTATATAAATGTGTTCAAGGGCGAGGATTGATCTGAGAATATTCTACCCAATTAAAGGCCTCCGAACTATAAGAATGGCGATGCTCTCACAGTGGTTTTATAAAAACTAAAGGCAGCCAAGGACCAGGTGGTAGTGTTAATTGGGTGGTGGATTACGTTTAAAGGCAACACCCAAGAACCAGTTGGTGGCCTTAATCTAGATGGAGAGTTACGTATCCGACTAAATGCATTCAATGTTCAGGCTGCAGATTTAAACCTGTATGTATGTTTTTGTCCTTATACACACATTAACTACATCCAAGGATCACTTAGTGGCGTTAAGTTTGGTAGTGTCTTAGACCTACAGTGAATGAGCATTTGATATTCTTCACAAATATTTTAGAATATTTAGCTGTTTGTGCAGTAGCATCTAGCATACAGTTGCGCTGTACTCTCCGTCGGCATCGATGATGAGCAATCTGTTGTTCGACTAACGGAATTCTTAGTTGTGAAAGTAACGTGTAAGCTGCAGGGAATTCTACAGATGCGTTTGCTTTTAATGTAATTCTCAAACCGAATCAGCGTGATACAATGTAACAAGATAGGACCTTTAAATTACAGCTACAAGCTAAAAAACAAGAAACAGAGGGTGAGTGAGAAAGTGAAAGATAGATAGAATGAGAAGAACCGACAATACTTGGCTGAATTTAGTTACATTTTACGTTTTGATTTCAAATCCTGTTGAAGGCGACTTTGTCTTTTATCTTTCTGGGGTGGATGAAATAAAATACCAGTTAAGTACTGGAATCGATATAATCGATTTCCTCCTTCCCCATTTTGCTAGCTCCGTGCCAATTTTAGAAAGAATTATTAGTAATTTCCTCAGTTAGTTTAGCAAACGGATGGTTATTTAATTGTTAAATCTCTTTCGTCATACATTTTGTAGGTAAGAGAAAATCAAAACGGATAGGAGACACAGAGCGGAAAAACTATCCATTCTGAAGGTCACATAGATATAAATAAATATTCTTAGCACAAGCTAAGAAACAGGGGCTGAGTGAGAAGGTGAAAGATAGGTATAATGAAAAGAATCGACCACACTAATGGACTGATATTTCATTTATCAAACCCGAAATCGTGACAGACAAACCTGACCGCGGCGGAGTTTGAACTTAGAACACAGACGCCGAAACAAATACAATAAAGCATTTTATTCAACGTTCAAAAGAGACTGCTAATTTGCTGCCTTTAAATTTACTCCAATTACGCTAATGTGAGTTACAGTTGTGAGTGACATGAATTGCTAAAACCGAAGTATTTTTCTAACTTGAACGAATAAGACTATGAAGAGCAAGACAATTATTTGTGCTGCAATTTTTGGCAGTACTGTAGATAGATTAGTTCCAGTATAGATAAACAGAATACCAACCTGGCAATAGATGCGTTATTGAATTTCGGCCTGTAGACACTGCTCAGAATGAATGAGAAATACAAACCATGCATACTACGAGTACTTCGTCTAGTTGGTTAAAATCTTACCGTTACACCTAACTTTGATTCGGCTATCAGTTACTGAAATATTCGTAACTCGATAGATTCTAGAATTAATAGAAGAAATATATACTTTCTTACTTTCAGACCTAATATTATTACCACATATAGCTATAATTTATTGACTTTAACACTTTCGCATTTAGGATTACCTACAAACATATACACAAACTCAATCACACGCACACACATACATGTGTGTGTGTAATGTAAGTTTAGGTATTTTGTAGCAAGGAACACTAGCAACAACGGATTAGCCATAGTTCAGTGTACATCTCTTAGGTTATGGGCTGACACTTGTAGAAAAAAGCTATAGAATATATATATGTGTATAGATGTATATATATATATATATTATATATATATATATATATATATATCTAAGGCGGGTAAAATTCCCGAGATCCATGGACGAGTTCTCTCCAGCGGTCTATGTCCCTCATTATCGCTGCCATGTCCTGCGTCTCCAACAGACCAGTGTCTGTCCTTAGGGCATCAACATACGTTAACCTTGGTCTTCCCCTTCTAGTGTGTCCATGTAGGGGCTCCCAAAGGAGCACTGAGTGCAATGTCAACTCTGGATGTCGGTGAGCATGTCCAGCTAACCTCAGTCTCCTCTATGTCACTTTCATTGCTGTAGTGGAGTCTGTGCTGCTGTATGGGTATGAGACTTGGACACTGACCAAGAAACTCACTCAGATGGTGGATGGGTGCTACACGAGAATGCTGAGGATGGCTCTGGACATTAATCAGTATACACTGAGGATGAAAAACTCAGAGCTGTATGGGAGCATCCCAAAAGTCAGCTCAAAAGTGATATATATATATATATATATATATATGTGTGTATAGATGTGTATATATATATATATATAATATTAAACAAATAATGAATAAAACAATGAAACAGTTCCTTATATTAAACAAAAAAAGTTCACTATTTAACGATCGTTTCTAGGATATAGAAACGATCGTTAAATAGTGAACTTTTTTTGTTTAATATAAGGAACTGTTTCATTGTTTTATTCATTATTTGTTTAATATTTTATCTTGACTCTGTATACCGTTTATCTTTCACCGAAAGTGATTTTTCATTACATCTCTTCTTTCCATGATATCCGGAATACATTGAGTTCTTCATACGGATTGGACACTACCGTAAACTCTTGGTAGATTTATCTACATATATATATATATATATATATATATATATATATATATATATATATAAAATTAAAATGACAGATTAAAGTTTAATCAAAGAATCGGTGCTTTCACCCTTAACGGGATCTTCTGAAGATCCCGTTAAGAGTGAAAGCAGCGATTCTTTGCTTAAACTTTAATCTGTTATTTTAATAAATATTTGCTCTACGGTTCTTATATATTTGATTATATTTATCCTTATCGAGCCCTCTTTGGATTTTAGTCTTCAAATTTATTATTATTACTATATATATATATATTTATATATATATATATATATATATATATATATATATATATATATATATATATATATATATATATATATATATATATATATATATATATATATATATATATATATATATATATATATAAATTAGCGAGAATCGTATTTCGGCTTTGGAATTACCGAAAAACAACTTCCGAGATGTGTGGCAAGCGCTCAATAATTCTGACGAACCAGAGCTACAACATACGTTAAAGGCCAAACACACTGAGACGATGGTTAAACCGCCATCCGCACAGCCATAGAAACGACCAAGTAATTCGGGTCAAACAAATAAAAAAATATGTGATTGAAAAATTTACCCGGACCCCTGGATGGTTGGTAAAATCCAGCATTTGGGTTTCTGCGACTCCTAAATCAAGTACTGTCCGCTTAGACAAACAATGTTAGGCTTCTGGTAAGGTCATTGAACAAGGAAGTCACTTTCTCAACGGGTTTTAGTTCAAGTGCCAGGCAAGGAATGACCGTTACCGATACTCACGTATATATATATATATATATATATATATATATATATATATATATATATATATATATATATATATATATATATATATATATATATATATATATATATATATATATATAAATATATATACAATAAAAAGAAATATTTATGTCTAATGTTTCTTCTTTCTTTATAATGTATTATATAGCTCTGATATTGAGTCAATCTAATTCATTCAGATTATTTTGTGTGGTGCCAACCTTAACCGTTGTTGTTCTTTGAGCAACAACGGTTAAGGTTGGCACCACACAAATTCAGGGATATATGTGTGTATATGCATGTATATGTATGTATTCGCATGTATCTGTGTATTTCTTTTTATTGTCTATAACTCCCTACTGTAGAGTAACCACTGAAGTATCACTATTTACGCTTCTAGCCCTCCTTAGTCACCTCGTCGGTAGCCTAGATATTAATGCCACCTCCGCCATTTGTGGTATTTTTCTCTTGGTTGTAATGGCTTAACTCTGTTTCTTGACCGCTGTATCACGTGATAAGTTTCCCCTCCGCCTTTCCGGGATTCTCTCTCACGCCTTGCGGACGTGTTTTGAAATTTTAAATGAGGTATTCCATTGATAAGTTGGCAAACCTCACAAAAATACTGCATCTCTATGATGTAATGTTTTTGCAAAGTAGCCACGAAACTGCGTAGTCGAGGATATAGAGGAATATTGGGTGTTTATATATTTTTTATTTATGTCTAATGTTTCTTCTTTATTTATAATGTATTATATATATAAGTATGTATACGTACATACATATATGTATACAGACGTACAGTAGTATGTATATATATATACATACATGCACACATATATATGTACGTATGGATTCACCGAACATTTATCGTCAGCAACGTATACCTTCCTGCCAGATGATTGAACGTCTAAAAGTATATACTTTCCTTATGCATATTAACGGCTGAGCAGCCTAATTTGCATATCGAGTGAATTAATCGGCCGGGCGCACCGCAAACGATAAACGGAAAAAATAAAACGAAATTTCATTTCTCACTCTTAGTACGGCTGTTACTTAAATATAAGTATGTATACGTACATACATATATGTATACAGACGTACAGTAGTATGTATATATATATACATACATGCACACATATATATATGTACGTATGGATTCACCGAACATTTATTATAATGCTCGGTGTGTTTGTAAACAAACATCCCGAATTAAGCCGCACAGTGTCTAGCAACCATCGTTGCTCATTTGTTCAACACTGACAAAGGAACGCTGAGTGTTGAACAAATGAGCACCGATGGTTGCTAGACACTACGGCTTAATTCGGGGTGTTTGTTTATAAACACACCGAGCATTATAATAAATGTTCGGTGAATCCATACGTACATAGATATATGTGTGCATGTATGTATATATATATACATACTACTGTACGTCTGTATACATATATATGTACGTATACATACTTATATTTAAGTAACAGCCGTACTAAGAGTGAGAAATAAAATTTCGTTTCATTTTTTCCGTTTATCGTTTTCGGTGCGCCCGACCGATTAACCCACTCGATATGCAAATTGGGCTACTCAGCCGTTAATATGCATAAGGAAAGTATATACTTTCAGACGTTCAATCATCTGGCAGGAAGGTATACGTTGCTGACGATAGCTAATAAGCTTGAAACTAGTACAGCGTTCCTTTGTCAGTGTTGAACAAATGAGCAACGATGGTTGCTAGACACTGTACGGCTTAATTCGGGATGTTTGTTTACAAACACACCGAGCATTATAATAAATGTTCGGTGAATCCATACGTACATATATATATGTGTGCATGTATGTATATATATATAAATACTACTGTACGTTTGTATACATATATTTATGTACGTATACATACTTATATTTAAGTAACAGCCGTACTAAGAGTGGGAAATGAAATGTCGTTTCATTTTTTCCGTTTATATATATATATGTATATTTGGAATGGAAGGCTATATATATTCATAGATGGAAGGATATATAGCGATGACAGACGTACATATATGACAAACATTATATGGGCGGTGGATAGGCAATATCAGTAAAGGATCGGACGCCATGCTTTGCAGCATAGAGTCAGGCCCATTTACGGTCTGTGTTCAAATACTGCCATGGTTAACTTTGCCTTTCATTCTTACGGAGTCGATAAAATAAAGCACCAGTAATGCATTGGGGTAATTGCTGGCCTTGTGCCAAACATAGAAACAATTATTATATGGTTCATTGTGGTTTAATACTGAGTTGTCTTTTGTCTTTCTGTAGAGTAAGTAGTATTTCAATTTCTGTTAGTATAGTATATTGTAATCTAGGCTCACCATATCAGAATTAGTAAGAAGTTCGCTATGCCATCATATGGTTCCTGGTTCGATCAAAGCCTTGCGTGTGAAATTGTATATACTGAAACTGTTTGGAAGCCCATCGCATAGGCAGTACCTACATGTCAAAGAGTCAGTCTTGTCATATAGTGTGTCACACTGAATTTCGTTGAGAATTACATTAATGTACGGATGTCTGTAGATTGCTCAACAACTTGTATGTTAATTTCACGAGCAGGCTGTTCCATTGGCAAAAAACAAAACAAAACAAAATAAAAAAAAAACGGGAACATTCATCGTTGAAACTGACGAGGCCCATTCCATTTCAATAATGTAATGTAGTGTAGTGAAATAGTTTATCTATTGTAGCGTGTTATAGTGTAATGTGGCATAATGTAGTATAGTATCTATCTAAACTATAATAAAGGAAGGTCTGCGGGACTGCGTAGGGTTTATGTTTTTTTTTATCCCGTTAGTAAAATAAGTTGGATTACTTTGAATACATAATGAATGAATATTACATAATTTATCTACTAAATTTCGTAAACAAAAATAATTTCGTAAAAATAAATAATTTAAAATTGACTTCTTTTCAAAGTTGCGCTTCCGGTATATCGTTGCCACCACCACCACCACCACGACCACTTCAACTACCATATATATACAAAGAGAGAGTGTGTGATGTCAACACTTCCGGTGGCGATCACTTAAATAAACATGCTAATTTTGTGTCACTAATTTTCTCCTAATGCAGTTTATATATAATATCGTCTTTTTTAAATTTATCATGGATTACGTTACTGATTACATAAGACAGTGTAACAACGTGTTCGTTCAATTTCTGTTTATATTGATGTATCATATCTACATGTATATATACTTGCGTATAATATCAATACAGACACTACACAAGCTAGCAGAAGACCACCCGAAGGGTGGTTTTTCTGCTAGTTGTAGTAATGTAGACTAATGTGATGTAGAGTAGTGTAGTGTACTGTAGTGTTGTGTAGTGTAGTGATTTCTATATTGTATTGTAATGTAATGTAGTTTAGTGGAGTAGTTTATTGTAGCGTGTTATAGTGTAATGTGGCGTAATGTAATGTAATGTAGTGTAGCGTAGCGTAGTGTAGTGTAGTGTAATGTAGTGTTGTGTAGTGTAGTGATTTCTATATTGTATTGTAATATAATGTAGTTTAGTGGAGTAGTTTATTGTAGCGTGTTATAGTGTAATGTGGCGTAATGTAATGTAATGTAATGTAGTGTAGTGTAGCGTAGTGTAGTGTAGTGTAATGTAGTGTAGTGGTTTCTATATTGTATTGTATTGTAATGTAATGTAGTTTAGTGGAGTAGTTTATTGTAGCGTGTTATAGTGTAATGTGGCGTAATGTAATGTAATGTAATGTAGTGTAGTGTAGCGTAGTGTAGTGTAGTGTAATGTAGTGTAGTGGTTTCTATATTGTATTGTATTGTAATGTAATGTAGTTTAGTGGAGTAGTTTATTGTAACGTGTTATAGTGTAATGTGGCGTAATGTAGTATACTATCTATTGTGGTAATGTAGAGTAATGTAGTGTAGTGTTGTGTAGTGTAGTGATTTATATATTACATTGTATTGTAATGTAATGTAGTTTAGTGGAGTAGTTTATCTATTGTAGCGTGTTATAGTGTAATGTGGCGTAATGTAGTATAGTATCCATTGTAGTAATGTAAACTAACGTAATGTAGAGTCTAACGTACTATATTATAATGTGTAGAGTTTTTCAATGTTTTCTATCCGTCATCTATTTTTCCTGTGCCACAGAAACTATTTCTCTTATTGATTTTTCCTGTTTTACTATTTCCAAGGTGCAGCACCAACATACGGTACACCATTTCAGTTAGTAGTAACTATAGACTTCAGACGATTTCACAATTTACAAATCGATCGATAAAAAGTCTAAGACTTAAGACTCCTACATTTGCCATCATTCCACTTCTTACTCTTCTTCTTTTTCTTTCCCCTCTTCTATTTCTTCTTCATTTATTATCATCAGTTTATTTTCATTTTTTAAAGAAGAAAGTCTTCTTTTTTTCGGGCGTTTGTTGAATTTTTTAAAATATTCATTTGTTTTTCTGTTTGCTTTTGTCTTGGTTATATTTTTTTGCGTGTATGCTTCTTTTCTCTTTTGCTGCAGTTGAGGTTTTTATGGTCTACTTTTATAATAAATATGTTGTATGTTTGTCTGATTGTTGTTGTTGTTGCTGCTGCTCTTCTTCTTCTTCTTCTCCTTCCTCCCCCTCCCCTTCTTCTCCCGCCTCCTCCTCCTCCTCCTCCTCCTCCTCCTCCTCCTCCTCCTCCTCCTCCTCCTCCTCCTCCCCTCTTCTTCTTCTTCTTCTTCTTCTTCTTCTTCTTCTTCTTCTTCTTCTTCTTCTTCTTCTTCTTCTTCTTCTTCTTCTTCTTCTTATTATTATTATTATTATTATTATTATTATTATTATTATTATTAACTTTGCCTTTCATCCTTACGGGGTCGATAAAATAAAGTACCAGTAATACACTGGGAAATTGCTGGCCTTGTGCCAAAAGTAGAAACAATTATTATTATTATTATTATTATTTTTATTATTATGATTATTATTATTATTATTATTGAATGCTATGGTTGACAGAGGCTCAGCTCTGTAAGGTATTGTAAATTTTGACCGCTATAACAATTGTAAATTGTTTAAAACCCCCCTCCTCCACGTGAGAGGGGTCTTTTTGTCCGTTATTTGGCCCTTCGGGGTTAAATAACCGCTTATTGGGGTTTTGTGCCCAATATTTACTTTAAACAAAAAAAACATGGCTACGAAAAAGAATTTTCATAGGTCACTCCCACTCATTCCGTCTTCTTCCTCAATCGTCACTACAGCAGAGAGAAGATTGTCTCTCTCCCTCCCTTCTCTAAATGAGTCTCTCTCCCTCCCTTCTCTTTCGCAAGCGACGCCAGTAAAGAAAAATCACGTACAAAGCGTGCAACATTTCTCCACGACGACGACGACAACGACGAAAAAGGTGTGCGGGAAATACGAAAACCCATTTCATTCGTCTGACGTCATGAATAATAGCAGTAGCAGCCGTAATAACAGCAGCAGCAGCAGTAACAGTGACAAGGAAAACAACAGTAGCAGCCGCAACAGCATCAGCAGCTGCATAAACAACAACAGTATTAGCAGCAACAGCAACAACAACAGCAGCAGCAGAAACAACAACAACAACCACAGCAACAGCGGCGGCGGCAGTAGTCGTAGTACCTGCAGCAACAACAAAAGTAACAGCAGCTCTGACGAAAACAACAACAACAACAACAGCAGCAAAGAAAAACCAATCTCGTTTGCCGGTATCGCAAAGAACCTGGAAACCATCCTCATAACAAATGAGGTATTACAGGAAGCGAAGAAGATGGTGACGAAAACCGGACCACCGAGCAATCTGCAAGGCAGCCGAAACATTTTTCGAAACCCAACAGCACTGTACGGTCACGTACCGTACAGTAAGCACAAAATCCCGTAGGGTTGAAAGAGCCACAGAGGCTCAAATACAAAAAGCCTTAGGATCTGTGTGGCAGCGGAAAACGCATATCACCCGAGGCAAGAAATATGCCACCGTAGACGTGCTTTTTGCCACACCCCAGGAGGCAAAGGCTCAATCCTTAGTGACCCTAAGGAGCGAGGAAATGGTGTTGGTGCCCTCCTACTGCGGGCAAAAAATTGTGAGGGTCAAACTGACCCACGCCCCCCCCCCGGGATGGCCCCTTCTTGGCTGGCCGCGTCTGTCCTCGTCGGAATCGAGGACAAAACAACTGTACTGCAAGTACAGAAAAAAGTAAGAGAAGATTGGGTCGGCACCTCCATTGAGATGTTAATCCAAACCAACCAGGAGTGCATCGAAGCTATCCCGGATGTGATAGACTTCGATAACGGCACTCAACTGCCCATAAGTGTTGAGGGAAAACGCCCGAAATGCTTTCGCTGTGGATCGAAGACTCACCTCAGGGCCTTCTGCAACGAGAAGACCCTGAGAAAGGAGAAAACCCCCCCTCCTTCCGAAACCGGCTCCACGGCTACCAGCAACAGGACAAGCGGCAACCAGGAACTATAGGTCCGTGGCACCCATACCCACGCCACGGAAATCAAGAACAGCAGCAGCAGTGGAAGTATTAACAACAACAACAGTAATACCAAATGCAGCTGCAACAGAGACTCCACTGCAAACATCACCAACAACAAGAAGTGAAAGAGTGGAGCTGGTACCCCTCTCCGACCTCACAGAATCAGACATGGAGCGTGAGGTGGGAGAGGGATGGCAAAAGGTCGCAAGAAGGCACAAACGCAGAAGCAGCGCATCGTCGCCTTCGAAAAGGGAGGAAAGAAATGAAAAAAGGGTAAAGGCTACTGCAAAGAGACTCACAGCAGCAACACCACCAACATCATCACCACCCACACTAGCACCACCATCACCACCGGCGACAACCCCACCGCCAACAACAACAACACATTCAACGCCACCACCACAAGCACCAACATCGCAAACGCAACAAAACACACACACCCAGCAACAACGACAATAAAATAACAGAACCACACCCCACCCCCAGAAAAACAAATGCACGGCAATAAATACACACAACAAGAAACTAATGACTTACATAATTGAACACACAGACATTTCACAGCACGACTACATAATACCAGCACCAATCAAAACGCCAACGAACATAAGACTGCTAAAAATAGCACAGAAGCAATACACAAACATTAAAACGAAATTCCCCAACGCAGTTGGTGATTTCAGAGACCTAGGAGGGACTCTCAACCGGAGAGTATATTCGGACATACTCATAGAAGAGCCGATGACCAGCCGAAGGGACGATTCAACGGTCCCTTCACCAGACGTTCAAGTGAAAAGGGATGGAGAAACCATCCTTCCTTTACGAAAAGTACGGTAAGTGGTCTTTCCCATCTTTTCCACTCTATTTTAAACATGACCTCACTGAGAATAGGCAGCATAAATGCGCGTGGCTTGGGGTCGTCATGGAAGCAGGGCAACCTGCTCAACGACCTCAGGTCACTAAACATAGATGTAGTGGCCATCAGCGAGACCAGAATCTCCGAAGCACGGGCCTTCGCACCGATCTTCGGCGGCTACGATGTGTACGCATCTCCTAGACGTCCGGGATCGGGGGGAGGAGTTGCTGTGCTTTTTCGGAGAGGTTTGGATTTCGCCATACGGGCCATCTTCCTGGACCCAGAAGGTAAGTTGGTGGTGCTAGACGTATACAGCGGAGACGGGCAAGCTTTCAGGCTAGTGGCCGTCTATACCCCGACAGGAGCAGGGCGGCCTGATTTCTTCCGGCGTCTGGAGACCTTTCTTGGAACGTCCCGCTCTTTAGTGTTAGTGGGCGACTGGAACGGGATCTTAGATGCACGCTGGGACTGTGTGGGACTAGTGGATAGGGGAGGAGGATGCAAGAGCCTCACCAACCTGCTCAGGCGTTTTGAACTGTCTGACAGGTACGGATTGGATTTCCCGAATGTGCCAATGTGAACTTGGACAAATCGCATAGGGTCATCCAGATCATATCTAGATAGAGTAATTTGTAGAGAAATAGATAGGTCTAGCATAGGCTGTCCACAATTCAAGATAGTCAACTACACGGACCACAAATTCGTGATCTGTGTACTTGACTTAGATAGGCTTCATAGACGAGGACCCGGCTACTGGAAGCTAAACGCGTCCTTACAAGCGCGCAAGGCCTACATAGACCGGATTAGCGAACTAGTTAAGCGGGCGTTGATGGGGGCCATCGTCAACAACAAGTGGTGGTTTGCTCTGAAAAGAGCAATTAGAATAGAGTCCATCAGGTTTAGTAAGGCTTTAGCAATAGAGAAAAATAGAGCAGAGGGAGAACTAGTTAGAAAATTAGACGAGACGCTTAGCAAAGGCACCGCGACCGACGTACTTGCGGCGAAATTGGCCCTTGACCAATTCTTCAATGCAAAGCACGAAGGCTGCGTTGTCAGAGCTAGGGTGCGTGCTCTCAGACACGAGGGAACGAAAGCCGTTCAATGGTCCCGAGTGGCGGAGGAGCGTTGTGGAAACAAAGCCACGATCCGGTCTTTGGTGGACCACAACGGGCGCATGCTACTCGATCCCGGGCAAATGTGTGAAGCTTTTCAGCGACACTTCGCTCAGTTGTTCGGGGGCAGCGGCGGGCCGGGTCAAGGGATGGACTTTAGTGTCTACCTGGACGGACTGCCGCGGCTCTCGGCCACTGAGGCGGAGTGTTGCGAAAAGCCGATAACAGCCGCTGAAGTACGGGAGGCAATGACTAGCTGCACAAGGGGTAAATCGCCTGGTTTGGATGATCTGCCCTATGAACTTTACGTACAGATGCCAGACTTGTTCGGAGGCCTCTTGGCGGATGTCTACTGCAACTGGCAACAGAACGGGAGAATTCCCAGCTCTGTGAGCCGAGGAGCTGTGGTGTTGCTGAGAAAGGATCCGAACAAGGGGGATAACATAGATAATTTTAGGCCCATAACTATGCTAAACACAGAGTTCAAGATTTTGGCCAAGGTGCTAGAAAAGAGGTTGGCGCTTGTCGTTGGTGGTCTGGTGGGAGAGGCGCAGACATGCGCCATTCCCGACAGATCCATCCACGACAACCTCCACCTCATGCAATAGATCGTAGAGAGGGTAGATAGGGAACCTGGCACGGGTGGGTCCTTGATCAATTTAGATCAGTCGAAAGCTTTCGATAGGGTCGACCATCGTTACCTAGCGGCAGTCCTGAGGGCGGCTGGTTTTGGGCCCGTCTTCAGAGGCTGGATCGCTGCCATGCACAGCGACATCTGCTCTGTGGTGAGAGTGAACGGTCACCTTTCGGAACAGTTCAACATCATGCGCTCGGTCCGCCAAGGATGTCTCCTCTCGTCCCTCTTGTACGTATTGACTCTCCAGCCATTACTGCACAAACTGGAGACGTTGAGGGGCGTCCCGTGCGAAATAGGATGCGGAAGATCCGTGTCAGCATATGCCGACGATGTCACCGTAGTGGTGTCGAACGCCAAACACATCGAGGCGATCGGCACTACACTAAGAGAATACGAAGCGGTGACAGGAGCAATGATCAACCAGGAAAAGTCAGTGGGCCTGCAGCTCGGCACCTGGAGAGGCAGGTCCATGCCGTCCAACAGCGTCTTCGGGCGCTGGACGGACGGACCAGTTAAATTGCTCGGGGTCTGGTTCGGTCCGGATCTCCAGACGGACAAAAACTGGGACGATGTGACAAGCAGGGTGGCTTCTCTCACCCAGAAATGGGCGGAGAGGAAGCTATCCCTGAAAGGTCGAGCGGAAGTGGCTAACGCGTATATCGCGTCCGTCATCCATTACCGCCTGACCGTCGTACCTTGTCCTAAGCCCCGCCTGACTGCGCTGGAGCGTTTGCTCTTTCGCTTTTTGTGGAAGGGACGCGCTCCGATGGTCAGGCGGTCCATCTGCTGTCAGCACCCGCTACATGGAGGGCTGGGAATGCCGTGGCTAATGATGCGCAGACACGCGCTCAGGCTACGACATCTCCACCTCTTCCTCGACGGTGATCAGGTGTGGTCTCCGTTTGCTAGACACATCTTTCCCCAGCTCGTCACCTTGACGGAGCTGCAGTCCTGGGTCAAGCGAAGACCGAGAGGGAGCGCTTGGAGACTGGAATGTCTTCAGGCGCTCACAGCCCTCGACCAATAGGGCAATGTGATTGGTGGAAACTTCACCTTGGCGTTCTATGGAGGTTTAGTGGAGGGGAAGAGCGACGACATACTTGGGGAAACTCTAGGCGTCGACGAAAATCAACTAGCCAATCTCTTCGGAAGAATTTCGGGCCGGGGCCCATGGACAACTTCCAGAAATCCCTGGCCTGGCAGTGCTACCGAGGAGCTTTTCCAGTTCGGGATAAACTCTACAGGCATGGAGGTGCCGTCAGCTGGGCATGTCCGAGATGCGCACAGAGCGACGAAACCGTCCTGCACGCACTCGTCCAGTGTCCGAGCATTGCTGACTTGTGGGTTTATGTCGAACACCTGCTGTCGCGTGTGGGACGGATCCAGCTATCAGCTGAGTCCATCGTGAGGATTGCTCCGCCCTCTTCCTTTAGCCGGGAAGGGCAGGCAGTTTTTATCTGTCTGGTGGCCATGGCGAAAGAGATAGTATGGTGGACACGTTTGAAAGCGCTGAAGACGAGCACTTACCTCTTCGGTGATGCCCTGATTAACTTTTTCAAATTTCATTTGAAAAGGAAAATCAGGGTAGAAAGGGAAGTGCTCTTTTCCCAGCATTTTGTTGAAAGATGGGTGAGAGAAGCAAGAATGGCCCGAGTGAATGGGCCTACTCTGAGTATATATCTGTAAATTAAAGGTGGAAAACTGGGAGAGGGCACTTGCCTTGGTGGTCAGGGTCATTGTGGCCTTTTACTGGGCTTTCTCCACAAATGTCCCTCCGAAGTCTACCCCTATTGGGGAATTTTTCATTGTTATTTTTTGTTACATCCTCTATTTTTGTTTTTTACACGCAGAAATGCCCATTTGTACCGTCCTGTATTGTCCTGCACTGTCCTTAATGTCTACTTTATGTAAACCCTTGTGGTTAATAAAGAAATCATTATTATTATTATTATTATTATTATTATTATTATTATTATTATTATTATTATTATTATTATCTCACTAATTTCTCTCATTCCTCTCCTATTTCTGCACACCATATTCTGTTCTCTCTCTGTTCATACATCTGACAATGCCACTACTAACTCAAGTATATTGTTGCAATGAAAATTGATAGAGTGTCGGAAAACCAATTCAGTGTGTGAAAGCATATGAGTTTAGTTTCAAGGAAACATAAATATATATTAAAACACACACGCACACACACAAACTCACAAAAGCTCCCATTTGCACAAACACATACACAGAGGCACATAGCAACACACATAAATGTATAGGTATATATATATATATATATATATATATATATATATATATATATATATATATAAATATATATGTGTGTGTGTGTATGTGTGTGTGTGTGTATGTGTGTATGTGTGTGTGCATACATATGTATGCATATATGTATAAAATGTATATAAATGTGTGTATATATATGTATATATATATATATATATATATATATATATATATATAACAATATATTTAGAAACACACAGATACATGCGGACACAGACATATATACATGAATGCATCCGCACCCAACTGTGAGTTAAGGGTGCCAACTTCACCGATGTTGCTCAATGAATGACTGGGACAGACCAATTCAGTTGAACTAGACTGAACCAGTATCAGAGTTAAAAATACATTATGAAGAGAGAAGAAACATTTAGATATAATTAGTAATAAAATGTATCATACCTAAACTGCTCCTAAATTCCTCGACTACGTAGTTTCGTGGCATAAACAAAAACAATATATCATAAAGACATAGAGTCCTTGCGAGGTCTGCCGACTTATCAAGAGGATACCTCATTTTACTAGTCTCAAGAACGCGTCTACACGACGTGAGAAAGAATCCCAAAAGGCGGAGGGGCAGATAGTCACGCGATATAACGGTCGAGAAACAGAGCTAAGCCTCTTATAACCCCGAAGAAAATACCACGGAGGCGGAGGGGGTATTCATATCGAGGCCGTAGAAGAGGTGGTGAAGAAGGCGAGAAGTATGAGTAATGGAAGCTTTCCAGCTGTCCCCACACTTCAAAGATTGCTCGACCAGAGGGAGTTATTAACAATATATTTAGAAACACACAGATACATGCAGACACACACATATATACATGAATGCATCCGCACCCAACTGTGAGTTAAGGGTGCCAACTTCACCGATGTTGCTCAATGAATGACTGGGACAGACCAATTCAGTTGAACTAGACTGAACCAGTATCAGAGTTAAAAATACATTATGAAGAGAGAAGAAACATTTAGATATAATTAGTAATAAAATGTATCATACCTAAACTGCTCCTAAATTCCTCGACTACGTAGTTTCGTGGCATAAACAAAAACAATATATCATAAAGACATAGAGTCCTTGCGAGGTCTGCCGACTTATCAAGAGGATACCTCATTTTACTAGTCTCAAGAACGCGTCTACACGACGTGAGAAAGAATCCCAAAAGGCGGAGGGGGAGATAGTCACGCGATATAACGGTCGAGAAACAGAGCTAAGCCTCTTATAACCCCGAAGAAAATACCACGGAGGCGGAGGGGGTATTCATATCGAGGCCGTAGAAGAGGTGGTGAAGAAGGCGAGAAGTATGAGTAATGGAAGCTTTCCAGCTGTCCCCACACTTCAAAGATTGCTCGACCAGAGGGAGTTATTAACAATATATTTAGAAACACACAGATACATGCGGACACACACATATATACATGAATGCATCCGCACCCAACTGTGAGTTAAGGGTGCCAACTTCACCGATGTTGCTCAATGAATGACTGGAACAGACCAATTCAGTTGAACTAGACTGAACCAGTATCAGAGTTAAAAATACATTATGAAGAGAGAAGAAACATTTAGATATAATTAGTAATAAAATGTATCATACCTAAACTGCTCCTAAATTCCTCGACTACGTAGTTTCGTGGCATAAACAAAAACAATATATCATAAAGACATAGAGTCCTTGCGAGGTCTGCCTCGCAAGGACTCTATGTCTTTATGATATATTGTTTTTGTTTATGCCACGAAACTACGTAGTCGAGGAATTTAGGAGCAGTTTAGGTATGATACATTTTATTACTAATTATATCTAAATGTTTCTTCTCTCTTCATAATGTATATATATATATATATATATATATATATATATATATATATATATATATATATATATATATATAATAAATCAGGAAAGAAGGTTGACATGGTTTGCTATACAAAAACGGTTTTTAATCTCATTGCTGACAATTGTTTCTCTGAACTGGTAGGTCTAGAGATCGCTATTCGCTTGTCTTCACGTTACTCGATCGCCAATACAAAATTATAACCAGTCAGTTCTTCGGAGCATGCGAGAATGAAGAGAATATACAGGCATGAAAGGAATATACAGGCTACTATATCAAGTAGTAATGGCATTCAGTTAGAACAATAACAACAATTACAACAATGCTATTAATAAATTATTTGAGGAGACCCTGACATTACATTAGGTGGGGGGGGGGGGTATAGTGTATCTAAGATTTCGGCGTGTAAAACTAGCTGACATGAAGCAGAAGTATAAGTTTGGCATGTACGGAGTGTCGTAGGGTGTATTGTATCAATTTTAAAGATAAGCCGGTGTTTACAGTCTTTCTTTTCATCTTCAATAACATACATGAATGGGACAACACTGTCAAAGCTAAATAGTGGGCGAGTTAATACAGAGGTTAAGGAGGTAATACATATATATATATATACACATATATATATACACATATACACACACATATATATATATATATATATACACACGCATGTGTACATAGACACATACATACACATCAATATACACTCGTACAGAAATATACATACATGCAAAGAGATAAGCGTGCTGATTGTAATTATGGCAAAAGGAAGGTAAAGTTACATTGTAGTAGTGATTTGAGAAATTCTTGGATTTAGGATCAAGTTATGGCAGCAGCTGAGAAGGAATAAGTTTATGGGTTGATGAGGTACTTACAGACATTTGTGTGGTATAGACCTGTGAAGGCTAGAGTATACTTAATGAGTATATTTCTGTGGTGATTTATGCAGGATAGTGGGTATCATAGTTTAAAGCTATGTTGTGTTGGTTCGATTCACGGAGGTTTGAATCTTATGAATTTAGTGGCAATTCTATGTCTGCAGAAGATAGATCTTTCTAACTTATTGTTAAGTAGCCTTTTTACATTTTTGAGGATATACATTAGTTCTAGATCACATAGCCCGCAGTGGGACATACCTGTACTATAGGTTTTAGCAGCCGACAACTTCGACCAGTTAATACTGTAGTTAGTGCTGCTGACCTTCAGTTCCCATATTTTTTTGGCGAGGGTTGTGGAACCCATAAGTGCACGGTTTTTCATTGAGTGCCTGTGCACATACCATCTTTTTTTAAAAGAACCCGCGGTGGATCCTATGTAATTCGGGGTGGAGTTATCCGAGTTGACCGTGCACATGTATACTAGGCTCGAATCGAGACATCTGTTCGCCAATGGGCACCTATCTGGTAGGTGACAGTTACAGTTTGAAAACGCCTTGTTGAGTCAAACCAAGCCAAGCGTTGATATCATCCACTACCCGGAATACCATAACTGGACTACACCTAAGTGGACTGCATATAACTATTATTTGTTACCCCGTATATATATATATATATATATATATATATATATATATATATATACATATTCACCGTATTTTTGACTAAAGAAATTGTAGCCTGATAATGGGGTTTAGATGAGTATTTAGATGAGTATTGACGTACATGTACGTCAATACTCATCTTTTTCCATTTATCTGAGGGTTCTAAACCCCATTATCAGGCTAAAATTTCTTTAGTAAAAAATACGGTGAAAGCTATTCTATTTTCTAATTTCAAACCTGCTCACTGTTTCAAAAACATACTTACTTGTCATATATATATATATATATATATATATATATATATATAGGAACCAGTAAGACCCCGACAGCTGAGCTCAAGCCGTTTCGACGGCTAATTCTGTCGAAACGGCTTGAGCTCAGCTGTCGGGGTCTTACTGGTTCCTATTACCCACTCTACTACCCCAAGTATTGAGTACTTTGGTGCGTTATGGTCCACCTGGTTCCTTACCACATTTCCTTCGTTATATATATATATATATATATATATATATATATATATATATATATATATATATATATATATATATATATATATATATATATATATATATATATATATATATATATATATATATATAGACATATAGTATATATAGTAATCATGGCTTAGTGGTTAGAGCATTGGGCTTGCAAACGGAAGGTTGTGACTTCGACTCACGGACCAGGTGATGCATTGTGTCCTTGAGCAAGACACTTTATTTCACGTTGCTCCAGTTTACTCAGCTGTAGAAATGAGTTGCGACGGCACTGGTGCCAAGCTGTATCGGCCATTCATTCCCACTCTCTTGGACATCATCAGTGGCATGGAGAGGGGAGACTGGTATGCATGGGCGACTGCTGCTATTCTACAAACAACCTTGCCCGGACATGTACCTCGGAGTGAAACTTTCTAGGTGCAAATCTCATGGTCATTCCTGATTGAAGGGAGTCTTTACACTTTTATCTTATATATATATATATATATATATATATATATATATATATATATATATATATATATATATATATATATATGTATGCTCTTCTGGTTTTGTAATTTCACAAATGTTTACCAATAGAGAGAGAGTCGGTTTCTAACATAGAGACAAGACTCTCTCATTGGAATTTACACATCAACTAGGTAGATATGTATGAATGCATGTGTAGATATGGATGTTATTGTATGTGTGGATGTGTATGTTTTGAGTTGTATGTGTGCATGTGTATATGCTTTGCATCTGTACATGTGTATATGCAGTTATTAGATGCAAAATCTTTGGAATGTTTTACATATTTTTACTGTTCCATTAATGGATTGTACTTGTAATTTCACAACTAGTTGTGTTCTTTCTGTTCCTGTGAAGCCTAGCTTCTCAAGAATTGTATTGAGGCAGTTACTAACATACCCCAGAGCCCCAATAATCACAGGCATAAATCTGAAGGTGTAATCAGGGTGGAGTATCTGCAGATTTCTCATCAGTTCTGCATAAATATTCTCCTTTTCACTAATCTTTGATATTATATTGGCATCTGCTGGGCAGCAAATTTCCACTACTGTGCATGCTTTCTTCTCCTTGTCCCATATCATAATATCTGGTCTGTTATGCCTGCATTTTATTGGGGTTTTTACTGGAACATTCCACCAGTACTCTTTCATATTATGTACATGAATGTCTTCCACATTGCTGTAGCTTTTATTGTGTTCATTATCGGGACTATCTTGTTTACGAACTGCATTGTGTACAGTGTTTTGGCCACTACATCATGCCCCATATGTAGATAGTACCGCGATGACATCTTTGTACAGCTGCTGATGACATGGGTGATATACTCGATGTGAATTCTGCAGAGTCTGCACTTGTTATCACATCTAGGTGTTTTGCCTGCATCCCTATCTCTTTTGTGAATCAGTTATTTCGTGTTAATCTCCTGTTCCTCGATTGCAAAAGCGTATCCTTCAAAGTGGGAGCCAATATAGCGGCTGTTGGTCCAAGATAGACTACTTTCATTATCTATATTACTCTCACTCTGGAGCTTCCTGGCAACATATCCATGCATGAGATTTTGCTGATAAGCATGCAGTTTTTCATCCATGGATTCAATGCGATACTGCTGAGCGACTTCCCTGTGTGTGAGTTTTTGATTATCACACAGGGAATATCTCTCGAGGAGTTCCTTCCCAACTCTCATGATCTTATCTGTTTCATGCAGATATACTTGCTCGAGAAACGGGCTCCTACGCTTCGAGGTTCGTAGATGTTGTCGGAGAGATATGATGCGACATTCAAATGTTGTCTGGAATGATGTTAGGCCTCTGCCTCCCTGCTTACGTTTCAAGTAAAGGCGGTCTATGTCACTGTTGAATTGGAAGTTTCCGGTGTTGTTTAGTATTTTTCGAGTTCCAACATCAACTGCTCGGATTTCGTATATCGTCCAATTGAGTATTCCAAACGTTGGTGTTAGGACAGGCACAGCAAACACATTGTGAGCCACTGTTTTGTTTTGCGCAGAGAGTTCCGATGACCAGATCTTTCTTAATCGGGTGTAGTATTCCCTGGTTACGCGTTCTTTATTACAGACACCATTATAGGATATGTTCTCATCTATCCCCAGGTATCTGTAGCAGTCCTCATCAGATATCGGTGAAACAGTTAGGCCATTGATGACAATGTTGTTAGATTGGGCTGTTGTTTTTCCCCGGTTTACAATCATGTATGAGCATTTATCTTGGCCAAACTCCATTCCTATATCCTTTGAGAACGTTGTAACCAGGTCAAGATTTTTATTCATCCCATCCACGTTCTTGGCATAGAGTTTCAGATCGTCCAGAAAGAAATTAAGGGTTAGGTTCGTATTTCTGTCCTCCTGTGAGCCAATGATGTATCCCTCACATTTCTTGAGCAGAAAGGATAAGGGGTTTAATGACAAGATGAATAATATTACAGAGAGACTGTCCCCCTGAAATATACCCCTGCAATATTTTATTTTATCAGCGAAAATAGAGTCCTCTCTGTCTTTAATCTTAGGATAGTAGCCCAAGAAGAAGACAGCCTCTCTATGGCTCTGACAATAATGTCTGGGACTTTAGCAAGTTGGAGGGCCTCTATCATACAAGAGTGGGGTTACAGAATCGAAAGCTTTCCTGTAGTCCAGCCAGACTGTAGTCATATTCCTCCTAAGTTGTCGCACCTCCGACATCGCAGTTTTGTTGATTAGGAGTTGTTCAGCACATCCCCAAACCCCTCTCTTTCCAGCTGCTTGTTCATCTGTGATGATGTTATTATTTTCACAGTGATCTTGGAGGAATTGGTTCAGGCAGGCTGTATACATCTTATACATCTGGTTCTGGCATGCAATGGGTCGGAAGTTTTTTGCCAAGTGGGTGTCTTTGTTCTTGGGGACCAGTAATGTTTGTGCTAATATCAACCATTCTGGTATCAGTGTATCTCTCTTAAGAACTTGTTGGTAGAGGTCAGTAAGATACCTCCGATAGAATATCAGTTTTTTCTACCAGTAGCCGATAATCATGTCTCTTCCTGGTGTTTTCTTATCTTGGAGTTTTCCTATCACAGTCTCAAGGGTACCCTCACTTATTTCGTATGTTTTTGTTGTAGTGTAGGAGCAATAGTTCTTTCGGATTTCTCTTAGCCACACTACATCTTGGTTGACATTCTTCTTTTCACCCCATATTTTTCTCCAAAGGAATCTGTCTTTCTGGGATGGGACTTCAGTGACACTTATTTTTCTGTTCTTCATATCTCTATAGACTGATGTTTGGTTTCGTCTGCATCTTTTATT
>OZ024741.1:227456657-227501657 GCA_964016885.1 Eledone cirrhosa
ATATGTGAATATAGACATAGAATATTCGAAAATATTCTGTATGTTTATAATAAACATTTTGAAGACCTAATCGCTATAGAATAGAATACGTCACGTATTACAATTAGATTCTCGATAAAAGCAAGGGAAGTAATCTACGCGTTTCATTCTTGTTAGAAGTCATCAGGACTACATATCCAGTGCTTTTATCGAGAATGACACGTCTTCAAAATGTTTATTATAAACATACAGAATATTTTCGAATATTCTATGTCTATATTCACATATATATCGCTATTTCAGAGCATTTATTCCAATTTCTAATTTCTGCCGGACCGGCAACCGCTCTTTCAAACCAGTTCCTGTACACAGCTAAGTATTCTATAAGTCTCTAGCTGTGTCATTCTCGATAAAAGCACTGGATATGTAGTCCTGATGATTTCTAACAAGAATGAAACGCGTAGATTACTTCCCTTGCTTTTATCGAGAATCTAATTGTAATACGTGACGTATTCTATTCTATAGCGATTAGGTCTTCAAAATGTTTATTATAAACATACAGAATATTTTCGAATATTCTATGTCTATATTCACATATATATCGCTATTTCAGAGCATTTATTCCAATTTCTAATTTATGCCGGACCGGCAACCGCTCTTTCAAACCAGTTCCTGTACACAGCTAAGTATTCTATAAGTCTCTAGCTGTGTCATTCTCGATAAAAGCACTGGATATGTAGTCCTGATGATTTCTAACAAGAATGAAACGCGTAGATTACTTCCCTTGCTTTTATCGAGAATCTAATTGTAATACGTGACGTATTCTATTCTATAGCGATTAGGTCTTCAAAATGTTTATTATAAACATACAGAATATTTTCGAATATTCTATGTCTATATTCACATATATATCGCTATTTCAGAGCATTTATTCCAATTTATATATATATATATATATATATATATATAGGGACGAGTAGGACCCCGACGGCTGAGCTCAAGCTGTTTCGACGGCTAATTCTGTCCAGAATTAGCCGTATATATATTTTGTGAACAATATTTTCAGTAACTTATTTACTATATCGGTTTCAACACACGTTTTTAGATAAAGAATCTTGCTAAACAAATTCAGAAACGAAATATATATATATATATGTAAAAGGTAAACCGAAATAACAAGACAATTGATACAGTATATGGAAGGGATATATTAGGTTAACGCTTGATATAGCAGGAAGAGTGTCTTAACGTTTCGGACGCTAGTCCCTCATCAGAAGACAGAATGAGAAATAAGATAGATTGAAGGGACGGGCGGGTTGGAATTGGAAAAAATGTCTTTAGATAAAAATAACCGGTCTACACACACACACACACACATACATATATATATAATTGTATATGTATAGGCATCTATATATGCACTTATGTATGTATATGTGTATATATGCATAGGTGTATCCCCACGCACGTCAAACATACATGCATATTACTTTCTAAGAATTAATTTCTATTCTTTCTCTACACCATGTTTGCTGCTTTATGTAACCACTGCCTAGAGAGTGGTTACAGACCGTACGATGTTCGCACTTCTGTGGTCGCATTTAAAATAGTTACGTTTAAGACCTCATGTTCTCTCTCCCATTCTCTCTTCCCCTCTCTTTCTTTCTCTCTTATTCTTAACCCTATTCCCCTTTCCCATCTTTCTCAGTCTTTCCCTCATCTCCCCTCTCTCTCTCTCTCTCTCTCCCCCCTCTCTCTCTCTCTCTTTCTATCTCTTTATCTTTCTCTGTTTCTTTCTTTCTCTGTATATCTCCCACTTTATATAAGTCGGAATATATCTAATCGTTGTTGCTTTCCTGAGGTGGGATCTCTGATCAAAAGCATTCCAACCATGACCATCCAAATGTTCTTTTCCTTTTTGAGACACAGTGTTGTACAGTTATATTATCCATTGAGTCCTGTGTTCTGGCAGACAATATTATGTCATTGAAAATGTATCAAGTTGTTACGTCTATCTGATTAAATTGCATTTTAGAAGCTTCCTCGTTATTACGTTTTGTCACCTACTGGAGTAAGTAACTATATATATATATGAAAAGAGAAGTAAGGTTCTATACAAAACAGTGGTTATAGAGAAAAGGGGAGGTTGGAATAGCACTGAAAATGTATTTAAGAGTCTCTTTTTCTTTTTTTTCTTTTCTTTGATTCGTCAAAGTGGCATTATCGAAAAAATGAGGGGGCCAATTCTTTTAAAAAGAGTTTTATAATGTATATAAAGTATATAAAGTATTACCGGTTTCGATGTATTAGTATTTAAGGTAACTTAAAATGCAGTGGGAATATGAAGAAAGCAAGAACAGGGGGGGGGGGGGTTCCTCATCAGTTGTCTACTGGGGGTCTAGGATATTTCTACGCGTTAAAGAAAAGATACCACTTCACCCCCAGGGCGTCAATAACTGGATAAGTTATTGGAAAAACGAAGGAAGGAGGGAAGGAAAGCAAAAGGGAAGAAAAGAGAAACAGTAACACAACAGCGAAAAAAAACAACACAAACCGAGCAATATGCGAGCAACTATAGGTAGGAAAATCCAAGACCACTCGATAACAGAACTTAAGTTCGAGACCGAGTAATCGAGAGAAATGACACACGTCCCATCGCCGCAGTTGTAAGTGAGAAGAGAACTGCTAAACGGTCAGACAAGGAAATGAAAGTGAGAGGGAGAAAGGGAGAGGAAGAAAGTGGGGTAAGAGTAGATAGGAAGAAAGGGAGGGGAAGAAAGAGGGGTGAGAGTAGAAAGTGGCGAAATAGGAAGGTAGAAGGGGAGAGAAGAATGGTCACAGCGAAAAACATGATGAAATATATGGAGAATAGAAATGGCTGTGTAGTTGCTATTAAAGGTATATATATATATATACATATATATATATATATATATATATATATATATACACACACACACATATATATATGATATATAAAAATATGATTGTTTCTACTTTTGGCACAAGGCCAGCAATTATCCCAGTGTATTACTGGTACTTTATTTTATCGACCCCGTAAGGATGAAAGGCAAAGTTAACCTCTGTGGGATTTGAACTCAGACCATAAAGGGCCGTACTTTTTGCTGCAAAGCATGGCGTCCGACCCAAATATAATGCGGTAGAAATATAGGAAGGTGGGGGGGGCGAGGATGACAAATAAAACAAAATAAAGTAATGTTTTACCCAAACATATTTCAACATGATATTTTAGGACCTAATCCTCTTTTCAAATGTGAAACGGAAATGGTTCAAAGCAAAAACGAACGATCTATGTGTTATTCCCTAACTGGTTTATGTATGTGAAATACGCGTGCGTGTTGTCGTTATAATAGCCAATCGGCTACGTGCATTTCTAATCTACCATTTATGTTTCTTTTTCTTAAATTACCTATATTTTCTTCCGTCGCCTCTATGGTTACCTCAATGTCTCGGCTGCGGTATCTGTCAAGATGTTGTTTGATATAAGATGCTTTCATCATCATGTGCTCCCTTATCCGTGTGTGCAGCATCCAAGCGGTACTTCCGATGTATGAAGAACTACATTTTTTTTGCGTGTGACCTTGTAAATCCCATACGCTTTCATGAACAGTTCTGCGTTGTTGATGGGACAATCAGAAAGTGAGCACATATCGTTTGTATGTAGCTCGGTGTCTGTAAAGTAGTCTCCTCAATGAAGGTCCCAAATACGCCAGTCGTATATTCAGGCCCTCATTACAGACGGCTTATCTGATACCAGCAGTCGTTTTCTCTTTGAAATGCGGCAGATTTAGGTAGTATATGTTACCTCTAAGGGTGCTTGTTCTCCTTCTTCTTCTAAGTGTTGCTGCCTTGGCCTTCAGATGATTGGTGAGAGAAGTATGGTAGCTACACTAGTTGAAAACTCTCTGGAATTCCAACGTGCTGGTATATTTGTCGCTACACTCGATGCATCTGTTGCGCATTTTGGCTTTGTATGGAAGGGCAGAATCATGATGCACAGAAATCTCTGCAGGCATTCTTGCAGAGTTTGGTGTACATGAATCCCTTCATTATGACTCTTAGTATAAAGTTGAGTAGAGAGAGGGATTCATTGGTGTCAGGGAACTCCACCACAATATTCACATCTACGTTTTCGAAGACGTAAATCTTGACGGCTTCTTCGCGTGAAGTGAGCATAAGGCTATTATCTACATACCTGGAGAAGAAGGAATAAGAGCGACAGGTGGTGAGTGCTGTGCACTCCAACTGGTCCATGTACCTGATGGCCAGCATGCCTGAGAGACATGACCCCATCGGAAGTCCCAACATTTGTTTGTAGACGGAGCCTTCAAACTGGAAAAATGTTTTGCACATGACGACAGAGAGTAGCACCTGGATGTCAGCAGCAGTAAACTCGAAACAACTGAGGCGATTATGTTGTCCGTAATTGCGTCGAAAGCCGGGGAGGGCTGCTGAGTGATACTACACTTAAACTAAATGGATATCTATTCTAAATGTCGTAGGGTTAAGTTCTTTTAGTCTGTTGATTACTTCGTGTGAGCTGTCTACGTGTCCGGGGAAAGTATGGAGAGATTTAATAAACTTGCGGAAAAGCGTGGGAATTTTGTAGAAAACCATTTATGCCGGAAACAATAGATCTAATCTTTAACTTGGGCCCTGTTTTATGTTTTAAGAAGATGGTAAAAGGCCAAAGCTTAATAATTCTGGTGATGAAGTTGCATTTAATTCAAAGTCAAGATGGTGCAAAACAGAACAAAGAGTTGACACAAAGTAACAAAAGTAGTCACTGAACAGGTTACAGAATATGTGACGAAAGCTGACAATCAACAACTAAACAACCATCCGGTTATTAAACTAACCGACGGGAAATTATAGTAATAAATTGAAGTGAAATTCAACTGATGCTTGTGTTTTTATTGGCACCATGACCTTCACAAAACATAACAATATATATATATATATATATATATATATATATATATATGAATGAAAAATGGCGTGCTGCGTTGTTGCGAATATGAACATATGAATAAAAGTAGACCGAGAAAAGTCCGTCATCAGTAGTCTGCTGACTCTCATTGGTATTTCTTCGCATTAAAGACTAGATACCTAAAATCAGTGCGAGTGATAACTAAATTAAGTTATCGGGACAGAGGAAAGTAAACAAACAACTTGGTAGTAACGCAACGTAAAGAGAGAGAAGAAAGACAAGTCAATGAATCTGACAAATCAAATGACGTGAAGAAAATAGACACGTCCGAGCCACGAGAAAAGTGAGAGAGGAAATAATTAACGCAAGTCAGACGGGAGGATGTGAGAGAGGAGGAGTAGTAGTAGAGAGTATATATATATGGACCTGTTAGTTTCATTTAAAGATATTTTTTCCAATCCCACCCCACCCGTCCCTTCAATCTATCTAATTTCTCATTCTTTCTTCTGATGAAGGAGTAGCGTCCGAAACGTTAAGATCCTCTTTCTCCTATTTCAAGCGTTAACCTAATATATTCCTTCCATATACTGTACCGATTGTGTTGTTATTTCTGTTTACCTTTTAAACACACACACACACACACACACACACACACACACACACACACACACACACACACACACACACACACACACACACACACACACACATATATATATATAAACACACATATATATATATATATATATATATAAACATAGAAGACGAACGAATGATATTAAAAATGAATCATGGCAACCGTGTCATTTTCAGATTGGTGGACGAGCAGAGTGTCCAGATTGTGGAGCATTGCTTTGGAGGCACAAAAAGACGTGGACCACAATGTGCTGTCATAAAGGAGCAGTTCAACTAGAACCCCTGCGAATGCCGGATGATGAGGAGTCACCGGAGTTTAAAATACTAAGTATGTGGGGTGATCAAGGAGACCGAGGTAGATTACTGCGCAAATATTCGCAGCAAATTAACAATTCATTAGTTTTAGCATCGCAGAGAGTTAGTGAGATGTTTGAGAGTGGAGCATGGTAACCGAATGTAGTCATTCAAGTCCGTTTGTATCATTGTATCGGTAATTTAGAAGTTACCCCAGGAGATAGGCCTCGATTCGCTTAAATTTACTTTAACGATCCAGATTATAGTGAATCGGAGGAGGATATCAGGATCGGTTGGATGAAGTTGCCGGGAAATATAACTGAACTTGAACGGCAAAGGTTAAGTGATTTGATTCGTGATTTGCAATCATGGCTTAGACAGTGTAATCCTTATGTTATAGATGTCATGTTGGTGGCTGAACTGAAAAATGTTCAGCAGCAAACATTGGTGATTAAGGCTGACGCAGTGCCAAGGAATCAACACGAACGGCGATATAATGCCCCTGAAGGATTTCGTGAAGTTGCTGTGTTGATGAACGATATGCTTGGATCGCGAGATATCGTCCTCAATCGCAGAGATGGTGGTCTCAAGACTATCAATGAGTCAAATAGGGCATACGATCGATTGCATTATGTTCTTTTCTTCTCAAAAGGTGAAAATGGATGGAACATGTCTGTTCATCATTTAGATGATCATGAGAATCAGCATCAACAGAGAGGTGGCAATAGACACAATAATTCGATTCGTGACTTTTACGCGTTCCATTTGAACGAGAGGAATCAACAGAGAAATGCGCTATTTCAAGCCAGCAGATTGTTCCAGGAATACTGTTGTATGGCATTCGCAAAGATCGAAAATCAAAGGCTAAATTATATAGCCATCAGCAACATATCAGAGCTGAATTGTATAATAATATACAGGGTGCGATAACAGCCGATGATGCCAATTACAAGCAAATTGGTCGACGCATCATTTTGCCATCGTCGTTAATCGGTGGCCCGAGATATATGAACATACGCTATCAGGATGCCATGGCTATTGTCAGAAAGTTTGGAAAGCCAGATTTGTTTATAACGCTTTCATGCAATCCTGAATGGACTGATATTAAGGATGCACTTTTTCCAGGACAACAGCCAAAGGACCGTCCTGATATTGTGGCAAGAGTATTCAAAAGATAAGAGGGAATCTTTGGAGGTATAGTTGCTTTTACATACGTAATTGAATTCCAAAAAAAGAGGATTGCTACATGCACATTTGCTGATCATTTTACATAGAGATTGCAAATTGAGATGTGCTGAGGATGTCGAAGCATTGTGTGTGCTGAACTGCCGGAGAATGAGGCACTACGTAACTTGGTGGCAAAGTCAATGGTGCACAACCAATGCGGAGTGGTAAATCGGAAAGCGCCTTGCATGAAAAATGGCCAATGCAGTAATCACTTTCCGAAATCTTTTGTCACGAACACTTCCTGGAACGATGGGGATGCTCATCCTTCATACAGAAGACGGTCGCCTGCAGATGGCGGTTTGGTCGAAAATGTAAACGGTCGACAGGTTACAAATCAATGGGTTGTGCCATACAATCCATATTTGATTATGAAATATCGTTGTCATATTAATGTGGAAATTTGTAGCTCAGTGAAAGCTTGCAAATATCTATTCAAATATGTTTACAAAGATCATGATCGGGCAATGATCAATGTCAGGAATGAGGAAGCGAACCAAGGAGATGAAGTTGGCAGGTTCCAGGATGTTCGCTCGATTGGATCTAGCGAAGCTTGCTGGAGATTTTGATCTCAATGAACGCAAACCCAGCGTTCAGAAACTGACGGTTCACTTAGAGAATAGGCAAATGGTCTGTTTTCAGGACACTAGAAGAGGTGTCGAAAGAATTGCTAACGCACCACCTCCTAAGACGGAATTGACTGAGTGGTTCAAGCATAATAGAGAAGATGCTTTGAATCCGGATAAAAGGCAACTCTACTGCGATTTCCCTTCGCCCTATACGTGGGATAAGAAGGGAAAGAAATGGAATGATAGAAATCAAAAGTTGAGATTCATGACTGTTGGACGGGTTTGTAGTGTCCATCCCGCATCTGGTGATGTGTTTTATCTCCGAATTCTGTTGCATAATGATTTATCGAGAGGTAAACAGAGCTTCGCTGATTTGAAATCAATCAAAGGCGTGGAATATGAAACATACCAGGCTGTGTGTCAGCATCTGGGACTCCTTCAGGATGACGCTGAATGGAATAACGTCATGGAAGCTGCAGGAACAACATTGATGCCAGCTCAAATAAGGCAGTTGTTTGTCACGATTCTAGGATTCTGCAATCCTGCGGATCCAAGAGAGTTATTTGAACGCCATTGGGGAATTATGGCTGGTGATTTTAGGCATCATCTTCAGGTCGATGATGAAAATTTGATGAAAGCTATTGCTTTGCTCAATATTGAGCGATTGCCTTGAAGTTCATTTCAAATGTTTAACAGATTTCAATTTGCCAATTCCTGATGAATAAATGCAGCAACGTGTCTTAGCATTAAACATGAGATTGCAGCTTAGACGGTTGCCACTCGATCGGAGGGAACTATTCCAGTTTGAATCACTGGAACAGCAACGTATTGTGGATGAACGTATGCCAATGTTGACCCAATCTCAGAGAGAATTGGTCGATGGCGTTCTCCACTCGATTTTCACTAATGAGCAGCTTTGTTCTTTCATAGATGCTCCAGGAGGCACCGGAAAGACATTCTGTTTCAACACTATGTTATCGGCAGTCAGAGCTCAGAGGAAGATTGTTCTCCCTGTTGCCACCAGTGGGATCGCTGCCACTTTGCTGAGTGGCGGAAGGACCTTCCACTCATGCTTCAAGGCTCCATAGGCTCCGGATGAGTTGAGTGTCTGTAACATTACAGGACAAAGTGAACTCGCGGGCCTTATACGCAATACGTCTCTGATTATTTGGGACGATGCTCCAATGGCACACAGATATTTGCTGGAGGCATTGGACAGAACTTTGAGAGATATCTGCGGTAGTGATCTGCCATTCGGTGGTAAGACTATCGTTCTTGGTGGCGATTTCAGACAGGTGCTACCAATTGTTAGGAATGCTCAAAGAGCGCAAATTGTCGATGCATGTCTGAAAAAGTCCCTGTTGTGGCGCCATTTCAGAGTTTTGCGATTACACGATAATATGCGACTTCGTATGTTCGGGCAAAACGAAGAGGCTGAGACATACGGCCGATGGTTGATGCAGTTGGGAAACGATGAATTGCCACACGTTGGTGATAATCAGACTGTAAGAATCCCAGACCATTTGGTCATGCCACTGGACCGCCAAACATTGATTGACTGGGTGTTCCCTAATTTGAATGATTTTTGGCAGAATATCTCCTGGATATCGGAACGCGTTTTCCTAACTCATACGAATGCAACAGTCGATGAAATAAATTCACAAGTAGCCGGAATGTTTCCTGGTGAGGAATGGTTGACCGTCAGTGCTGATGCAATGGAGCCTAATCAGCAGAACAATATGGATGTTGCGACTGAGTATCTGAATTCACTTCAAATACCCGGATTTCCCCCACATATTTTGAGGTTGAAAAGGGGTATGCCGATTATATTGCTTAGAAAATCAATCATAAAATGGGTCTTTGCAATGGTACCAGATTGATTGTTGAGAGGTTCATTAACAGAAGTGTTTTAGAAGCTAAAATCCCAGGCAGAGGAATCGGTTCTCATTCCGAGGATCATGCTGAGACCAAGTGAAGATCTGCTGCCATTCATTTGGCAAAGGAGACAGTTTCCCGTCAATTTGGCCTTCTCCATGACTGTCAACAAGGCACAGGGACAGACTTTCAAGCGAGTCGGTGTCTACTTGAATGATCCAGCATTCAGCCATGGGCAGCTGTATGTTGCTGCATCTCGAGTGTGCGATCCTGATGGTGTAAAATTTACAATTGATACCACTAACAGAGGAACAACCCTGAATATTGTCTATAATGAGGCTTTTAGCTGATGTATGCATATCTTTAATGCTATCAATAAGCGAAGTAAATGATTCGGACATTGGTGTCCTTTGATCAGTATTGTGAGCTTTGACAGAGTTATCAACTATGTTTAATGTCATTTAATGTCGTTATGAGCAATAAAAACAAACAAGTATTGGTAAAAATTGCTTTCACTGCTATGTTGCGCAATAAATACCAACAAGTATTGGTAGAAATTGCCTTCACTGCTATGAATATTCGACGTAAATGATTCAGACATTGGTGTCCTTTGTGAGCTTTGACAGAGTTATCATTTATGTTCAATGTCATTTATTGTCGATAATGAGCAATAAAACCAGCAAGTATTGGTAGAAATTGACTTCAAATTTATCGCTTCTGATAGCGTGGTAATAAAACCTCATCATATGCTGAATCTGGAAAAAAGTTTGGTGCCTATGGCCGGCCAGGGCTAGAGTAATATTGAAAAACGATTCTATTTTCGAAGTAGAAGGATCCGCCATTTGGAGTTCAAACCAGGCCACCTCCCCGAATTGAACTCTGGGCAATATCGACTGTCTATTACTCAGTGCCTAAGAGCCTGGAAATTACTGAATACATTTTTGTGTCATATCATTTTTTGTTTTATTATTATAGCTGACCACTTATAGATAAGCATGTTATCCATATCCATATTAATTTGGCATTTGTATAAACCATTTCAAGTAAATATATATATATTAATTATCAAGTAAATATATATTATATTAATTATCTATATCTATATCTACATATAATATAAGAGATTGGAACTTCCACCATCCTTTTGAGAAACGTGGAACAACCACGTCTATGCAATGATACACGTTTTACAGTCAGGAAGAAGATGAACCATCTCCTAGAGGTCACTATTCTAGGTGGGAGCACCTAGACTTGTTCATATACTATGCATAAACGGTACAACGAAGAATCTGGTATATCTGGAAGATTTTCATTACTGTTTTTTGTATCACACAGACGCCATGGACTCGTCTCATACTGTAACCAGACAAACATTCAATACAGTCATTTTATCTTTTACCTGTCTTCTCTTATCATCTGTTTACCCGGGCGAAGCTGGGTACGTCAGCTAGTATAATAAATTTTTAAATGCACAGACTTTTTATGGCGGCTATTTTCGTCTGTATAACATATGGATATCCTCCTACCTTCACCACATGCCAGTTTCAAATGGAAATCATATCTTCGCTGCGGTACTTGTTAATCGAGGGTCTAGGACAGTGATTCCCAACGTGGGGCGCACACCCCACAGGGGGACGATTTGAAGATTTAAGGGGGCCATTTGAAAATGATGTTAATGAGAACAAACCTCAGATTTTACTTTATTACTTTTACACCAAGGCAACAATGATGCTCATTACTGTCAGAAACCCCTGTCTCACCTCCTCCATATGTTATTGTGCATTTGGCATCACTTACCAATTTCGTTTCACTTTGCAGTTGATCGTTGCTGTTTTAATGTCAAAGGAGGACATAACAATTTTTTAGATGTTGAGGTGGGGCATGGTGCACAAACGGTTGGAAACCACTGGTATGGGATGTTACAGTAATTAAAGTCCGGCATATTTTGCGAAAATAAAGCAGAAAAGAAATTAGAATGCAGAAGGAAATACTATTGTATGGAATTCCATCGAAGTCAATTTTGCCTTTCATACTTCTGGGTAGATGAGATAGAATTCCAGTCGAGTACGGGAATCAGTTTAATATGTGGCCTTGTGCCAATGCTAGAATTCAATATTGCCAAGCGTTCGTACCTTTAAATTGCATATTAATAACGCCAGGAGGGTTCATTTTTATACTCTGGTTTTTGTTATTGCCAATAATGGAGGAAAATGTACAGAATATGGTCAAGGTAACTATAGAGACCATATATCTAGACCTTGTCCGGTTCGACATATGAAGAAATCGATTACAAAATGGAGATCCGCTAATGGTAATAAGTTGAAAACTGAGTGAAAATATATCTGCAACAGGGTTAGCAGCATGATGAAATGTGTTGCTAACTGCCAGCAAAACAGCAATGTAATCAGACACTGGCAAACTGGAGAAAGGAACTGGAAATATAGCAACAAATTGATGGATAAGTAGATATATAGATATATAGGTTAATATATATATATGAAAAGAAATATATATATACATATATTTAATATAGAAAAGGCTTCTTCTACAGGACTAGAATTGTTTCATTCGGGAGAAATCACATATTAAATATATTAAATACTAGCCGAATTACCCACGCCTTGTTACGTTTCACACATTTTTTTTGTAAGAAAATGATGATTGATTTTAAATCAGTGATATAATTTATGGAGAAAAACTCTGCATTTCAATATTACTCAATGTAAAATGTAATGCATAAAAAATTGGAAACATTATTTTTTTGTAATATATCAAATCAAAATTACAATATTAAATCTATTTTCTTATTTTATTTCTTGCAAATAATATTTTTCAAAATATCAATTCAAAACTTTTGTGAATAGGCATCATATGTTGTCATTTACCTATGGTTTAAATTTCATATAAATGGAAGGGTAAAAGTTTTCAGCGGGGCTTTCTGCCCCCGGGAAACCCCGATAGGGGGTTTAACCCCCATTAGCGTGTCTTAATATTATTGAAATTTGCTGAAATTTTGTGAATAGGCATCATAAGTTGTCATTTACCTATGGTTTAAATTACATATAAATCGAAGGGAAAACATTTTCAGCGGAGGTTTTCCGCGGGGGTTTTGTGACCCTGGGGAACCCTTTGATTAAAATGAAATGTACTTATCCAAGTACCCTGGGAAATGTAGTTTCAAAATTTATATGGTTATGGGCGTCTATTTCCAAAACTATGGGAGAGTTCGTGAAATCTTGTTCCATTTATTGGCCAACATTTTCACTATTAGGGTGTCTTAATATTATTGAAATTTGCTGAAATTTTGTGAATAGGCATCATATCTTGTCATTTACTTATGGTTTAAATTTCATATAAATCGAAGTATCTTGTACCCAAGTACCCTGGGCAATGTAGTTTCAGAATATGTATGGTTATGGGGTCTATCTCCAAAACCATAGGAGTAGTTCGTGAACAAACAAACAAACAGGAATACAACTTTATATATATAGATAAATTGTTATAATTTGGGAGAGTCATGTTGCCAATAAAGACACGCGCACCTGTTGGTTTTTACTTCAATATATCTTAAATTTCTGGTTGGTTGGTTAGTTTGATAACAGAATGGTTGTTTATATAGTGTCAAATCTCTTTCATCACATATTCTGTGACCTCCTCAGCGACTAGGTTTTTACTCAGAGGGTCGATTGATCGAAGAAGATCGATGTATTGACTAACATGGTAGTGGATAGGCTACTACCAATTTTTAGTCACAAAATTCCTGTTCGATTAACCGTCTTCAGAAACACGAGATTTATATGCGTTCTACGCCTACTACTCTTATTCCCCCTCCCGCTCTCTTCTATTTCCTCCATCATTGGGACACACAAACTACGCGCTTCCACCTTTTATATTTTTATATTTAGATGTAGCAAATATAATCACAGTTCAATGTTTCACACACACACACACACACACACACACACACACACACATACACACACACACACACACACATATATATATATACATATATATACACACACACATGTATATATATACATACATATATATATATATATATATATATATATATATATATATATATATATATATATATATATATATATATGTATATATATATATATATATGTGTGTGTGTGTGTGTGTGTGTGTGTGTGTGTGTGTGTGTGTGTGTGTGTGTAAAAAGTAAACAGATATAACAACACAATCGGCACAGTATATGGAAGGAATATAATAGGTTAATGCTTCAAATAGGAAGAAGAGGGTCTTATCGCTTCGGACGCTAGTCCTTCATCCAAAGAAAGAATGAAAAATTAGAAAGATTGAAGGGACGGGCGGGGTGGAATTGGAAAATATGTTTTTAGGTAAAAATAACAGGTCCATTCTTGTTGCGATCTCTTATATATATATATTTCGTAGAGACCTGAAAATCCGCCTCTTCATTGCTGTAGTGGAGTCTGTGCTGCTGTATGGGTCTGAGACTTGGACACTGACCAAGAAACTCACTCAGATGGTGGATGGGTGCTAAACGAGAATGCTGAGGATGGCTCAGAACATTAATCAATATATATATATATATATATATATATATATATATATATATATATATATATATATATATATATTGGTAAAAGGAAAAGAAAATGCTGACAAATTGTTCCCAGTGAAAAATAGTTTAATTAGGAATAATTAGCCTAGTTTAATTAGGAATATACAGATTAGAGCAAACATCACGAGCGCTCTATCTCAAAATTATTTTTGAAAAGCATTAGAAATGCGCAACCGGTAAAAACTGAAAACCAAAACTGAATACTAACCAATACTTATTACTAATTTTTACTTATTCCTAATTAAACTATTTTTCACTGGGAAAAATGTGTCAGCATTTTCTTTTCCTTTTACCAATATATCACAACTCGTGTGTTACACCTCTATTCTTTTAAATATATATATATATATATATATATATATATATATATATATATATATATATATATATATATATATATATATATATATATATATATATATATATATATATATATATATATAAAGAGAGAGAGAGAGAGAGAGAGGGAGAGAGAGAGAGTCTGCAGTGTTGTCACCGAGGAGACAATAGGAGTGATAATATTTTTCTGGATTGGCAGTATCGGTAGAGGGTCGGACGCCATGCTTTCCAGCATACTTACGTCCCTTTACGATCTGAGTTCAAATCCCGCCGAGGTTGACTTTGCCTTTCATCCTTACGGGGCCGATAAAATAAAGTACCAGTAATGAACTGGGTTATTGCTGGCCTTGTGCCTAAAGTAGAAACAAATATTTTTCACCTCAGTACGCCCTTGATTAGGCTTGCTGAACACACATGCCGAAACCACTTGGCGTTGTAGTCCAGATATTATCTCTCTCTCTCTCTCTCTCTCTCTCTCTCTTTTTATATATATATATATATATATACTGATACATATACACGTAAATGTAAATACACACACACATATATATATTTATATCTTTATATATATATAGAAAGAAAGAGAGAGAGAGAGTGAAAGAGAGATATACATACGCACACACACATAAATATTATATATATATATATATATATTACATATAAGAAATAATATATATACATATATATATATATATATATACATACATATATAAATATATGTATATAAACATATATATATTTATATATGTGTGTGTGTGAGTGTGCGTGTGCGTACGAATGCATCTCTCTCTCTCACTCTCTAACTTCCTCTCTATATATAAAAGAGAGAAAGAGATACGCACTCACATACATACATCCGTCGGTTACGACGAAGAGTGTTCCAGTTGATCCGAAGAACGGAACAGCTTGCTCGAGAAATTAACGTACAAGTGGCTGAGCATTCCACAAACACGCGTACCTTTAACGTAGTTCTCAGGAAGATTCAGTGTGGCACAGAATATGACAAGGCTGGTCATTCGAACAAACAGAACAACTCATTTTTTCCAGCTGAGTTTACTGGAGCAACGTGAAATGAATTGTCTTGCTCAAGGTCACAACGTTCCGCCGAGAATCGAACTCACGACTTTACGATTGTAAAACGAATAACCTAACCAGAAAGCCACGCGCCTTCACAAACACACGCACACACAGACATGCATACATACATACAACACACACACATACATACATACATACATACATACATACCCACGTATACCATCCGAGTCTACCTCGACTGTTGTGGAAAATACTATCGATAATGAAAATCAAAAGTATAAACAATTGAGAATTTCCCTCAACGAAATCTTCCAGAGAGAAATTAACTCATGTATAAATATCTCTCTGGCTGAACGTGTTAAAATGACAATGGTGAATAAAAAACCAAATAATGAAATACTACGTGTTATTGACGAAATAGGGGATGAATATTTACGACGGATAAAAACCCCAACATTTTGGAAAGTCAACGCCTGTTTATATGCCTTAGCAATGACAGTGAAGCATTATCTTGGTGATAGCAGAGATATTAACAAGAACAAAACACCACCAAAAATACCATCATATATAACTAAAATAGAAAAATAGAGTGCTGACCTACGAAAAACCATAGGATATGTGACAATGCTCCTTACATGCAAACAAACACAAAAAAACCTCACTCCTCACCAACAAAGAGTGAAAAATGAAATAGAGTCGATGTTTGGTAACAGTAGAACCAGAACTCTCCAATATAAGCTGATCACCCTCAAACAAGAATTGAGAGCTGTTAGTGAAAAACGCCGATACCTGAAGAAGGTAGATGAGAGAAAAGTGCTTAATAAAAGATGCAGACGAAACCAAACATCAGTCTATAGAGATATGAAGAGCAAAATAATAAGTGTCACTGAGGCCCCATCCCAGAAAGACATATATTCCTTTTAGAGAAAGATATGGGGTGAAAAGAAGAATTTCAACAAAGATGCAGTGTGGCTGAGAGAAATCCGAAAGAACTATTGCTCCTACACTACAACAAAAACATACGAAATAAGTGAGGGTACCCTTGAGACTGTGATAGGAAAACTCCAAGATAAGAAAACACCAGGAAGAGACATCATTGTCGGCTACTGGTACAAAAAACTGATATTCTATCGGAGGTATCTTACTGACCTAACCAACAAGTTCTTAAGGGAGATACACTTATACCAGAATGGTTGACATTAGCACAAACGTTACTGGTCCCCAAGAACAAAGACACCCACTTGGCAAAAAACTACCGACCCATTGAATGCCAGAACCTGATATATAAGATGTATACAGCCTGCCTGAACCTATTCCTCCAAGATCACTGTGAAAATAATAACATCTTCACAGATGAACAAGCAGCTGGAAAGAAAAGGGTTTGGGGATGTGCTGAACAACTCCTAATCAACAAAACTGCGATGTCGGAGGTGCGACAACTTAGGAGGAATATTACTACAGTCTGGCTGGACTACAAGAAAGCTTTCGATTCTGTTCCCCACTCTTGGATGATAGAGGACCTCCAACTTGCTAAAGTCCTAGACATTATTGTCAGAGCCATAGAGAGGCTGTCTTCTTCTTGGGCTACTATCCTAAGGTTAAAGGCAGAGAGGGAGGACTCTATTTTCACTGATAAAATAAAATATTGCAGGGGTATATTTCAGGGGGACAGTCTCTCTGTGATATTGTTCATATTGTCATTAAACCCCTTGTCATTTCTGCTCAAGAAATGTGAGGGATACATCATTGGCTCACAGGAGGACAGAAATACGAAACTAACCCATATCTTCTTTGTGGACGATCTGAAACTCTATGCCAAGAACATGGATGGGATGAAGAAAAATCTTGACTGGTTACAACGTTCTCAAAGGATATAGGAATGGAGTATGGCTAAGATAAATGCTCATACATGACTGTCAAGCGGGGAAAAACAACAACCCAATCTAGCAACATTGTCATCAATGGTCTAACTGTTTCACCGATATCTGATGAAGACTGCTACAGATACCTGGTGATAGATGAGAACATATCCTATAATGGTATCTGTAATAAAGAACGCGTAACCAGGGAATACTACACCCGATTAAGAAAGATCTGGTCATCGGAACTCTCTGCGCAAAACAAAACAGTGGCTCACAATGTGTTTGCTGTGCCTGTCCTAACACCAACGTTTGGAATACTCAATTGGACGATAGACGAAATCCGAGCAGTTGATGTTGGAACTCGAAAAATACTGAACAACACCGTCAACTTCCACATCAACAGTGACATAGACCGCCTTTACTTGAAACGTAAGCAGGGAGGCAGAGGCCTAACATCAGTCCAGGCAACATTTGAATGTCGCATCATATCTATCCGACAACATCTACGAACCTCGAAGCGTAGGAGCCCGCTTCTCGAGCAAGTCTATCTGCATGAAACAGATAAGATCATGAGAGTTGGGAAGGAACTCCTCGAGAGATATTCCCTGTGTGATAATCAAAAGCTCACACCCAGGGAAGTCGCTCAGCTGTATCGCAGTGAATCCATGGATGAAAAACTGCATGCCTATCAACAAAAAATCATGCATGGATATGTTGCCAAGAAGCTCCAGAGTGAGAGTAATATAGATAAGGAAAGTAGTCTATCTTGGACCAACAACCGCTATATTGACTCCCACTTTGAAGGATACGATTTTGCAATCCAAGAACAGGAGATTAGCACGAAATACCTGATTCACAAAAGAGATAGGGATGCAGGGAAAACACCTAGATGTGATAACAAGTGCAGACTCTGCAGAACTAACATCGAGGATATCATTGAGATTTATGCCTGTGATTATTGGTGCACTGGGGTATGTTAGTAACTGCCTCAATACAAATATTGAGAAGCTAGGCTTCACAGGAACAGAAAGAACACAACTAGTTAGGAAATTACAAGTACAATCCATTAATGGAACAGTAAAAATATGTAAAACATTCTAAACATTTTGCATCTAATAACTGCATATACACATGTACAGATACAAAGCATATACACATGCTCACATACAACTCAAAACATACACATTCATACATACAATAACATCCATATCTACACATGCATACATAATCTACCTAGTTGATGTGGTGTAAATTCCAATGAGAGAGTCTTGTGTCTATGTTAGAAACCGACTCTCTCTCTATTGGGAAAACATTTGTGAAATTATAAAACCAGAAAAACATACATACATACATACATACATACATACATACATACATACATACATACATACATACATACATACAAATTAACACATGGGCTCAATTTTGTACATTTCGATAAATAAATGTCTACATATTCATATAAATTTGTTTATATTCATATGTGTAGAAATGTATATATGTGTGTTTACACACACACGCACACACCGCCACACACACACACGCGCACGCACATCGACACGCACACGCACATACATACATACATACATACATACATACATACATACATACATACATACATACATCCAAAAGAGATAGGGATGCAGGCAAAACACCTAGATGTGATAACAAGTGCAGACTCTGTAGAACTAACATCGAGGATATCACCCATGTCATCAGCAGCTGTCCAAAGATGTCATCGCGGTACTATCTACCTATGGGGCATGATGTAGTGGCCAAAACACTGTACAATGCAGTTCGTAAAAAAGATAGCCCCGATAATAAACACAATAAAAGCTACAACAATGTGGAAGACATCCATGTATATAATATGAAAGAGTACTGGTGGAATGTTCCAGTAAAACCCCAATAAAATGCAGGCATAACAGACCAGATATTATGATATGGGACAGGGAGAAGAAAGCATGCACAGTAGTGGAAATTAGCTGCCCAGCAGAAGCCAATATAATATCAAAGATTAGTGAAAAGGAGAAATGCACCCTAATTACACCTTCAGATACTCCACCCTAATTACACCTTCAGATTTATACCTGTGATTATTGGGGCACTGGGATATGTTAGTAACTGCCTCAATACAAATCTTGAGAAGCTAGGCTTCACAGGAACAGAAAGAACACAACTAGTTAGAAAATTACAAATACAATCCATTAATGGAACAGTAAAAATATGTAAAACATTCCAAACATTTTGCATCTAATAACTGCATATACACATGTACAGATACAAAGCATATACACATGCACACATACAACTCAAAACATCCACATCCACACAAAGATTAGTGAAAAGGAGAAATGCACCCTAATTACACCTTCAGATACTCCACCCTAATTACACCTTCAGATTTATGCCTCAATACAAATCTTGAGAAGCTAGGCTTCACAGGAACAGAAAGAACACAACTAGTTAGAAAATTACAAGTACAATCCATTAATGGAACAGTAAAAATATGTAACACATTCCAAAAATGTTGCATCTAATAACTGCATACACACATGTACAGATACACATGCACTCATACAACTCAAAACATCCACATCCACACACACAATAACATCCATATCTACACATGCATACATATCTACCTAGTTGATGTGTAAATTCCAATGAGAGAGTCTGGTGTTTATGTTAGAAACCGACTCCCTCTCTATTGGTAAAATTTTGTGAAATTATAAAACCAGAAGAACATACATACATTCATACATATGTATGTACGTATAATATATGTACATACATTTATCAATATATAAGTGATTGTCTGAAGGCAAGTAAATCGCTAAAGATCAACGGTACGCAGTGCGAATTCTACAACAAATATTGTATATGAGACATTTCCAGACTGAACCAATTTCGTCTCGTGGGGAAAAGAAACTAAGTTAGAGCATTCATTGAAATGATGACGTATTTGTCTGCGCTATCTTGTTTATATACATCGCTAACGAAACAACAGTCATGAACTGACGAAGTAACTGGCTTAACGAACGATTGGTGATCGTGTGTTGTCTTCATTGTTTGACCTTTCTACAAAAATCATCTATTAACTAGCTACTGTATAGAAGCTTGTATATATATATATATATATATATATATATATATATATATATATGTGTGTGTGTGTGTGTGTGTGTGCGTGCGTGCGTGCGTGCGCGCGCGCGTATGTGTGTGTGTGTGTGTGTGTGTGTGTGTGTATAGGAAAAGAGTCAGGACTCCGACGGCTGAGCTCCGGCTGTTTCGACAACTAGATCCGAACATAGTATCGAGTACTCTGGTGCGTTATAGTCCACCTGGTTCCTTATCACACTTTATATATAGATCAGTTTTATAAATAAATATTGACATAACCCTTAAAAAATGCAACCATTACTGTTGGAAGCTCCCGGATAGTGGAGTTGTTTACTTATATAAGTAAACAACTCCACTATCCGGGACCTTCCAACAGTAATGGTTGCATTTTTTAAGGGTATGTCAATATTTATTTATAAAACTGATCTATATTATATTTTGTCTGATGAAAGCACACCATAATTTAACTCGGTGTCCTTGAAATATATATAATGAAGTAAATATGGTTTTATAAATATAGTTTCCATTTGTCAATATCGTATATATATATATATATATATATATATATATATATATATGAGGTGGTGAATGTATATATGTGTATTGATATACTGGTGTCTGTCATAAAACTGCGGCCATACTGGAGTATGTGGCACTTCATACACACATGCACATGCATGAATACATACATTCATATATCGACTTCCCATGCCCCAGCATAGCCTTTGACTAATGTCAGGATGAAATTTATACCTATAGCATTAGATGGAACGTCCTTTGCGACAGAGCACCCCTTTACCATCGCCGGAGCCACAACTCTGAAATTTGCCTCTACGAGAGTTTGCACTCACACTGCAATAATTTGCGATATATCTCAACAGTAAAACCGATTTTATGTTTTAGTGTCACCGGAGAAATCCTTTGTCAGCCAATTTCTAACGACTGGTTTGAGATATCCCAAATATACAAGCTAGTTCAACTCAAACAACTTCAACCCCAAACCAACATATACCCTATAAAAATGTTTAGATCATTCTGACACCTACCGTCAAAAGGAAAACTCAGCGACACCAGATACAGAGATGTAAAAATCCTTGACTATGTCGCAAAAATGCTTCAAATTAAGGGCGTACCAATCAACACATATCGCAGATTTACCACATAAGTTGAACCAACAAATGGAGGTCCTAATTATTCTTTTCTTCGTTTGTACCTATATATATATATATAAATACTATAGAGTAAAGCAAGTCCAGAGAATTATTTGATAATATATATACATCATCTCTACTCCCAAAACACATATACCTGTGACTTTGTTTAATTGGTGTATGTGTAAATATTTATATATATATATATATATATATATATATATATATATATATATATATATATATGTGTGTGTGTATATATAAAATAAAGTAAAATAAAAATTCAAATGTTTTAAATTTAGCTTCGTTTATTACTGCTATATATATTTCGGTGACAGCCATCTTTGGCTGTGACCTCTTCAGGCAGTCCGAATTAGTGTGGTATAGACAAGTACATATGTTGTTGAGGTGTATTATTTTGTCAATACTCTGATATGCCCAGTTCCTGGTTGGGTTGTTATTTCACTGAGGAACTGGAATCATATGTATATATATATATATATACATATGTATATATATATATAATATATAGTAATAATAAATTTGAAGACTAACATCCAAAGAGGCCTCGATACCGTTAAGGGTGAAAGCAGAGATTCTTTGCTTAAACTTTAATCTGTTATTTTACTAAATATATAATATATATATATATATATATATATATACATATATATGGAGAGGGTCATATTGTTGTAATAATATTGCCAGAATTAATAACAGAACACACTCACTGTTTGGTTGGTTTTCGCTTCTGTATCTTTTATATCAGTTAATTTATTTTTTTCGGTCCTCAATGTTTACCATTGACTGACCAACGGTCAAAAATACAGATATAATATAGACACAAACACATATATATAGTCTAACAAAGTTCTTTCGTTGCACCAAAGAGACAGAATCAGAGTATACGAAGGAGCCACAGAGAAGCATAAGACCCTCATAGAACTGGACATGAAAGGAATTTGTCCATTATACAGGAGCAAATCATGGAATAGCTTAGATAGGACTAGACATAAGATAGGGAAAGCCACATCATGGTACGACAACCAGAGATACCAGAGTGTCATGTTCGTGGATGCTAACCCTAGAGGGAAATTAGCTAACCAGTATAGAAAGGCCCTGAGAAAGACCCACTTAAAAATTAAGGTGGTAGAAAAGCCAGGAACCACCATAAAATCCCTCATCAGCAAAACATACCCTTTTAAGAAAACCCACTGTACTAATAGGAAATGTATTATATGTAAAGTAAACCCCCGGATAAACTGTAAAACTAGAATCGTAGTCTATAGCATAAGATGTACAAAGGGTACTTGCAGAAACATGACAACAACATACATAGGCGAGACAACTCGTAGCATAGGTGAAAGGATAGACCAACACTGGGGGGGAACTAATAGGACGAAAAAACAGTTTGGTACTATACGAACACGCCAGATAACAACAAGACGGTAACATAGACAACATAGAAATTAAAATAATATCTAAACATAGAAATGACCCAGCAGATAGGCAAATCAGAGAGGCCAGCGAAATAGAACTTAGAAGGCCAAGGCTAAACAGAAAAAACGAATAGAATAACATCAACACCCAAACAAACAATACTGACCTAAGAGAAATATAAATAAATAAATAAATAAATACATACACAAGCACAATAACAACAAACACATATAAACACACACTAGTAAACTAAGATAGAATACAATAACCAAAACACAGTCACCCAAACACGAACACACATCAAACAATATACACACACGCAAACGCATGCACAGAGAAGAAGACAAAAATAAATAAATAAATAAATGAACAGATTAAATAAAGATGGCGTAGACATACAATACAACAGGAGGAAACATAATAGCACCACTGATGATGTTGCAGATGTGCAACGAAAGAACTTTGTTAGACTATATATATGTGTTTGTGTCTATATTATATCTGTATTTTTGACCGTTAGTCAATCAATGGTAAACATTGAGGACTGAAAAAATTAAATTAACTGATATAAAAGATACAGAAGCGAAAACCAACCAAACAGTGAGTGTGTTCTGTTATGAATTCTGGCAATATATATATATATTATATATATATATATATATATATATATATATTAATGTAATAAACGACATAAGATAATTATTTCATTTACTAGTGGTTTCTTGAAAGCAGATATTGTATCTGTTTTCAGTCGTCAGAATGAATAAAAAAAACATGATGTTGTCCGCATCTGAAATCGCATCTACTTTTTAACTGGATTCCTACGATTACCCAACCACCTTGAGCTTCTTCTTTACTCATCACGCCTTCCACTCACCACGAATATTATTACCTTATGAACTCATACTTCCTACCCATATATACTTTTTCTCCCTCATCTCCTTCTATATATCTCTTCATTTTTATCTTTTTATTTTTATTTTTATAATTTTTTTCAGTTGACTTATAATCCCCCCTACTTTCTACCTTACCCTTTACACATACACACCCACCACCTTTATCCTTTACTCAGTTCACTTTTTAACCAAATACTCTTATCTAGATCTCATCACAAACCTTTTACAACACTTTTTTCCCTTACCTGTTCTTAATAATTGTGTTTATTATTTTATTTCAATTTTACTCCCCTTTTGTCCTTACTTACCCACTAGGTTTTTTAATGTACTCACATAGGGTTGTGTGCGGGCGCATATGCAGACAGGCTTATGGGTACATAGATTTATAGTATTTTGATTATTTAATTGTATGTGTATGTGTGTGTGTATGTGTGCGTGTATATATATATATATATATATATATATATATATATATATATATATATATATATATGAAAGACGTAAAATAAGAAAATTATAATAATTAACTTACTAAAATTTCACTCCAACTAATTAGTTTCTGAAAGGGAATAAACATAGTTTCCAAATGGAAAGCATGGAGAAGCCGTTTCGTCATCAGGAAGTCTGTTCTCAGCTAAGTTACCAGGCGATGCGTGGACACAGGGAACTTATACAAAAATAATTCAGTGGATGGAAAAAAGCAAGCGTGGACTAAATTCCAAGACATTGAAAAAATCACTGCCTACTTGGTCGGTGGCAAATTCAAAAGAATTAATCACGTGACATCGAGGTTAGTCAGTGAGGAGTGGGGTGTTAAAAAGACAGTAGCCGAGCCATTACTATGAACTATAGTAGCAGTTTTGGCAAATCTTTGATCAACAAAATAATTTGGAGATAATTATAAAGAATTAGTATATCTACCAACATATATATACAGATGCATACCTATGCTAGCAAATATATAGGTTTTGTCTTAGTAACTTTGTGGTTCAATGCAAGGGGATGCAGAACAATTATATGAAAGACGTAAAATAAGAAAATTATAAAAATTAACTTACTTACTAAAATTTCACTCCAACTAATTAGTTTCTGAAAGGGAATAAACATGGTTTCCAAATGGAATATATATATATATATATATATATATATATATATATATATATATATATATATATATATATATATATATATATATATATATATATATATATATATATATATAAATATATATATATATATATATATATATATATATATATATATATATATATATATATATATATATATATTCCATTTGGAAACCATATATATATATATACGTATATAGAATAAGGAAAAGCGAAGTAGTTTCAGATGTTCAAGTCTTTTAATAATAATGCTGTGATATATATTTCAATGACGACAGTGGCCACACTGTTCTGTGTGCCAGTGTCGCGACATCGTCAGACAGCTTGTTACATAATAAGGTTATGTTTCCGAGGCAATCCAAATTGAATCGACATGGGAACGGACGAAGTGTGTGCTTTTGGGTTCTTCATCCGTTCCCCTGTGAGTACCAATTCACTCCCACCGGTCTGCGAAGGCGCATGTCCGAAGGAAGTTGACCTTTAGCTACCGCAGATTTCAACGAAATTCGCTTAGTCAGTTCCCCCTCTCAGCCAAACAATGACCCATTCAGGCCTGTACCATAGTTTACTGCTACCCATCCCGCCTGTGGCAGTCAGCCGAAAGCCAGAGGGGATGGGAGAGTATTAGTATTTACAGGTCCCAATACTACCTCTCACCAAGCATGGACAGTACAACTGACCATCAACCCCCTAAGAGAAAATATACTTAATTCTAGGTATCATGGTTTCACATTGGAAGTTACGAGTGAGAGTTGGAAATAAAAATTAAAATTTAAAATCGAAAATCCTAAATCAAATATCAGAAATTATAAATTAAAAAATTAAAAAATTAAAAAATTAACAATTAGAAATTAAAAAATGTTTCAAGTGAGAATCCGGATTGAGGTGAGTAAAAAAACATAGATTGAAGTGAGTAAATAATACGCAGAGAGATGTTTAAGTACGAAGTTCTGAAAGGGGTACTAATGTCACAGTTACACTATCCACATATTGAACGATAGTACCGTACAGTAGAACGGAGGGTAAATTACAGTATGAAAGGCAGTAGTCAGTCGGGTACATGTCATAATTTCCATCACATGGAACAAAAGAAAAAAAAAACAGATATAAAGTACTCAAAAGAAAAGAGCCAATAATGAATAAATGCAAAAACACATAGAGTACATATATGCAAAATGATCCACATGATTGTCAATTTGTCCATGTATAGATTGAATTGAGGGGGCTTCTATTCAAATCCGATTTGGTGCAGGAAAATAGGGCTTTATCTTTGTTTTTGTTTCCGCGTATTTATCCTGCCGAAAGTTATTATTATGTCCGTCCAGTGTCAGGGGTTTCTATCACCATGGTAGAGGGAATTTCCTGGTGTAGCTCGTGGTTGGTTCCTCTCTTCTCCACTATATCGGTTACATCATAGAGAACTCAACTAATTGGAGCTAAATTCTTAGGGTAAACATTGATGCAATTCAATTCAAGCACTCAACGTACTCCTTCCACATAGGAGTGACGGAGTAAATATCGAATAAGGAAAAGCGAAGTAGTTTCAGATGTTCAAGTCTTTTAATAATAATGCTGTGATATATATTTCAATGACGACAGTGGCCACACTGTTCTGTGTGCCAGTGTGGCGACATCGTCAGACAGCTTGTTACATAATAAGGTTATGTTTCCGAGGCAATACAAATTGAATCGACATGGGAACGGACGAAGTGTGTGCTTTTGGGTTTTCCATCCGTTCCCCTATGAGTACCAATTTACCCCCACCAATTCTAGCGGCTTCCCGCCTACATTAGTGATTCCCTCTGGCTTCTCAACATTCTCTACCAGATATTTTGTTTTAGTCTCATTCATTCTCAGCCCCACACTCATCGACACAGTCTCAACCTCCTGCATCAAATCCTCTGCCTCCTTCACTGTATTTGTCACCAAAACTATGTAGTCGGCAAATTCAGCATCTGATACCTTTTTCGCCTTAACTCTCCTGCTCTGAGCCGGTGCTACAGTAAAGCCAGAGTCCTGGTGTGTCTCCAGTGCAAGGTGCATACAATAGTCCACTACGATGATAAAAAGGTAGGGAGCCAATGTATCTCCCTGGAGAACTCCAGCCAGTATCTCAAAGAACCCTGGTGCCGAGGAAAAAGAACAAAAGGAAGCACGTCAGCTCTGTAAATTCAAAAGTGTGTGCAGCTAGAGAACACCTGAAAGCTGCCAAGGACCAATTCTATGCTGATCCTACGGAGGAGAGGATGGAGACTGTGGAGGTGATGAGGGAATAACTCTGTACCGCTTACCCTGAGGCCAGAGAGGAGGCACTGATAGAGAAGATCAGAAGTGTGAAGAGAGCAGTTGACAGATCTGGATGTAAGGAGAGCTGGATGATCATCAACGAGATCACAGGGAGGAAGAGAAGATGTTGGAGTCAGATCCAGGGAACGGGGCCTGAGGATAGGAAGAGGAAATGGCTAGACCATTTTAGGACCCTACTAGGAGAGCCACCCTTCACAGCCCAGAGCACTGGGGAGATCAGGCGGCTGTTTGAAGAACTGGATATTGAGACAGAGCCCTTCACCGAGACGAGCTTCAGAGAGCCAAGAAGAGGCTCAAGGAGGGCAAGGCTCATGGAGAAGATGGAGTGGCATCAGAGGTGATGAAGAGGTGTGATTTTGATGATATCATCCTGGCACTGGAGAAAGGAGTTGCCCCGAATCAGTGGAGGATCAGTAACATTGTCCCAGTGCCAAAGAAGGGAGATCTCTCTAACACCAACAACTACAGGGGGATCTCACTGACGTCACTTGTGGCAAAGACCCTCAACAGGATGATTCTTAACAGGATCCAGCCTGAGATGGAGAAGAAGCTCAAGGACAACCAGAACGGCTTCAGAGAGAGAAGATCAACCACCAGTCACATCCTGATTCTGAGGAGGATATTAGAGAGAGCTAGAGCAAAGTGTCTTCCTGCGGTCATGGTTTTCATTGACTTTAGGAAGGCCTTTGATTCTGTGGACCGTCACTGCCTGATGAAGATCTTACAGGGTTATGGAATCCCCAAGAAGATAGTGGACCTGATATCAGTGCTCTACACCAACACCAAACCCAAGTCATTACACCTGATACATACACACACACACACACACACACACACACACACATATATATATATATATATATATATATATATATATATATATATATATATATATATATAAAAGAAGTTAATATGCCCACAGGTACTAAGTACCCCTGGAAATATATAGGGTGTCTATGATACAAGGGTTGTTCTATGGTATTAATTTGACATACCAGAACTATAATATTAAGATAAGCAGAACAAGCAAGATTCAAACAATTTTTAAAAATAAATTAAAAAATATAATTTAAATATTTACCTATTCCAATTGCTTTTACCGATCGGTTTCACTTCACAAAAGATTGGAGATCCATAGGGACTTCCAGTGGAAAAGTTTAGATAATCAGAAAGCATTTTCCTTTCCTAGGACTAACAGTCCCAGGATCGGCAAAATATATTGCCATCTGGCAGCTAGTACAGGATCGAATGGGGCCGAAAATTTGACCTATGCATGAACCAGTCCGTAGTATAAGCGGAAGTAAACATAGACGTATTGTCTACCTCACCACTAAAAATAGCAGCTAAATAGAACAACAGATTTGTTCTCTACATAACGGAGAATATTAAAAGAAGTTAATATGCCAAAGGAAAATGCTTTCTGATGATCTAAACTTTTCCACTGGAGGTTCCTATGGATCTCCAATCTTTTGTGAAGTGAAACTGATCGGTAAAAGCAATTGGAATAGGTAAATATTTAAATTATATTTTTTAATTTATTTAAAAAAATTGTTTGAATCTTGCTTGTTCTGCTTATCTCAATATATATATATATATATATATATATATATATATATATATATATATATATATATATGTATGTGTTTGTGTATATATATGTGTGTGTGTGTTTGTATATATTTATATTATATTTATATATGGTTATATGTATGTGTTTACGTATATGTGTGTGTATGCGGCTGTATATATGGTTTCGTATATATGGGTTACTATGTGTGTATGCGTGTGGTTGTGTATGCGTATATGGTTTTTTTGCTCGCATTAGTATGAGTATGTGTACGTATGTTTATTTTATATTTTTCTGTATATATATATATATATATATATATATATATATATATATACATGCATATGTGTGTGTGCGTGTGTATGTATGTATGTGTATATTTTAATATATATATACATTTATGTATATGCACATCTCGTGTATTTGTTTATTTTTAAGTTGTTTTTATTCCGCCCCCTTCCCTTCACACACTCATACTTATCGTTGTCAACACGTCTCCTTTTTGTCTTTATTTAGTTTTTGACGTTGTATATTTTTTGTTTTTATTTATTTATTACTTCTTGTATATGTATGTGTATACATTTATGTCCCTGTCTGTAGACACTAATACGCTTATGTGAAAAAGTATACGTCTTCGTACTTTAAGTATATCCGCATGGTTTAGTGTGTGTATGTTTACGTTCTGGATATTAATTGTTTATATATATATTCTTTCCCCCTCTTCTTTTTTGCCCGTTTTTTTCTCAGCCTCACTTTCATATTTCTTAAATTTTGTTTTCAAATCCATATTTAATAAAAACACCATATTTTTTATTCATTCTGACGACTGAAAACAGATACACTGGTAGATACACTTCAAGAAACCACTAGTAAATGAAATAATTATCTAATGTTGTTTATTACATAACTAATAAGCTCTGTAGCCTATATAGAGCACTCTTTTTTCCTGTACCTTTCCGATGGAATTACTTCATATATATATATATATATATATATATATATATATTTATATATATATATATATACATGAGTTCAGAAATAGCCGTCGAAACTCCTTGAGCTCTGCTGTCGGGATCTAACATTTTCCTACTACCCACTCTGCTACCCTAAGTATTGAGTACTCTAGTGCGTTATGGTCCATCTGGTTTCTTACCACACCTCCTTCGTTATATATATATATATATATGAAAGACGTAAAATAGGAAAATTTTAAAAATTAAAAATCAACTTACTTGCTAAAATTTTCACTCCAACTAATTAGTTTCTGTAATGGGATAAATATAGTTACATAATATATATAACTATAGAGAATTCATTACGTCATCAGGGAGTCTATTCTCAGCTAAGTTCCCAGGCAATGCGCGGACACTAGGAACCCATATAAAATAATAATTCAGTAGATGGAATGAAGCTAGCGTGGACTAAATTCCGGAGCACTGAAAAAATTTCACTGCCTCTGGTCAGTGGCAGATTCTAAAGAATCAATCACGTGACACCGAGGTTAATCAGTTAGGAGCGGGGTGGTATTATGACAAGAGCCTACTACTACCATGAAACAGCAGTAAATTTTGGCCAGTTTTGCTCAACAAATAATTTGGAGATAAATATAGAGAATTAGTACATCTACCAACATATGTGTACACACACACACACACACACACACACACACAGACACACACACACACACATATATATATATATATATATATATATATATATATATATATATATATATATATATATACATATATATACGAGTGTATACTCGGCCGAAGAAGAATATATATATATATATTTATTTAAAAGAATAGAGGTGTATATATATATATATATATATATATATAGGAACCAGTAAGACCCCGACAGCTGAGCTCAAGCCGTTTCCTTCGTTATATATATATATATATATATATATATCAAAATGAAGTAACGGAATCAGAAACTCGCGTTAGTCCCTCTAATTCATGAGCTCAAAGGAAAAAGAATCCCGGGCTTCAAATATAATATAAGGAAGAAAACACATTAGAGAGAGTGTGTGTTTATCAAGTTCAATCCAAACACTAATTTTCTGGCGAAACATTCCCTCTGAGTCTGTACGTGTGTGATATATAGTTATAGAGGTGGGTTCCATCATTCTAATTTATATTTTTAATTATAATGTATCTACATCACCTTTCTTAGTTTATAGGTTCCATACGCTGGTGGCATTCCCTGTAACATGATAAACACACTCTATCTAGTGTGTTTTCTTCTCTCTGTCTCTCTCTCTTAGCGGATCCTCAGCTCAAGGTGAAGCAATGTTCTCAGTACGGTGAACTAACTGTTGTGTAACCACTTCTACCTAACTCGTCCCATTGACTGAGTGCTCTACCACTATGGATATTACCTTCCAGTGTACTACCTCTCTCTCTCCCTCTCCCCCTCTCTCCCTTTCTCTCTCTCTCTCTCTCTCTCTCTCTCTCTCTATATATATATATATATATATATATATATATATATATATATATATATATATATATATATATATATATTTAAAAAAGGAAAAGAATGATCTAGTAAGTTATTTGTTAATTTCGGTGGGGAGGATCTAGTAAGTTCTTTTCCTTTAATTAAATATACCTATCTGTACAAAAGAAAATGTCGCTCTACATGGCTGAATACAATAAATGTAATCTGAGTGTTTCGAATATTAATAATAACATTCGATTCGTTTGCAATTATGCAAACAAGCCTCAATTTTATAGCCATGTCAGTAGAATGAAAATTTCATTCTTGCTCTTGTGCTGGCATGCGAACAGAACTGCAGACACTAATGTTTCTGGGTATCACCCTTCATCAGTACAGCTCACTGTTTACCTGCCAAACTGTCAGAGCTAGTGAACATATATGCTATTTTCAAAAATACACAGTGGCTGGTCGGCCTGATTTGCATATTAGCAGACTGGCTGATTAGTCAGATCTGCATATTAGCAGATCCACTGATCAGCCAGATTTGCAAGAATGAAGTGTTCATTCTACTGACATGGCTATAAAATTGAGGCTTGTTTGCATAATTGCAAACGAATCGAATGTTATTAAGAGGGTCAGACGCCATGCTTTGCAGCACAGTTACGTCCCTTTACGAACTGAGTTCAAATCCCGCCGAGGTTAACTTTGCCTTTCATCCTTACGGGGTCGATAAAATAAAGTACCAGTAATGTACTGGGTAATTGCTGGCCTTGTGCCAAAAGTAGAAACAATTATTAATATTCGAAAAACTCAGATTACATTATATATATATATGGAGAGAGAGAGAAAGAGAGAGAGAGAGATACGATACCTGTTCAATATGCCTAGCGCGGGAAATTGAGGACTTAGTCACGCCATTAATGTGAAGCATTTTACTATATATATATATATATATATATATATATATATATATATATATATATATATATATATATATATATATATATATATATATATATATATATATTTATATTATATATATATATTATATATATATATATATATATAATATATATAGTTGTTATATAGTAAGGTATACTATTGGTTGTGTCAAACGGTCCAATAACATTTTTGTTAGCAATATTAAGTTCTCCACGCTTTTGTATATCTCCAATTCCATTTATGGGAACAGCTAGAGATGTAAAACGGAGTATTTGTATCAAAATAAAGATCCGAAGGCATGGTATAAATTTCAAATCATTTTAATCACGACACATATTTCAATAAGAGATGGATCGATCGTGTAGCCATGATCGATTATCACTGATCTCGTCAGGTGGAAATGAATTGTTTTCAAATCCTTGATATGAGGGAGAAAATTAACGGTATTCACTCACAGAGTATAGTCCCTCGTATGAAGATCAAGTAGTGAAAACACGGCGACTGCTATCGTCCTCAGGGTCACAAAACTATCATATATTTTGATATATATATATATATATATATATATATATATATATATATATATATATATATATATATGTATATATATATATAATAGTGAAAAATCGGGAGATTATATCTAAAGTTGTTATAGCGTTTAGTCCAACGGACGAGTTAGGTATAGGGTTAGTTCCACAACAAATTAACAAACCAAACTTTAGGTCATGTGTTTCACCTGAAAGATTCTTCAGCACGTGTGGTGTTATAGCGTGAACAGAAGTATTTATGACCTGGCTGGATTGTACGCAGATGTCAGTATTTGGTTCTGTGACAAAAGAAGTAACTCGAGTATGGCTTTTGTAGGGAGACAACATTTGAAGAACGATTTCCTGTGATAGTTTAGCTCGGGTTAAACATCTGGTTATCCTAGATCCTTTTAGTTACACAATAGAAATACACAGTATGGGGACAGTGATTAGAACAATCGGATCACCTGTTAAGGCAAGCCCTGTTACGTAATCTCTGCAAGATTTTTGTTCTTTCATCGACGCACAACTTACAGGAATTCGTTCCATTTAAGTATAGTCTCGATTTTTCTGAGGGTATTCCATTGGCTGGAGAAATTCACGCTCGCAACGTTGAGTGACCATACGTGGCTTTCCAGCATGAGTGTCTAAAGGTCGTCTGATGGTTAAGAAAGCGTTCTTTAACCCGACCCTCCGACATTCCTACATAATAATCATAGCTTTATTATGTTAATATAGAAACTACGTAATATGACAGCTGCAGCTTGATAACGTTTGTTTTCCCCATTTAGTGGCTGTTGCGGTACGGTTCAGTACGCTGAGTTTGTGTAGGTGCATCGTCCGCATTCGGTTTGCCGAATTTGGAGGGTGGGCCGTGGTTTGATTTAACAGAAATCATGAGCGCAGGCTGGCGTTCGGTGTTTGCTGAGTATTTGTGAACTGATTGGAGCAATACCGGTCTCTACATATATATAAAGGTGGCATTGGGATAATGGATAATAAATAAAACTATATAAGATAATATTGTTTTTTACACAGTATATTTCTTCATAATGTTTCAAAGTAAATAAATAAAGTAAATAAAACGAAATACAATGCCTGTTCCTCTGACACACCTTTCCTATGTTGTGCCTGTGGAGTGCGTCTACATGAATCAGTCATAAAAGCCACTTTGCTCTATGTAGCTCCATTTATTGTTCATTAGTCTTTTCTGTGTGTTTATAATGAAGACTTCCTTAATTCTTAAATTCCCCACATTCCTCTCCCTCACCTCTATGGTGACCTCAATATCTTCGTTGCGGCATTTATTAATGTATATTTTTGACAGAGGAAACTCTCGTCGTTATCTGCTCCTTGATCGGTATGTGTAACATCCGAACACTACTTCCAATGTATAAGGAAAGAGATCTCCTGGATACATAACAGATGTAGCAAGCGACACATACACCAGCACGGAAGAATTCCAAAGAATTTTCACCGTGTATATAAATACACACACACACACACACACACACACACACACACACACACACACACACACACACACACACACACACACACACACACACACGCACGCACACACACACACACACACACACGTATATGATAAGTATTTTTAGTAATGAATAAAATCTCGAACGCAGGAGTATATCTGCGAAAACAGCTTTAGAACAAGGGTAAACTACCCTAAATTACCCTAGAGACGGAAAAAGTGGCGAACAGACACTACTGGGAATCGATCTTTGTACCTCTCAAATTCAAATATTTCACAGGCAAAATGAAAATATTTTTTTCAACAGAGTCATTTTAGAGGCGGGCTCAATAACTGTGAATATAATTTTAGATTCTGAGTGATGATATATTGAACATAAAGATGGCTGAGACGTAAATCACTTACAATAAAAACTGACTAGGCATATTGAAATGATAAATTCATACATATATATATTTCTGTATGTATGTGTGGTGTATGTGTGTATGTGTGTGTGTATGTTTGTGTGTGTATATATGTGTGTACCTTTGTGTGTTTTACTCAAGGCACAAATTCGTATTTCTAACAATCTCAAATTGAAAATATATCGCATAATATCATGATTATCGGAAGACAGAAGAGGAGAATTGTAAGAGGGGCGTATGAATTATATACATACTTGTAAGGACGAAAATAAAAACTGGGAAAAATACGAATGTTACCGAAATATCGATAAATCTTATAGAACATTTCTGTTTGTAACATATTTCTTCGAGAACACTGAAATCTTCGAAATAGATTGCATAAATGTCATATGAAATTAACTTACAGGGATATGATGTTATATTAAAAAGAAATTACACGTTTTTCGCAAGCATAACGAAGATCTTCTTTGTGTAAAGCGTTCATTTCAACAGAGAGACTAATAAAAATGAAAATAAATTCAGGTTTCGGGGGTTAGCTTATTGAAATATAAAAGTGAGTAACAGAAAAGACACTCGGAAATGAATATATATGTATATATATATTCTGTGGCAGGTGCAGTGGTATATTGATATTTATTACAGCAACTACGGCGCTATTTAGGTACAATTGTTTCTCTGGTTGACTGTTTCAGGTCTCATGGAGACAAGCCCCAGATTTACAACCTATATTGACTCAATTTTTCCTTCAAACAGGAAAGAGATACAATAGAAAATGAGAATGTGTATGGAATATATAGAGAGGATGCTTCAGATATAGAGAGCGATAAAGAAAAAGTAATTTGGTAGTTGATAAGAGGGTTAGATAGATATAATCTCACAAAATTAAAGGCAGCTGAGTCTGGAAGTGCCCACATAAGAGAGGAGAAAATCTTAAAAGAATGGGTTTCAAGAGAAGGGTGCATGTGGAAGAAATTAGGAGGTATCGGTGGTCACCGGGTGGAGTCCGCGGTGAAGGTATTTGGTGAAGGTAGAATTTTCTAGCTCTTCTCTCTCTCTCTCTCCCCCCTTCTCTCTCTCTATATATATATTGAAAAGGTGTGGTAAATACCAGTTCGGATCTAGCTGTCGAAACGGCGGAGCGCAGCCGTCGGGGTTCTGAATCTTTTCATATGCATATATAAATATAAATATATATATAGTGTACATGAATACTGGTGAACATACAGCGCATTACCGCCCCACAAATTACACCAGGATATATACTTACACCCACGCACAAAAAAAAAAATGGCCAATGCCTATATATATAGTCTCGGTCCACAAACAACAACAAAAATATATCGTTTGTTGCATCACCAGTCTGGGGAGCAGATCGATACTGGAGTTGGGTCCATAGCTCCTATGGGCCAACTTGAGCCAATCCTCTATGAAACGCGCGTAACACGATACGCAATTAATATTTTTCATATGTACACGAAACTTCCTCATTTTTTCTCTCTCTCTATATATATATATATGTGTGTGTATGTGTGTATGTGTGTGTGTGTGTGTGTGTGTGTGTGTGTGTGTGTGTGTGTGTGTGTGTGTGTGTGTGTGCGTGTGTGTGTGTGTGTGTGTGTGTGTGTGTGTGTGTGTGTGTGTGTGTGTCTGTCTGTGACTATGTACCTGTGTTTTGATGCGTATACATCGCACCGAGTGATATATCTACAATACGTGTGGTTATCAAATTTTTATTCATAATCTCGTTGTATCAGTCGAATTTGAAATACTGTAGTTGATTATTAACTTGGGATAATATGTTATTGAGACTTTATGTGACGGTCTGTCTGGCCAAGCTGGGCGACACTGAAATGAACAGGGACTTTCATATGCTAATTATATTTGATGGATATATAAGTCCGATAATGGAGATAGAAAGCGTGACAGCTGGAGACTCAGTGTGTTAGAGAGTATGAGGCAGATAGACAGAAAAGGAAAGTGAGATAGGAACAGTGTGGCAAAGATGGAGAGAAAGGAAGAGAAAGAGAGAAATGTAAAGAAGTCTATATCAATAAGGTTATTAACATTTGTGGCGAAGGAACGGATGTATTTTATGGCTTTATAACAATATAGAATACAAGCCTTGCGTTCTAACCATAAAGCAACAAACAAACACACACTCACATACACACATACGCACACACACACACACACACACACACACACACACACACACACACACACACACACACACACACACACACACACACATATATATATATATATATATATATATATACAGAGAAGAGAGAGAGAGAAGAAACAGAGAGAAGAGAGAGAGGGAGAAAGAAAGTGGAAGAGAGAGAAGAAAGAGAGAGAAGAGAGGGAGAGAGGGAGAGAGAGAGAGAGGGAGAAAGAGAGAGAGGGGGGGGAGAAACAAGAAGACAAGAGAGAGAGAGAGACAGAGACAGACAGACGGAGATAGAGAGAGACAGGGTGATAGCTACATAGATATTGTTTTTTATTTTGGTGAGGTTTTCATCTTGAGGATTCATTAATAGATGTTTCTGCAACCATTAGAATTCTTTTAATATACCCTAATGACGCCAATTATATCTCCGGCCACATATATCATTTTATGCAATCCACATAATGTACAATCTGTCCGGCGAAACACGTGTACGAATTAATAAATTATGTAACTGCAGTTCCTGTTTTCACTTGTTGCCTCCGATCGTTTCTATATGTGTGTGTGTGTATGTGTGTGTGTGTGTGTGTGCGTGTGTGTGTGAGTGTGTGTCTGTGTGTGTGTGTATGTGTGTGTGTGTGTGAGTGTGTGTATGTGTGTGTGTATATGTGGGTGTCTTTGTGTGTGTGTGTGTGAATCCCGGGTTCAATCGGGGGTAACCACAGTAAGTAAGGTACTCAATACATTAGTTGAGTGTATACAAGAAATTTAAAATAGAAATGGCTTTTACGTGACTACAACTGTTTCATCCGAAGCCCTTTCCTGAGGATTTCCTTCGAATGAAACATTTCTAGTCATGTAGAAGGTATTTCTATATTTAATTTATTATACATATATATATATATATGCTTTTTACATTCATTTGATTTATTGATTTATTGATTTTTTATCTGAGTGTCCCGAATCTTCCAGATCGCAACTTTTCGATCGTACGGTTGATTATAGACTTGTTCTATGTGTGACGGTATTTTAACGATAGTTATAGCTCTGATTTATCTAAATTATGGAGCCCTCTGCCGCTCATATCGAATTTTGTTTATCGTGAACTCGTGCGCCGATTTTTCGATACTCGATTATTCTACTATATATATATATATATATATATATATATATATAATATAAATATATATATATATTTCTATGTATGTGTGTGTGTGTGTGTGTCGGGGTGGGGGTGTATGTATGTATATAATAAGTTGACGGAACTAGCATGGATTTTAATGCTAGGACCGGTTGCATCTCAGCGTACTCAATAGGTAAAGATAAATTAACTCCTAGAGTAGACACATAGTTATTTGCTTCAATACAAAGCAGGTAAAAGGGTGCCTTCAATTATTCCCGTACTCGAGTTTCGGCCACACTTAATGCAGCAATAGAGTACACAGCCTCCACTGTCCGCAAATATTATGCAACAATGCACAATCGGTGCATGTGGCTTCAGTTTCGCCTAAACAATAACCAATCGATCAACAGAATTCGATTCCATTCCATTCCGTGTCGGCTATGACTGTATGTTACGGCCAACACAATAAAACGCTAGTAACTGAAAGCTCTACGCGCCATCACAATGCCGTCCCCTGATTGGCTATCGATTTAGAAATTTACGTGATTGCAGGAGATGAAATTATATATATATATGTATACTTATATATATATATATATATATAAACGGAAAAAATTAAACGAAATTCTATTTCTCACTCTTAGTACGGCTGTTACTTAAATATAAGTATGTATACGTACATACATATATGCATACAGACGTACAGTAGTATGTATATATATATACATACATGCACACATATACATATGTACGTATGGATTCACCGAACATTTATTATAATGCTCGGTGTGTTTGTAAACACATGATTGAACGTCTGAAAGTATATACTTTCCTTATGCATATTAACGGCTGAGTAGCCCAATTTGACAGTGTTGCCAGTGTTGAACAAACGAGCAACGATGGTTGCTAGACACTACGGATTAATACGGTATGTTTGTTTACAAACACACCGAGCATTATAATAAATGTTCGGTGAATCCATACGTACATATATATATGTGTGCATGTATGTATATATATATATACATAATACTGTACGTCTGTATACATATATGTATGTACGTATACATACTTATATTTAAGTAACAGCCGTACTAAGAGTGGGAAATGAAATTTCGTTTCATTTTTTCCGTTTATCGTTTTCGGCGCACCCGGCCGATTAACCCACTCGATATGCAAATTGGGCTACTCAGCCGTTAATATGCATAAGGAAAGTATATACTTTCAGACGTTCAATCATCTGGCAGGATGGCATACATTGCTGACGATAGCTAATAAGCTTGAAACTAGTACAGCGTTCCTTTGTCAGTGTTGAACAAAGGAGCAACGATGGTTGCTAGACACTACGGCTTAATACGGGATGTTTGTTTACAAACACACCGAGCATTATAATAAATGTTCGGTGAATCCATACGTACATATATATATGTGTGCATGTATGTATATATATATACATACTACTGTACATCGGTATACATATATGTATGTACGTATACATACTTATATTTAAGTAACAGCCGTACTAAGAGTGAGAAATGGAATTTCATTTTTTCCATATATATATATATATATGCGGAAACATCTATCATCTACAGTTGAGAGCTGATGAAGGGTTTTTTCTCTTGTTTCGTTCCTATTACCATCTCGAACTTTATTTACAGTAACTACACAGCCTGCTTCGTTTCTTGTAATTTTGTATATATATATATACATATATATGTATGGTATGTATATATATATATATATATATAGGTATTAGGATGGGTGCTCTGAAATAGCGATGTAGACGTGAATGTATGTATAGTATATTTGGCAATATACCGTATGCTTAATTAAAAACAGTTTGAAGACCATACGCTATCAGTTTTAAAGTAGTGACTATATCACTTACTTCTTTTCTCCGGCGAAAGAAGGGAGAGAAGCTAACAAACTGTCTGTTACTGGCGATCATCAGAGCAACGTACTCCCCGCTTTCGCCGAAGATTATAGAAGCTGGATTCTTATAGAATTCCATTAATAATCAGGAGCTGATTATACAGAGCGATATATCTATATCTATCTATCTATCTATATATATATATATATATATATATATATATATATATATATATATATATATATATATATATATATATATATATATATATACGTATATATTGCATAATATAGTGTATTCTGTTATCATCCTTATTTACCTACAACCAGCCAGCCAGAAATGTTTTACATCCTGATGATGTGTCTCTGAGAGTCTCATGTAATTTATTTAGGTACTCTAATATTCCAAACTACCTTATCCATCTGTTTATTTTAATATACCAATAAAAGCTTAATGCAATAAAACATTTAAAACTAGAACATAATCGTGTTTTTAATAAATGTCCAGAAGAATGCCTGCCCCGCATATATATGTAAATATATATATATAAGTAAATAAATAAATATATATATATATAACTTATATATATATATACACATATATATATATATAATAAATATATATATATATAACTTATATATATATATATATATATATATGTATATATATATAAGTTTAGGAATAACCAAAGAGTGTTTTATTAGCTAACAGTGTTTCATCCATAACCTATGGCAGGAATCATCAGAGCCTATAAACAAAAATATATCATAGGTTGCAGGCTCCATCAAGCTCAGTCACCAGAACAAGGATAAAGGGGGTCCCAAGGCCAGCGCCATATAGAAAAACACGCAATACATGACGCACATAATGTCATAAAATGCCATAAAAAATTATATCAAAATGTATCACATACATGATGCAATAGATGATAAGGAGGTTGATACATCAGTTCACAAGCAGTGCAGATACAGGATGTACAGGCAGAGTATGAGAGCTTGCAAGCATGAGTCCGTGAAAAGAAGAGTTGGTTAGCTGTGGTGCAGCTTTACATGTAGGATTGTCTATAGGAAGGATGGTGCACTCCAGTCATATCGCCTTGTGCACTCCAGTCATATCGATTTCTCCATATCATACCAACACCCTCCATCCATTGGTTCCAGTTCCAAGAGTTAGGCGATATAATACTATGTCTCCAAAACATATACCCAGAGGATTTCTCCGCATAGGCAGTCTGTAATAAACACCTTAAATCTAAATTAAAGTAAAGTACGATGAAGGGAAGTAAAGTAGGGTACATGTACAGCCGGGACTCCAGTGAAGAAAGTGAAAACAAGGCAGGTCCGCAATATCTGCTACCTCCCAAAGTCCTCACGTTCGGTCACGCAACCCAACGTCCCAAGTGAAATACACTGTATGGCCGAGTCGGCATCGAACTAAAGTGCCATACCATATGCAAATATACCACAGTAAATGTTATTCGTGATGGCTGGTCAGTAGCGTAGACAGAAAGTGTATATAGAAAACTCCGCTCATGGAATTACCTACGGCAGAGTGAAGGGAAAGCAGTTATGATTACATTATTAAGCGGGTGAGTGCAACATTTCTGTTGTGTGCAGATACTGCAGAATATATAGTAAACTCACGGCTAAAACTGTTAATGACAACTATGTTGTTTACATGTCCACCACGTGGTTTTCGTGTAGATTACTGAATCCGGAGGTTGTAATCCTTTCACAGTCGGGTATAACCCTTCCTGGGTCGGCTGGGAGTCAGTATCAACCGTCGCATACTGCCTTGTTCTATAAGTCATCATATATGCAGCACAATTCATATTCTACAATTTCAAAGGTTACCCTCTCGCTAGTAACACAACGGTTGTCAGAATACAAACTCAGGAAGTCGTTGTGCTTATGAAAAGTATGGGAGGCAATTCGCGTCATAAAGGGCAGATTCATTAGATATCCCCGGGACGCTTGGGGCAAATCATTTGTTCGATTCAAACCCTTCAGCGACCAATTACCCATTCCCTCTGGAGTTTGATCGATCCTGTGGCACTTAGTCTACTCGATTTGCTCATATTGTTCGCTATACTATGTTGGATCTATCTCGCACCCTAAGGTCAAGGCTATCTGGACCCCAGATGTTCAAGCCATCCGCCTTATAGCTGCGGCGGAGTTTGTTGGGCTTTCGACAAACTATTTGTCTGTGCTATCAGTTAGCGCACAGTGGGTATGTTTATAAATCATATCCCTTTGGTTAGTGTGGGTAGGTGCCTGTATAGGGTCAAACTGTGCTTGGTATAGTGAAAAGCCTTAGGTAGGTTGTACTCTATGGGTTATTGGCTTGTGGTAAAAAGATGAATTAAGGAAAAGAGGAAGAAAAAGTAAGAGAGAAGGGAAGAGAGAAATAAAACAGGAGAGGGCAGTAATGGTTAAAGAGGAACCAGGATCAAGGGTGGCGTGGTTATACGGAGGCCTGATAGGAGGGAGGTGTGCATGTCCTACAGCGTTAGCTAATTGGTCTAAAGTAACAGAAGGAGCAAAGATTTATGTGCGGGCAAGAAGAGAATATTTCCGATTTCCTATTTAGCAGGTTCAGTTTGGACTATATTATGGCGTGTGACTCAGAGAGACAAAGGTCATAAGTCTTGCCAGGGGGTCTGTACTGCGATGATTTAGTGATAATTCTCCAATCAAGCGTGTATTGAATATTGGTGTTCTTCAGGAGGGATATGTAACTAGCTAGGGATGTGGTATTCTTAAGTCTATCATGTCTAAACGTAAAGCGATGGGAGTTGTATCTAGTCTTAAAAGAGGTCGATGTAGATCCTATATATGTTTTGGAAGAGGTCCGAGTTGTAACTTCACAAACGTAGACAATATTGTTTATAAAGCATAGCCCCTTCAGGGGGCACTCCGCCTTTCGTCTGCAATTACATTTGCGGTGTATGTCACTCTGCGGTACATGAGATGGTTGGTTTTCCGCATGTCCCTGATTTGGCAACCTTACATTAGATGTGTAGATAGTACTGCTGGGTAACGCCGCATCTAGTGGTTGCGGGTGTCCCGCAGATGCAATGGTATCGAAACCCTTTCTAATTTTTATGTTGTTCGTTAGGGCTAGGTGACGAGCTAGATTTGGAGTGCTGGAGAATGAAAGGTTAACTGTGTTTTAATGATGCTATGGTATATTGGTTGATACCTCCGAGTTGTAAGGTGGATTAAAGTAGGAATTAGATCTTCGTCTATTTTTCGTACTGGGGGAAGAGTTAGCACCGCTAACTATATATATATACACATACATATATGTATATATATATATATATATATATATATATATATATATATATATATATATATATATATGTGTATATGTGTGTGTGTCTTATGGTAGATAAGATGCTTCCATAGGCAGTATGCCGATTGAGCACTCTATGTTCTTACAGAGCAGAGTTTGATCGCGTCTCGAGCTGTCCGCCGACGAAACAATTGTAACACACAATAAATTGAGTTCAGATGCATCACTGATTTCTCGTTTTCTATTCTATGTATATATATATGAATATATATTCTATATATATGAATATATATTCTATATATATGAATATATATATAGTATATTTGGCAATATACTGTATGCGGTATTATTTTAAAGTAGTGACTATGTCACTTACTTCTTTTTTCAACAAACAAAGGGAGATAGGCTGATAGATCTGTTTCATACTGTTGGTAATCATCAGAGCATAGCAGTCACTACTTTAAAATAATAGCGCAAGGTCTTCAAAAGGTTTTTAATTAAGCATACAGTATATTGCCAAATATACTATATATATATGCATGTAAACATCGCTATTTCAGAGCACCAAATCTAATATATATATATATATGTGAAGATAGACATAGAATATTCGAAAATATTCTGTATGTTTATAATAAACATTTTGAAGACCTAATCGCTATAGAATAGAATACGTCACGTATTACAATTAGATTCTCGATAAAAGCAAGGGAAGTAATCTACGCGTTTCATTCTTATTAGAAATCTTCAGGACCACATATCCAGTGCTTCCATCGAGAATGACACAGCTAGAGACTTATAGAATACTTAGCTGTGTACAGGAACTGGTTTGAAAGAGCGGTTGCCGGTCCGGCAGAAATTATATATATATATATATATATATACATATGTATATATATATATGTATATATGTATGTATATATATATATATATATATATATATATATATATATATATATATATATATATATATATATATATATATATATATATATATATATATATATATGTATATATATAGTAAATATATATACATATATATATATATATACACTTTTACTCTTTTACCTGTTCCAGCCATCCGGCTGAGGCCATGCTGGGGTTGTTTTGTGAGGTTTTTGATATGAAATCGTGTGTCGAAACAAATATTATTATACTTGGGGAGGGTATTGTAATAATATTGCCAGAATTAATAACAGAACACACTCACTGTTTGGTTGGTTTTCGCTTCTGTATCTTTTATATCAGTTAATTCATTCGGTCCTCAATGTTTACCATTGACTGACCAACGGTCAAAAATACAGATATAATATAGATATAAACATATATATATAGTCTAACAAAGTTCTTTCATTGCAGATCTGCTACATCGTCAGTGGTTATTTATTAAAATAACAGATTCAAGTTTAAGCAAAAAATCGCTGCTTTCACCCTTAACGGTTCTTATATATTTGATAAATATTTATCCTATCAAGCCCTCTTCAAAAATGCATTATTATTACTATATATATTACGATCTGAGTTCAAATCCCGCCGAGGTTGACTTTGCCTTTCATCCTTACGGGGTCGATAAAATAAAGTACCAGTAATGCACTGGGTAATTGCTGACCTTGTGCCTAAAGTAGAAACTTTTATTACTATATATATATATATATACTTGTATATATATATATACGTGTATATATACATATACGTATATATATATATATATATATATATATATATATATATATA
>OZ024741.1:227504157-227524157 GCA_964016885.1 Eledone cirrhosa
CGAATCCAGTCTGCTAAGATAAACATATCCAGAAATAAGACAGCTGGTTACAATCAGAGATCAAATCAATTAAAATATACAGTTTTAAATGTTGAAAATGACTACCAACTACTAATGGTAATAATGGTTTCTAATTTAGGCACAAGGCCTTTGTGTGGTGGTGCAGGAGGCATTATCAATGACACCAGTACTCCACTGATACTTTATTTTATCAACCTCAGAAGGATGAAATTTGATCTTGGCAGGATTTGAACTTGAAACAAATAATGTAAAATGTTTGGAATTCTAAACATCAGAGTAATGTAAAGTTGTTATGCATAAGTGTATATTATATATAGATGGATATGGTAATATAATTATTATTAAATATTAATAATTTCTAATTAATATTATTAATCGATAGAGCGTCAGACACCGTGCTTTGCAGCAAAGAGTTATGGCTGTTTACGTTCAGAGTTCAAATCCCGCTGAGGTTAACTTTACCTTTCATCCTTACGGGGTCGATAAAATAAAGCACCAGTAATGCACTGGGGTAATTGCTGGCCTTGTGCCAAAAGTAGAAATAATTATTAATTAAAAATAAAGGACACAATCTTACTTTGACAAAGTCTTTTTCTCTTATTGATAAATAAAAGTGATAGTGGTAGTATAAAATATACAAAAGTAATATTTGGATATATCTTTGAATGATTTTAGTCATCATCATCATCATCATCATCACCGTTTAACGTCCATTTTCGATGCTAGCCTGGGTTAGACGAGCTGTCCTGTTGTGAGACAAACCAGGTTGGATGACTGTGTCTTACTCATATAGAACTGATTTTGGTTTGGTTTCTATGGCTGGATACCCTTTCTAATGCCAACCACATTTATAGTGTGTACTGGGTGTTTTTGTTGTGAAACTTACATTACCACTTTACAATGTGGTCTGGGAATTTTTATTGTGACACCTACACGACCGCTTTACAGTGTGGACAGGGCGCTTTTTGTCATGGCACCAAAATGACAACTTTACAGTGTGGTTTGGGGACTTGGGTGGGCGAGATGCATTGGGATTCAGTATAAAAAAAAAAATTAGTATGAGCTTTGACATGGAAAAGACAAGACTTCGAGTACAAGCAATAAATTTTACACAAAAAATGTAGAAAAACGCACAAAGAAAAACATACATATATACAAACATATATACACACACATAGGCATATATATATATATATATATATACACACACACACACACACATTTACATACACACACCCTACCACCCCACAACACAGTAAAATCTTACTCTTGATAGACTTCTTTTCAGGTTCTTTTTTATTTTCTTTGTTTTGTAGCTTTGTTTTTTTGACAGTTTGGTTAATATTAGTTTGTAAAGCTGGAACACTTTTTTCTGTAATAGGTCGTAATTCATTTGCCGTAGCAGTAGATGCAAGGGTGCTAGATTTTGAGCAAATTGTAAAAGGTCAATGATTGCAGTCTGGTCAAGAAGTAATTCTAGCATCGAGAATGAGACTGATATTGATTGTTCAGTGTTATGGTAGATCGTTTTGAAGTCAGGAGCATTAAGATGAGCCCGTAAAACAAAGAATTATTTGTTTACAATGCTAAAAAAACAAAAACAAACAAAAAGCAAAGGCACATTTAATTTTAGTTTTTTAAATGTCTTTTATAAAGGTTTTTCTTCAGGTATTTTATATTCTGTTACTTTGAAAAGAAAGTAAAGTGATTTGAAGAAATGGATGATATGGGTCCCAGGCTCAGCTGGCTCTGGCTTCAGTACTTGAAGTAAGCTCCTATCCAGGGTTATAAACCCTTTCTCCCATCTTGACTTTAAAATGGTCGGTTAGTTTTCAGTTTATGTTGAGAATAGAGGAGGGATGGAGCATTAGGCTAGCAACTTACCTCCACTGCTACAGAAATGACAGATACCTTGTTTGAGAGCAGGCCCTTGACAGGGCTTGCAATTGTGTGGAATACATTTCTGGAGGAGTAAAAGGAACTAAAGAAGAAGACTTTACATTTTTAGATTGTTATTTGGAGAAATGGAAACAATTTCGAGTCAGTTTCCAAAATATTTCAAGCAATAGATTAAAACCTCACATATCCCAGATACATCAAGAGATACTGTAAAAGAGTATACCTTAAGATAATCCAAAATCAATAACTTGTTGTCTGTATTATCAGCATTTGGTGTGTGAATTAGATTTATAACTTTACCATTTGGATCAGCTAGAAAAAAAGAATGTATTATGTAATACAATTTAATATGAAACAAATTTGCTACACCATTTAATCAAATCAGTTTAACACAAGTTCATAAAACTTAACATTTAAGAAAATAAAACAGAAATAACTAATGGGCAAAAATTAATACTTTAGATATTAGTTTGTAATTTAGGTAGAAGACCAGCAAATATGAGGGAAGGGCAAAGTTGATTAAATAAATTCAATTACTTCATTGTTACTTGAGTTTATCAACACCGAAAGGATGAAAGGCAAAGCTGACATCAGTGATATTTGAACTTAGAATGTTAAGAGCCAGAACAAATACCACAATGGCATTTTATCCAATGTTCTACCAATTCTGCTAACCCACCACTCTCTAATACTTTAATTATTAACAGTTACTTAACAAAAATTCCAATAGATTAATCTCTGTTGTATTTGAATATCTAATCAGCTCCAGATCCTAATGATTAACAATTTTGACAATACTATGTAACCTTTAAGATGTGTGAAAGAAAGTATCTTTATGTCTATGTATAAAGTTATAAATGCCAGATATAAATATACAAACTTTATTCAACGTTTCATTTGGTGAGTGAGATATGGCTTGTATCATCATCACCGTTTTACGTCCGTTCTTCCACGCTAGCATGGGTTAGACGGGTTGTCCTGTTGTGAGCAGTGTCTGGTCGGCTGACCATGCCTTGCTCATACAGGAACTGATTTGGGCTTGATTTCTACAGCTGGATGCCCTTCCTAACACCAACCTCATTTACAGTGAGTGCTGGATGCTTTTTCGTGGCGCCTACACGTCCACTTTACAGTGTGGGCTGGGTGCTTTTTTGCCGTGGCACCTCCACGACCACCTTGCAGTGGGAGGGTGTGGGGGCATATTGTCTATATGCTTCAGCTTGTACCCATGGGAGGTCGGGTACTCTGTATTACTGCGTGACGCCAGAGGTCACGGTCGTGTATATAATGTGTTTGGGTTCTATCCTACTGAGGTACACCTTGGGTGATGTGTGTCTTTATGTGTGTAAGCATGCATCTTCATATTAACAATGCTTAAAGCAGCCAGTAATATTTGCTTATGTCTACATAAACAATACATCCTACAGCATAGTGGTTTGATGAAGTTGGACAGTATATACCGCACTTATAATTAAAATATTGGTTGGTATCCAATTCATGCTGCAAGGAAATGTGGGTATGATGATATAATGATCTACTTAGAACTTACAGCATACAGTAATTTTCTCATTCAATCCTTACCATGTAATAAGATAGTTTTCATTTTGAATGACTTAATGTTAAAAATATCAATAAATCAAAAAATACATTTACTCTATTTCTTTGCAATAATTTGGTTGACAGCCTAAAGGTACCAGGATGAAAATCACAGATAAAAAAAAAAAAGAACAAAAGGTTTTTAACAACTTACCAATAGCTGATTAACAAACTTGTTAAGGAAGACAAATTCCATACATCCTATAGTGACATTAATACTTGTATCAACACAAGTCATATCATGGACTTTGTCACCTTCTGTCCCGTTATTATAAGCCACAATTCCACAATTCAGTACTTCAGAACCTTTAATTGATAAGATCTGAAAAATTAAATTGAAAATAAGATAATACAATTAAAAAAAACAAAAAACTGAACATTTAAAATGAATGTAATCAGTAATAATAGTTATAACCCATAAATCAAGTTAGTCTAACACACCCAGTTTAACAACAGCACCCGATTCATGGGTGTCTTTTGTATGTGCTATTGCAAGCATCTAGACTACATTTTCCTCCTCTACCAACATCGACCTGCAGATGTTCAGCCTAAATATCAGCTACATCAATCTTACCAGTCTGGGAGGATCTGTAAAATGTTATGAGAACTGTACCTCTTCATCTGACTAAAAAAAGAAAAAGTCAATTAGCTATAAAAATGTCCTGGCTGGCTGAGTTTATAAGTGTTTGTGTTTTATATTTTGTGGGTGATGCTATACCTTGCCTGTAGCAAGAGGTGTAATCTAATCCATCTAGTTAAAATTAAGTACCTTAAGGTAGTTTAAACCAGTGTTGTTGACAGCAGGAGAACTGCAAAATTGGCAAATATTTTCAGTGCTGAGACTCAACCTTCTACCACCAAGGGTATACTTTGAAGATGCATGGGCTCCAGGCTAACTTTAAATAATCCTATAATTTATGGGACTAACAGCCATTAGCCTAATGGCTCTAATTCTTTCCTGCACCAATCAATGCAGCTTTTCAGTATTATTTACAACTAATGACATTCTTATGAGAAGACAAAAGATATTAACAATTATTCAACAAAAATTTAAACATTTTAAGCTTTGTTGCATTTGAATATCTAATTAGCTCCAGATCCTAAATAAGTTATTTACAAACAATTTTGACTATATTACGTAGTCATTAAGATATGTGAGAGAATTTTTCTACCATAAAGAATGTTACATACTTCAGGATAATAACATTTAGCATCAGAATTTAAGATTATAAGATCCTTCAGTTCAGCTCCGATAGTTGTTTTGTCTATTTGAAGACTGACATCAGCATTTATACCTGTAATAAAACAAATCAGGAATGAATATTCCAGTAACAACAGTGTAATAATACATATGAACCAAACATGTATTATATAATAGCAATACAATCAATTGTCCATATTATTTCAGTAACAATGCATGTACAGTAGGGTGTTCCATTTTGCAAACCAATAATCTCAAGTCGATTACGTCTGTGTTTGAATTAATAAAATAATGAGGTATGCCGAATTATAGGTCAATAAAATAATATTTAGGGGTTTCACACTTTCACATCCTTATATTATGACAATTTTTTTTATTCTGGTCTGTCGTATATTGTCCTTTCTTTTTACTTTACTGAATCCAATAAGGAAACCACATGACAGAACGAAATGAAATGAAAATAAGTAGGAGGAATAAATTTTAAATATACATTCTAAATATACAATAATATAAATTAAATTTATAACCGGAAATTGCATCCTTTGTCCTCTGGAGCACTTGTTTCCTTTGTTCCGCAACAATTTCTAGAGGAAACTATTTCTGATTTTTATCCTTTGTAGGATCATTAAACCTCTTTATGAGATAAATACTCAGCAGTGCCATTCACAACTTTCAGAGCATCAACAGATGCTTTGACATCGCTGTCACTGAAAAAATCCAAATTGTTTGGGACAATGTCGAGTACACGGAAAAAGTTATTTGTTTTCTTCATAAGCCATGCATTTCCCTCAGACCTTCTTCATCTCCTTTTTTTCTTCTCATCCAGTCCAAGTCTTTTGTAAAAGAAAGCCAATACTACTAACTCTTCTGAGAAGTCCCAAAGGTGACACCGACGGACCGTCTCTGCCACAGTTCCAATCTGTTGGTCAGGATACATTGGTAACAGCTTCATCAAATCGAGTTAATTTTTTGGAACCTATGTGGGAACCATTGCTTCATTCCAAAGGCATCCAGCTGTAAAAACCCTGGCCAAATTTACAGGCCTGGTGGAGCAAAGTATGGCATGGCTAATTTTGGCCAAATTTGTCTCTCGATGCAGATAACTTGTCTGATCCCTGCAAGCATGGAAAATGGACGGTGATGATGATGATGATGATGATGATGATGATGATGATGATGATGATGATGAAAGTCACAAAGTTAGCGATGTTTTTGTAGACTCATGTGGTGTAAGCTTAAATTGTTCTTTGAACAGAACTATCTTCATCACATATATGGCCTTAGCAATCCAATGAGCCTGGTGGTAAGCTTCTGGAACCAAGAAAGAGAATTAGAGAGATGGCCAACCACCAAGATGGAGAAGGGAGACCTTTATGAACTCGGCAGTCTTCTTGCAGATGATCTCCAGAAAGCTGTACAGTCAGTAGATATTTAACCATCTCCTCTCATTTTTGCTTTTAAAAATTTTCTACGGGCTCATCATCATCCAGATGGTTTCATAATGAGACTTATCTGAGGAGTCCCAATGTTCGTGGAACCTTTTGACCAGTGGGAGACCAGGAGCAGATGATGGGTAAAAGATCTAAAAGAGTTTCTTCAAAACCAGTTCAAGAACATGATGGCGACAAGCCAGTCACAAGATGGATTTTTCAAAACTGCTTCAATGTTTATATTAGCTCCTTCATGTATGCCAGTGTTACTGGTAGTGGTATTGAAGGACATACCAATTATTCTATCCTCAAGTTTGAGTTTCCTTCAAAACAACTTCTGCGATTTGTTGTCCAGTTTCATCTCTTGCAATCGGAACACCTAAGAACTCCTCCTTTCCTTTTCCTGTAATTAAAACTGCAATATACTCTTTGAGTGTGCCGGATTGGGAAACCATCATCATCATTGTTTAATGTCCACCTTCCATGCTAGCATGGTCTAGACAGGTTTGTTCCATTTAGAGGCAAGTTGGGTCGGGTGACCATGTCTCGTTCATATAGGACTGTTTCTGGCTGGTTTTCTATGGCCGGATGCCCCTCCTAGCACACAGTGTGCTGGGTGCTTTTTGTTGTGACACCTACATGACCACTTTACAGTGTGAGTTCGATATTTTGTGGTACCAACATAACACACACACACACATATATATATATATATACAACGTCAACCTCATTTACAGTGAGTACTGGGTGCTTTTTGGCATGATGCCTATACAACCACTTTACAGTGGTAATAATTTTCCATCCCAGTGAAGGACTAGCCAGGATTTGTCTTCATGTGGGAAAGCGAATAAATCATTTTCGTAAGCCAACTTCTCATGCTGACTGGTTCTTGCTCGGTAAACAGTTGAGGGGGAAATGGAGAGTTCAGACATCTTCTATATATATAAAAGCGAGGATGTGTGTGTGTCTGTGTACAACTTTGGATACCTAAAGCTTTTACAATTACCAACCGAATTTAACCAAATTTTCTGTGCACGTTGCACAGGTCGCTAAGATGGTTACATCACAAAAAAATTTCAAATCGACCCACGTTGAGTAATAACAAATCGATATCCAAATTATCGGTAGCAAAATTTATATAAGGGAGATAACCAACTTTATTGACAGAAATATAAACATCAGATTCATTTGAAGATAAATCACTAATATTATCGTTTGTTTCTTGTTTATTCTTTGTTGCATTTTAATGTAAGAAGGACTTGCTTGTCGTATCGATACTCTCCCGTTCCCACATGGCAACAAGAGTGGAATTGAGAGTCGGCTTTAGAGGTGGTGATGACTTGAAGATTTCATCATCATCATCATTAATAGATCAGCTGGATGATGAACTTTCAAGAGCTATACTCTTGGACATCTTGATTTCTTCATCCTGCTTTCTCTTTCTTACTTTCATATTGGGAATCTTCTTTTCTTTCTTCTAAATGTCTCTCACATGTTCTGTATCAACACCAGTCAGGAATGAAGACATCTGATCCTCTTGTTGTGTCTCAAGGAAAGCTTTGTTTTCAGATGGGACATCCTTTCATTCGAATGTCCTGGCTTGCAAAATTTCCTCGAGATCATCTTTCCAAATCTCACTCTTAACAATTGCTTTGTCAGTCATCCTATATTTTTCTTTTTTCTGTTCTTGATACTCCTTATACAATTTCTTGATTGAAGTGCGATGTTTTTTTTCTGTTTTGTTAGGGATATTTGCTTTTCTCCACACTTCCTGAATCTTGTTGCTAGTGTCTTTTACGGCAACTGAAATTGTCCTCTCCAAGTTTGTGGTGGTACAGAAACTACAAGAACACTTGTGATAATGGTAGTGGGAGTAAAATTGATGGTGGTGTAGGTGATGGTAGAGTAATAATGGTATTGGCAGTGGTTGTGTTATAATGGTAGTTTTGATGGTGGTGGTATAATGCTAGGGGTAGTGGCGGAGGTGTAGTTGGTAGTGTTGCTGGTGTAGAGGAACCTGGCTACAATCAACAAGTGTTGAAGGAAAATCTTTTCATTATTTTTGGCATATCATTCCAAAGGCACCAAACTGTGTAACCCCTAAATATATCTGTACCTTCTTATATTTTCGCCTGTGTAGATTTTATATGAAATAGATTCATGACGCAATTGACATGAGGTGATTCCAGCAAAAATAATTTTTCCCTATAAATATGAAACACCCTAATGTGATTTACATATGAATTATATATTGTTTATAAGTCTAACAATATATATAGATCAAGCTAATTACACATCAATCAAAATGTTACTCTTTTTTGCAAGTTTTGTGAACATTTTGTGAAGTTCTACTCCAAACTCCAGATTAATAATGAAAAAGTGGGTTATATCCATTCAAATTCTTGATTATTTAAAAGATTATTTGAAAATCATAGGCACTGTTTTTCATTGGAAATATGGTAATGAAAAGGTTAATTTTTCATCTCTCAGAACAATAATTTCTTTCTAATGACTAATTTGCTTCAAGAACTCAAACTGATCCCAACCACATCATCATCTAGTTATCCCAATTCCCAAGTGCTGAAGACACTAAGATCAATACTTCTTTCAATCAAACTAATTAAAACAAAATATAATATTCATATAATTGATATATCGCTCATGTTTCCCTTCTTAAGACAGACAACCAACAGAGACATTACCATCAAGAATGAGTTTCGAAAGTGAAGTGAAAATTATGAGCAATAAAATACAAGTGAGACACTAAGAGAAAGCTAACCCCTTCATTACTATATTTCTAATAAAATACACTGTATTTGAGTTGATGAAAGAAGAATTTGGAGGTATTTACAAAAATGATTACATTATTAAAATGTCATATAGTTTTTATATGAAATTTGTAATATAAAAACTAATTTAAATTCATTTAATTATGTAGATTCTACTTCCACAGACTTCAAATTTCGTTTTAATAAACATAAATGCTCTTTTACGAATATAAATAAAAAATCTTCAACTTCTTTATCTAGCTTACTATGGGACCTAAAATTAAAGAACATTAACTATTCTTTACTTTGGAATATTATCTCCAAAGCTCCTCCATTCAATTCTTCTCCCGAAAATTGTGCTTTGTATAGAGGAAATATTCTTTATATTAAAGAGTAAAAATTCTGTGAATCTAAGAAACAATCTCTTCAGTTGCTGCAAACATAGATTGAATTCAACGTTTAAATATAAATTTAAAATGTAATATATAACTCATCTTATTAAACCTAACGATAAATCACCAGATTCCTTCGTACGACTGCCAAAAACTCTCTTAAATGGGGAAAACTTTTCCTTGAAAATTCTTCTAGATAAACATACTTAAAGTTTTAAAAAAAAATGGATATATAAAAAATTAAGATAAACATACTGAAAGTTAAAAGAAAAAGGATTTTTGGTTAATTCCTCTGATGGATATATAAAAAGTTATAATTCATATTTTATACTGTGTTTTTTCTATGTATTCTTATATATATTTTTTAAAAGCTACATATTTTGGAATTATATTGCTTAAAAATTACATTGCTTAAAAATATAATCCCTTTTAAAATTATATAATTATATATTTTTTAAAAATTGTAATTCCTTTTTTAAAAATTGAAATTCCTTTTAAAATTATAATCCTTTTAAAATTATAACTCACATTTTAATTTTATTTTAAAAGTATGTATTTTGTATTTATATATATATATATATATATATATATATATATATATATATATATATATATATATATATATATATATATATATATATATATGTATATATGTATATGTATGTATATGTATGTATATGTATATATATGTGTATGTGTGTATATGTGCGTATCCATGTATGTATGTCTATATATATGTGGGTCTATATATATCGAAATGTATAATTTTGAATGCATTCTATAAATGAACTCATGTAAAAAGTTATTTTACGGTTTATGCTTTAGATATATTCTTAAGAAAAACTTTAAATATTAAGACGTTATAGTAAACAAACTCATATTTTAACAGTCACAACTATATAACAGGTGGATCTATAAAATATATAAATTTTATAGCTTACTATAAAATAATATAAGGTTCTCTTATAATCTTAACTTTTTTTATTATCTTAATTTTTATAACATTTAATCATTAGAACTATCTAAATTACAAATAAATCAATTAATTTCCCCTCACGCTGTATTGCTATTACTAAGAAGAGTTTTTCTTCAGTAAAATCTCTGAACATTCCTACATTTTAAACATATATTTTATCATTTCTTATAAGTTTTATTGTTAATTGAAAAATTAATAATAAATTGTTGGTTGATGAGGTAACATGTTGGAGCCTATCTCAGTAAAAAATGGAGTGAAACAGGGCGATATTCCAGCACCGACCCTGTTTGTCATATACTTTGCAATGGTTTTCTGTATTGCATTCAGGAATTGCGAGCATGGTGTTTACATCCGATATCGAACCTCAGGCAGCATATTTAACACCAGGCGCTTTGCTGCAAAGACAAAAGTATTTACATCAATCATAAGAGACCTCTTGTATGCAGATGATTGTGACCTTGTAGCGCACACAGAGCGTGATATGCAGCACATTTTGAATGCATTTTCTGACGCTTGCACTGCCCTAGGATTGATTGTCAGTCTCAAGAAAACCGTCGTCATGTACCAACCTGCCCCTGGTAAGCAGTACAGTGAACCAAATATCTATGTGTATGGTAAACGACTTGGAGTGGTTGATCAGTTTGTCTACCTGGGAAGCACTGTCAATCGAAAGGTCTACAAGGCATGTGTGCTCTCTTCTCTTCTTTATGCCTGCGAGACCTGGGTCACATATCGACACCACCTTAAGCAATTGGAGCATTTCCATCAGATATGTCTCAGAGGATCCATGGCGTTCACTGGAGGGACCATATCAGTGATGTCGAGATTTTGGAAAGCTCTATGTGTGACAGTATAGAAGTTCTTGTGCTTAAGCACCGACTCCGTTGGAGTGGTCACCTTGCCAGGATGAAGGATTCTAGAATACCAAAACAACTCTTTTATGGAGGGTTAGTTAAAGGAAAACGACCGCTACATAAACCAAAAAAGAGGTATATGGATTCCTTGAAAGCCTCTTTGAAAGATGCTAACATCTCTGCTGATACATGGGAAAATATTGCTGCTGATCGTAATAAATGGAGAAAGACTGTATATGAGGGAAAAGTTGCCTTTGAGGCATCTCGAATCTCATACGAGAAAGAAAAGCGGGATGTGAGGAAGGGCATTGCTGTTGCACTTCCAGACGGCGAGGGTCCTCCTATGGTGCTGACATGCAGCGTCTGTGCGAGACTCTGCCTAAGCAAAGCTGGACTCGAAAGTCATCTTCGCAGTCATAAAGTAAGACCAGTGGTTGACTACCAGGCTGCTGTTGGAGGTGCTACTCATCATGCTTGCCAAGCATGTGATAGAGAATGTAAATCAGCAGGAGGACGCAACCGACATGCAAAAGTACATGAACTCCAAACACAGCCGGCTATTCCCAGTGAATGTTTTGGTTGCCGACTCTGTGCAAGACATTTTAGATCATTGGCTGGGCTAAAAAGCCACATTCGATCGCAGCGCTGTATGTTGCTATCGTGTGTGTGTGTGTATAGATATGTTTATGTGTGTGCGTGTGTGTATATATATATATGTATATTATTATTGTTGTACCGTCCTGTATTGTCCTGTACTATCCTTAATGTCTACTTTATGTAAACTTGTGGTTAATAAAGAAAGCATTATTGTTATTAATATATATATATATATATATATATATATATATATATATATATATATATATATATGTATGTGTATATATATAGAGAGATTAGAGCAAACATCACGGGCGCTCTATCTCAAAATTATTTTTGAAAAGCATTAGAAATGCGCAACCGGTAAAACTTAAAACCAAAACTCAATACTAACCAATACTATTACTAATTTTTACTTATTCCTAATTAAACTATTTTTCACTGGGAACAATTTGTCAGCATTTTCTTTTCCTTTTACCAATATATATATATATATATATATATAAAGAGCGGAGCAAGCAATTATCAAACAATTCTATAAATAAATTAAAAAACGATTTAAATAATTACCTGTTCTATTGCTGTTACCGACGGTTTCACCAATCCAAAAATTGGAAATCCAGAGAATTTCCAATGGAAAGAATTGGATCTTCAGACAGCTTATTTCCATACTATTAGGTTGCTAGTCTTATAGTAAGTCAATATTTCGCTTCCTGCCTATCGCATGCGGTCAGGCCGTGAAAATGACACACGCAAAATTAGGTCGCAAGTAAGAGCTGTTTATTATAAACTTGTTGATACTGCCACTAAAATTAGCAGCACTATACAACGTTTTGTTCTCTACATAAGGAGAAAAATTATAAAAGGGTATGGATATTTCAACAGGCACTAGGTACCTATAGAAATATTGCTTGCTCCGCTCTTTTTATATTGTTCTGGTATCTTAAATTAGTACCATCGAACCACAACTAGTATAAACACCTTGCATATTTCTATATGTACTTAGTGCCTGTTGAAATATCCATACCCCTTTTATATATATATATATATATTTTTTTTCTCGTGCAATGGCCATACTCGATAACGAGGGGGCAGCCATCATCATGTATGTATATAACAGTGCAACACAAATTTCAATGCAGTATATACATCACTTATAAAACTATGCCCATCAGCTAATTCGGCAAATAGCCATTTTTTCTACACTTTGTTCTACACTCTCTCACTTTGTCACGTTCCCTCCCTCTTTCTCCACCCTCTCTCTCCCAAACTCTCTCTCTCAGCTCTTGTCATCCCTTCTGTCACTCTCTTCCCACACGTCTCTATCTTTCCCCCGCTTACACTATTTATGTACCCAAACACACATATATTTATATATATATACCCAACACATATATGTATATATTTGTATATATTCATTTCTCTCGTACTTTCACGCCAACTCCCGCTTCTCACTCCTTCAATCTCTCTCTGCCACTCTCTACTCTGTGTCTGTATATATATATATATATATATATATATATATATATATATATATATATATATATATATATATATATATATATATATATATATAAAAACATGAGAAGAAAGAAGAATACTGCGTGGTTTGCACATGGGTTACATATGATAAAAATAGTCCTTCGTCAGTGATTTTCCAACCATCATTGGTATTTCATCGCATTAAAAATCAGATACCTCAGGTTGGTGCGAGCAATAACTAAAAAAAGTTATTGGGACCAGAATTCTTTCTTCTCATGTGTTTTATATATATTTACCTCGGCTGCGTTTGTCTGTTTCTCTCTTACTGCTTCCCCGCTCTCTCTGTTTCTCTCGCCTTCTTTCGCCCCCTCTGTCAGTTACACTTTCTATCGACTGACCTCTTCCTCACACTTCCACTCACTCACTCTCTGTTTCTCCCCTTCTCACTTCCTCCCGTTTGGCTTGTGTGGGTCTCTTCTTGCTCACATCTCACACACATCAACACGGTCTGTACCTCTCACGCTCATGAAATCCACCCAGCTTATGCTGACCGGACAACCATGTTGCTTGTTTATTTTCCTATCTTCAGTTTGCTTTTATCCTTCTATGTTGTTTACTTGTCCCTCTCGCCTTACGCGAATTCTGGTCCCAATAACTTTTTTTAGTTATTGCTCGCACCAACCTGAGGTATATATATATGTATATAACGAAGGAAATGTGGTAAGGAACCAGATGGACCATAACGCACCAAAGTACTCAATACTTAGGGTAGTAGAGTGGTTAATAGGAACAAGTATGACCCCGACGGCAGAGCTCAAGCCGTTTCGACGGCTAATTCTGGACTAAATAAGAAATTTTAGCCATGGTAAATAAATAGCCCATTAAATAGCTATTTATTTACCAAGGCTAAACATTCTTATTTAGTCCAGAATTAGCCGTCGAAGCGGCTTGAGCTCTGCCGTCGGGGTCATACTTGTTCCTATATATATATATATATATATATATATATATATATATATATAAATGTAAGTATGTATGTATACGTACATACATATATGTATATAGACGTACAGTAGTATGTATATATACATACATGCACACATATATATATATATATATACGTATGGGTTTACCGAACATTTATTATAATGTTCGGTTTGTTTGTAAACAAACAAACAGCCCGAATTACGCCGTACAGTGTTCAGGCAACCATCGTCGCCTTTTTGTTCAACACTGACATAGGAACGCTGTACTAGTTTCAAGCTTATTAGCTATCGTCAGCATCGTATACCTTCCTGCCAGATGATTGAACGTCTGAAAGTATATACTTTCCTTATGCATATTAACGGCTGAGCAGCCTAATTTGCATATCGAGTGAGTTAGTCGGCCGGGCGCAGCGAAAACGATAAATGGAAAAGAATGAAACGAAATTTCATTTCTCACTGTTAGTACGGCTGATACTTAAATGTATGTAATTATACGTACATACATATATGTATACAGACGTACAGTAGTATGTATATATATACATACATGCACACACATATATATGTACGTATGGGTGTACGTCTGTATACATATATTTATGTACGTATACAAACATACTTACATTTAAGTATCAGCCGTACTAACAGTGAGAAATGAAATTTCGTTTCATTCTTTTGCATTTATCGTTTTCGGTACGCCCGGACAACTAACTCACTCGATATGCAAATTAGGCTGCTCAGCCGTTAATATGCATAAGGAAAGTATATACTTTCAGACGTTCAATCATCTGACAGGAAGGTATACGATGCTGACGATAGCTAATAAGCTTGAAACTAATACATCATTCCTGTGTCAGTGTTGAACAAAAAGGTGACGATGGTTGCCTGAACACTGTACGGCGTAATTCGGGTTGTTTGTTTGTTTACAAACAAACCGAACGTTATAATTAATGTTCGATAAACACCTACGTACACATATATATATATGTGTGCATGTATGTATATATATACATACTACTGTACGTCTGTATATATATATATGTACGTATACATACATACCTACATTTAAGTATCAGCCGTACTAAGAGTGAGAAATGAAATTTCGTTTCATTATTTTCCATTTATATATATATATATATAAATATATATATATGTATATAAATATATATATATTCATATTCATATATATATATATACACGCGCACACACATACACACAAAATATTTATATATATATATATATATATATATATATATATATATATATATATATATATATATATAATAATATATATATGTAGTAAGAAACACAGTAAATCGTGTGTCTAATATTACGAGTTATTAACTCTAACTTTCATTTATATATATATATATATATATGAATGTATATATAGTGTATTTTGCAATAAACTGTATGCTTAATTAAAAGCATTTTGAAGACCTTATGCTATTGTTTTAAAGTAAATACTTTTAATTAAGCACACAGTGTATTACCAAATCACTATATATACATTCATATATATATCGCTATTTCAGAGCCCCAATTCTAATTTTCAATTTTTGCTTGACCGGCAACCGCACTGATTATTACTGGAATTCTATAAGTATCCAACATTAATAATTTTCAGCAGGCAAAGGCATGATAAGCTCTGAGGAGTACCAACAGTACGAAACAGAAATCTGTCAGCTTATCCCCCTTTGTTTGTTGAAAAAAGAAGTAAGTGACATAGTCACTACTTTAAAACAATAGAGTAAGGTCTTCAAAATGCTTTTAATTAAGCTTACAGTGTATTGCAAAATACACTATATATACATTCATATATATATCTTCCCTAAAGTCCAACCCCTCCTCAACGCGGAAGGGCGGTGGCAACGGGTAGTGTCTGAGCTAAGCCGTCGGGAACTTCGGTTTCTGCTAGGGTCACCCAAGGCGGATTGGTCTGGCACCCAACGGTATTACGGCCGCAACCCGGCAAAGGGGGCTTTGGTGAAAATCCAAGAGGTGTCTGTTCCGGCAACCGGCGGCTACGGATCGTTTCTATCCCTGCGTCTGTGGAGAATCTGCAGCAAACAGGACGTTTTTCCCCCTCGTTCGGGATATACATGCGGGTTTTCTGGGGACCGCTTGTGAATTCACTACTCCCATGACACTTCTTCCATGAATCCTACAAATACGAGCTATGAATACGAATTGCCTTCCTGCTACGAACGCAATGCAAAACAACAACACTCCTACCGCTATGGCTCTACAGACTACTCCCGCAGTAGTCCCGCTCTTCAGACGAAGGAATGAATTGAGGGTGGCGTGCTGGGACGTTCGAACACTTCGTGACGACGGTGTCCAGGCACTTACAATGAAGGCTCTGCACAGGTACTGCGTTAGTGTCGCTAGCCTTTCAGAAGTTCGACTTCCCGATGCTGGTCATCTTCCGATCAAAGTTCCTGGCGAGGACATCTCCTATCACTTGTACTATAGTGGCGTGACTGACAACAGTGACCTTCACGGGGTCGCCGTAGCGCTCAGCCCCGACGCGCAAGCCGATCTCACACCGACTCGCGCTGGTTCAATTGAAGGGTCAAATCTCCAACGTCAGCGTAATTGCCGTCTACGCTCCCACACTCAATGCGGACGAGGCGGACAAGACGCAGTTCTATGCCGATCTCCAAACAACCGTGGATGGCGTCCCCTCCAGTGATGTTCTCATTGTCGCTGGGGACTGGAATGCGCGGACAGGGCCGGCTGATGATAAAACACGGCATATTGTAGGAGGTTTCGCCCTAGGCGTACGCTGTGACAATGGTGAACGGCTCGTATCCTTCGCGGATGCCAATCGTCTTATCGTCACCAACACCCGGTTCCAACATCCTCGGTGTCACCTCGTCACGTGGCGATCCATTGACGGAAGAACGGCCAATCAGATTGACTACATCCTGGTCAGATCTCGTTGGGCCAGCTCAGTGATGGACTCGCGTGCGTATCGAGGGGCTGATACGGGCAGTGAGCATGGGTCAGACCATACTCTTGTTCGAGCAACCCTTTGTCTGCAGCTGCAGGCGAAACCTCCTCCCGACCGCCAGAAAAGGATCAACATCTCGCGACTCAAGCTCGATGCTGGAAATGCTTTCCGGCTAGAGCTGCGAAACCGATTCCAAATGCTGAGTAACGAAGTGGATCAGCAACCGGAGCAGGACTGGAACGCGCTCCGGGCGGCGATGGTTGAGGTGGCCGGAGAGCATCTCGGGTTGACCCAAAGACGCCATCGGGACTGGATCTCCGACGATACTCTTGAACTCGCGGAGAGGGCGAGAGTGGTCAGAGTCGAGGGTGCACCCAATCTTCGAGATCTTAGACGTCGCACATCTCGGGCTATTCGGGCCGATCTGAATGCACACTGGCGCGAGTTTGCGGAGCAGACGGAGACGGCGACAGCCTGTGGCGACTCACGCAAGCTCTACCAACTGGTGAAGCGGGCCAGCCGAAGCAGTACGGGCATCAGCGAGACGATCCGTGATCGGAACGGGGTGGTTATTATCAATCTTAATGACCGGCTAGTCCGATGGCGGGACCATTTCTCCGAGCTTCTCAACCACCCGCCACCACCCACGCCAACCTACGTGCAGCCTTCCGGAGAAGAATACGGGTGCAGCACTGCGCCTCCAACGGTCGAGAAGGTACGTAGTGTCCGGACACATCTCCGGAACAACAAGGCGCCGAGCGAAGATGGCTTTCCAGCTGAGGTCTACAAGGCCGAACCTGATGTCTTCGCAGCTTGGCTCCATCGAGTCTTCTCTGGAGTGGTTCCCTGGTGACTGGAGCGAAGCAACTCTCCTACCCTTCTTCAAAAAAGGCGACAGGAAACCGTGTTCCAACTACAGGCGTATCAGTTTAATTGACGTTGCTGCCAAAACCTTCGCAATCCTTCTGCTTAAGAGGTTCCAGGCCATGCGTGATGTCCGTACTCGTCCTTCTCGTGGCGGCTTCCGTATGGGGAGGGGGTGCATTGATCAAATCTTCAATCTCTGGCGTGTCCTGGAGCAGCGGTGGGCACATCAGCAACCTACCGTCCTCTGCTTCATCGACTTTGCAGCTGCCTTCGACTCGGTAGATCGGGAAGCCCTATGGCGTATAATGCAGGCCGATGGCATCCCAGTGAAGCTGCTTCGTCTCATACAAGGCTACTACCGGTCGACTCGGGCTCGAGTGAGGGTCTATGGTGGGGAGACGGAGTCGTTCGATGTTGGGACGGGTGTTCGGCAGGGGTGTGTGCGTTGTCGCCAACTTTCTTCAACTACGCCATTGACTACACTCTCAACACAGCGCTCCGGGATTACCCGGGTGTAGAGGTCGGGAAGGGAGTCGTGGTGACGGTCCTGGCCTACGCGGATGACATCGTGCTGATGGGCGCTAACGGGAAAAATGTGCAAGGTGCTCTCGAAAGGGTGCACACTGCAGCCGCCGTTATTGGTCTACGAATCAGTCGAAAGTCATGACATCACCGGTCTTGCCTGATGCCTGGCAGCCAATATCTCTCGAGGCCGTGGACCTGGAGGATGTGGAGTCCTTCGTTTACCTGGGTTCAACAGTGGTTCCAACGGGACAGGGCGCAGCCGAGGTCAAACGTCGCATAGGTGGTGCCAAATCCGCTTTTGGGCGCCTCCAGCGGTGTCTCTGGGACAGAAGAGATCTCACCTCGGCGAACAAAGGGCGAATCTACCAGGCCGTCGTTCGCACTATCCTCCTCTATGGCTGTGAAACATGGCCTATGAGGGTAGTCGATCAACGAGGGCTGGAAGTATTCGACAATGACTGTCTCCGTCGCATTCTTCGCTGCCGACGCGTTGATCGGGTACCTACCGCCAGTCTTCGTCTTCACCTGAATCTTTGACTCCTTCCTTCAGTGCTTCTGCAACGGCGCTTGAGATGGTTTGGTCACGCAGCTCGGCGCCCTGAGGGTGAACTGATCCGCGATGTTTTCCTCCCACCTCCACTCCCTAACTGGCGCAAGCTCGTTGGCGGGCAGCTGAAGACCTGGGCAACGACGATCAAGGAGGACCTCTCTGAAATCTCAGGTCCGCAGGTGGTCGGCCTGCGCCGATGGAACCGTGACTGGCTCGCTATCATCACAGCATTAAAAGACTCAAACATCAGCTTCTCCACGCATTGAGAAATTGTCGGCAGAGCTACACCGTACAGCTTCAAGAGGAAGTGCTAGCTTTGCCTCATGGAGCTCTACCATATCATTACGACACCCCACGAGCTCATCAACAGCAGAGCTAAAACGACGATAAGCTGTACACACCGCTTAAGAATATCCTATTCCAGATGGAATAAGAACGAGGAGTGGAAACCGTAAACCGTGTCTCCCTGCACCAAGCTTTAACACCCCGGCAGGCAGGCGCTGCAAAAAACATCCGGAAACTAACCATGCATCCCAGACTCGGCAAGAATCGACCCAGGCGGACAGGCGCAGCAAACAAACGTCTAGAAACTAACGTTTCATACCTGACCCTGTGCGTATCGACAATGGTAGGGTAGTAACCACATAGTAGTAACGGATAAAAAAATCGTCCGGAAAAGACTGCTCTAACACCGGCTAGAGTTATCTCTCTTGACCTACTGCAAAATCAATACATGTTTTTTTGCGAAGAATGAACTCTGACGTGAACTTATTTCTAAAAACCCATTCCGGATCATGTAAGGAACGCTTTTTAGTTGTTTATGCCCTTGAGAAGCCCATTCGGGCGAAACATACGTAGGTGCTATTTTAGAAAAAACATATTTTAACGGTTTGTTCTCCT
>OZ024741.1:227529157-227551657 GCA_964016885.1 Eledone cirrhosa
TATGACCGGGCTACGCGCCCCCATGAATGTGTACCTCTTCAATCGTGAATACATACTCTCCACGTGTTCCACTTTGGAACACTTATCGTTTGTTCCGTACACAGACTTAAGTGTGCATCTCATACGCCCCATATATATCTCTATGTGACGTTATATGCATATTTTAATGTATTTTAATATATCGTAAATTTAGTTTATTGTTTTTATATGTGTGTATATGTTTAGACCTGTGCGTATGTATATGTATGTGTGTGTGTATTATATATATATATATGTGTGTGTGTATGTGTATATATATGTGTATATATATATATATTATATATATACATATGTGTTGATATGTGTATATATATATATATATATATAGGAACAAGTAAGACCCCGGGGTCTTACTTGTTCCTATTACCCACTCTACTACCCTAAGTATTGAGTACTTTGGTGCGTTATGGTCCACCTGGTTCCTTACCACATTTCCTTCGTTATATATATATATATATATATATATATATATATATATATATATATATATATATAACGAAGGTGCCCCAGCATGGCCTCAGCCGGATGGCTGAAACAGGTAAAAGAGTAAAAGAGTATATATATATATGTGTATGTAAGTGTATGTGTGTGTATGTGCGTGTATATATATATGTATATGTTACGGGAATGTGTATGGATGGATTATATATTTATTTTATTGTATATTTATTTTATTATATAGCGATTATATGTATATTATATTTTGATTTTATTGTATATTGTATATTTATTTTACTGTTTTTATATGTGTATATGTGTAAGCATATGTGTGTATGTACATATACATATATGCATGTGTGTGTATATGTGTGTGTGTATATATGTGTGTGTGTATGCATGTAGATATATATATATATATATATGTGAATATATATATATATATATATATATATATGTAAGTATGTGTGTGTGTGTATATATGTATGTATATATATGTATGTGTATATATGTGTGTATATGTATGTATATATATATGTATGTGTGTATATATACACATATATATATATGGAACGTGACTGTTTATGGATGCATGTATATAATTATAATGTTTATATCCGTGCATGTGTAATACAAGTTACTTCTTTTAAGGTATGACGTTACATGCATCATTTAGTATATTGTAGGTTTTTTTTATAGATGTGTATGTATGTGTGCGTGTGTGCAGATGTGTATGTATGTGTATATATATATATGTGTGTGTGTATAATATGTATGTGTATGTATGTTATGGGTATGTGTATGTGTGTGTATATGTATGTTATGTATATGTATATATGTATATATATATATATATATATATATATATATATATATATATATATATATATATATGCAAAAGTTCTATTTAAATTGTTGGGATACAACAAGCAAATATTATTATAACTGATATAAAGCACTCGACAAATATTTGGAGTAGATATACAATATTAATAAATGGAAACTATATTTATAAAACCATATTTATTTCATTATATATATTTCAAGGATACCAAGTTAATTATTGTATTTTGTCTGATGAAGGCATACCATGATTTAACTTGGTATCCTTGAAATATATATAATGAAATAAATATGGTTTTATAAATATAGTTTCCATTTATTAATATTGTATATATATATATATATGTACACTTATTATTTTTTTATTTTTTTATTTTTCTATTTGCTTTCTTATTTATTTGTTTAGTTATATATGTGTATGAATGCTTGCATGTATGTGTATGGACATATGTGTATGGTTACATGGTTTATATTTGTGCACGTATAACAGGATGCATCCTTCCATGGATGACCCTGTATGACCTTTTGTGCAGATTTATATGACTGTGAATATATCACATTGGGGTAGGACAGAGAGATATATACATGTGTGCGTGTAGCTTCTCTGTGGATGTACGTGGACACGGAGCTAATTGAGCGCGTATTTGTTGGAATGTATATGAGCCCGTGAGTATGTGTGTGTGTGTGTCTGTGGGTGTGTGTGTATGTGTATGTGTGTGTCTGTGGGTATGTGTGTGTCTGTGGGTATGTGTGTGTGTGTGTGTGTGTGTGTATGTATGTGTGTGTGTGTCTGTGGGTGTGTATGTGTGTGTATGTGTATGTGTGTGTGTGTGTGTGTATGTATGTGTGTGTGTGCGTCTGTGGGTGTGTGTGTCTGTGTGTGTGTGTGTGTGTGTGTGTGTGTATGTGTGTGTGTGTGTCTGTGGGTGGGTGTGTATATGTGTGTATGTGCACCTACATAGGGCAGGGTTTGTTTGTATGTTTATGTGCGTGTACATATACATATGTGTAGATATATATACATATGTGTATGTATGTGTGTATGTGTGTATGTGTGTTTGTGTCTTTGGAAGTGTGTCTGTCCTTGTGCCTATCAATAAGGACAGGCGTGTATGTGTGCATGTGTGTGTCTATGTATATGTCTGTGCGTGTTTGTGTATATGTGCAGATGTACGCGAACGCTGATATGTGTCCTTGTATGCGTGTACGTGTGTATGTGCGTGTGTGCACGTGTGCGTGCGTGCGTGTGAGACCGGATGTATGGGGGTATATAGGCAGGCGCCAGTGGACGTGTGTGTTGGTGTGTATATGGTTGTAGGTGTGTGTGTAAGAGAGGGAGTGTGTGTGTATATGTATATGGGTGTGTATATCTACATATGTGTGCGTACATATGTGTATGCATATATATGTATGTGTCTGCGTGTGTGTGTATGTGTATGTGTATTTATATGTGTGTGTGTATGTGTGGGTATATATTTGTTAGTGTCAGCGGACTTATGAGATACCAAACCCAGCATTAGTCCATTGAAGTGTCTCGGACGGAGAGTAGCTGATGGCCAGTGTGGCAGCAAATATTGACCATAATTTATGATGACGTAGAAAAACAACAGCCAATGGCAAGACAAGAGTGGAAGATGGCTTTTGAAGGTGTTTTTTGAAGCTAACACCCCAGTGAGAAAATTTGCTCCGAAAGCATTGCATGTGTCCGAAGAACCCGCAGTTATATAATCAGACAGATCCACACAATGATCATGTCTCTAGCTATCTGCCGGTGAAACAATTGTAACACGCAATAAACTGAGTCTAGATGCATCACTGATTTTTCGTTTTCTATACTATATCACACTCTGCTCTGTAAGAACATAGAGTGCTCAACTGGCATACCGCCTATGGAAGCACCATAGCTACCATTAAACACACACACACACACATCTTCATATATATAAAAGCGAGGATGTGTGTGTGTCTGTGTACAACTTAGTATGCATAAGGCTTTCACAATTACCAACTGAATTTGACCAAATTTTCTGAGCTCGTTGCACAGGTCGACCCACGTTGAGCAATAAAAAATCGATATCAAAATTATCGGTAGCAAAATTGATGAAAGGGAGATAACAAACTTTATTGACAATCCTTATAAAAAAGGGAGATAACCAACTTTATTGACAGAAATATAAACATCAGATTCATTTGAAGATAAATCACTAATATTATCGTTTGTTTCTTGTTTATTCTTTGTTGCATTTCAAACCCCGGGTAAATCTGCTAGTATATATATATATATATATATATATATATATATATATATATATATATATATATATATATATATATATACATATATATATATATATATATATATATATATATATATATATATATATATATATATATATATATACATACATGGTTCAAGAGTAAACCAATCTTAAAGAGAGAGATGGAGATAGGAGAGGAGAAGAGAGTTGGTGAATTTGTTAGAAGCCAAAAGGGTAAAGGCATGTGCTCAATGTGCAATATGCAGTGGAAGGCAGCTAGGTGGCTGGGTTCATGCAGAGGTTAGGTGCACAGAGCTGGAAATATTCATTAGTTAAGCAAAACAGGTCCACAAATTTCACAACTATGTTGACACTGAGCGTGTCCCGTCAGAACCAACCGTTTCTAACTGATCCGCCTGGATCCCCAAGCGAGATCAGCCGAGCTCATGGATGTTATCCAACAGTCTTTTTCAGGGTCTGCCCCTGGGTCTCCTGCCGGTTGGTTTTGCCCGTAAAATCTGTAATCATTGGACCTGGCAAGAAATAACTGATAAATAGCATTTCCATGTAACATTATCGACTTATATAATAGAAAAGTCATATTTCATATTGCAGTCCAAGACATAGGTTTGCTCGATCAGTGCTTACCTGTGGTTAAACAACAACCTTCTGGCATCATTAATACAAGACCCTGTTAATTACTTGTATTGCTTTAATTACTTTTGACCATCCCTTCCTTTTAGTTGTATGCATTGACTATCCATTAATATCCTTGTTTTTTTCCTTAGTAAAGTGGTAAGATATCATTTTTGCGATATTTGACTGTCATTTATAGTTCCCCCAAAGCCTTATTAAAAAAACAGAGACGCGGCAAAAACTGTAGGGTACCTGATTAAATATTTAGTTATCCCTCTCTGCAGCTGAATTTTAAATTCCCTAGAAATATTTCTGTTTATATGGTGCTAGGTCTTTTAATGAACTGAATTTCATATGTAACTGGTAAATATATGAGCCAACAAGGAAGTTCCTTTATCTGCTAGAAGTAGTAATTAAATCTACTTTCGTTCTATAAAAAAAATGGAAATAATCCTGGTTGTATTATATTGGAATAATAATGGTATAGCCACCACTGGAATGTATTTGATTATAGTTCTGCTCGACGGCGCTTCCTTGGGGCTAAACAAGACCAGCTCGTAATTATATCATCAACATATTGGAATATATTCATTTATTCTTGAATGTGAATACTTGTGGATCTGGAACTTCTAAATTCTGAGTTCGATCCCTGCCACGTCATCTTCGCTTTGAATTCTTACAAGATTCCTGAAAGATGTAGCAACTAGTCAAAGCACATCGACTATATATAATCGATATAATTAATTATATATAGATTTGAAGGCAGTGGTCAAGCGTGGTCGTAGTCCAATAACTGAAACCTGTAAACGGAAAAAAAGTTTAGTTTGGGTGTATATGTTTTTATGGCTTAGTCAGAGAAGGGTGGCCATTGGGGTGGAGGAAGAAACCATGTGATATGGATAACCTTTGACCGGCTTGCCAGAATAAGCTGTCAAATCTTACTCAAATCAAACCTTATTGCATATAAGAAAAAGACGAAGAGATCATGAATGGAATGTCTTTAACATGGTATAGTTTATCATTTCTTTCCGCTCGCGTTTGTTTGGACGGTATTTTATGTTAAACAGGTTGACAGATTTGGTAAACCATCCGGAAATAAGCATAGTAAACTCGATTGGCTTCTATAGGGCTTTCAGTTACCTTCCAATCCAATCGCAGGTAAATACCGTGCGAAAGTATATATATATTAAAGAGTTAAACAAGATTCAATGAGTACATCAAAGAATGAGTTTTACAGTAGATTAGAAGCACTCTACAGTATAATATTTTCCAGAGTTATTAATATTAAAATACAAATATTAATAAAATAGATGTTCTTCTGATCAATTAAATTTTATTTTACATATTTCAGAGGTACAACAGTACGTCCTCATCAGATAAAATAAAATGATACATGACATACCCTGAGATGTTAAATGGTTTGATTAAATCTTAACCATTTAACATCTCAGGGTATGTAATGTATCGTTTTATTTTATCTGATGAGGACGTACTGTTGTACCTCTGAAATGTGTATAATAAAATTTAATTGATCACAAGAACATCTATTTTATTAATATTTGTATTTTAATATATATATTATATATATATATATATATATATATAGATAGATAGATAGATATAGATATATACATCTCACCCCCTCTCTCTCTCTCTCTCTCTCTATATATATATATATATATATACGGAAAAAATGAAACGAAATTTCATTTCCCACTCTTAGTACGGCTGTTACTTAAATATAAGTATGTATACGTACATACATATATGTTTACAGACGTACAGTAGTATGTGTATATATATACATACATGCACACATATATATATGTACGTATGGATTCACCGAACATTTATTATAATGCCCGGTGTGTTTGTAAACAAACATCCCGTATTAAGCCGTAGTGTCTAGCAACCATCGTTGCTCGTTTGTTCAATACTGACAAAGGAACACTGTACTAGTTTCAAGCTTATTAGCTATCGTCAGCAACGTATACCTTCCTGCCAGATTGTTGAACGTATATACTTACCTTATGCATATTAACGGCTGAGTAGCCCAATTTGCATATCGAGTGGGTTAATCGGCCGGGTGCACCGAAAACGATAAACGGAAAAAATGAAACGAAATTTAATTTCTCACTCTTAGTACGGCTGTTACTTAAATATAAGTATGTACACGCACGTACATACATATATGTATACAGACGTACAGTAGTATGTATATATATATACATACATGCACACGGTTAATCCATACGTACATATATATATGTGGGCATGTATGTATATATATATACATATTACTGTACGTCTGTATACATATATGTATGTACGTGTACATACTTATATATATATATATATATATATATATATATATATATATATATATATATATATATATATATATATATATGGGTGTCTGACAGTTGTCGCAATATCGGTTTTTATCTTTTAAATTGAGTCTGGAAAACCCTATTGTTCATAGTTAGTATCTTATTCACCCGAGCGAATCTGGTCCCTTACGATTTGAACACACATATGTACATACCTGTGTTTATCTCTCTTTTATATTTAATTATATTACACGACCCGGAAAAATTTCTTTCCTTGAGCTATTTAATTGAAAGACAGTATTTTGTGTTTGTAACTCAATATACACCTTTGATATGGATATATATATATATATATATATATATATATAGGGAAAAAGTATGACCCCGACGGCAGAGCTCAAGCCGTTTCTACTACCCTAAGTATTGAGTACTCTGGTGCGTTATGGTCCATCTGGTTCCTTACCACAATTCCTTTGTTATATATATATATATATATATATATATATATATATATATATATATATATAATACAATAACAGAGATAGTTTAAAGCTAATCTCTGACTGATAACCATCTCACTCAACAAACATTAGGTTATATTTTAATATAAACCCAATTTAAGTGTTTGGGGTGCTAACAATATGTATTATGTGGAAAAGCCAGTTGTATTATTTTATGAGATATATATATATATGGACTTTCATCGATGGAAAAGGGTGCTCTTCTAACAAATTTCTCTCCATCAAGGTGCAGATACTTGTTTGTCACTCTCACCTTCAGAAATGCAGTGAGATAATGATTGACAAGTTCGGAAATATGTTGCCAACAGGAATGGATTAATCATTAAGCGAAATAGTCACATCAACGGAAGAAGGGCACCATTTTATTCAAATTAAATGTATTTGACATAAAAAAAAAATGTAGATCGTATATGTGGAGGCGAGGTGCACCATAAACTTTCCCAGGCTCGATCTCATCCCGTCATCTATGGGACAAATGACTTTTACCACAGCCTCGCGTCGATCCTAGCTTTAGAAGAATGGAAGCTCGTCAGATAGATTGAACCACTGATTCAAAAGACCTGGCTTGCTACACATACAGTGTTAGTCTCATTCTGATAGAAAATTATGTTGAGTCAATATGTCTGAATGTTACACAAACAGTTGTACAACATAAAAGAAGGTGCTTGAAAACCTCCAAAACTAATCAACGACAATGATGTCACCACTTCTTCTTCTTCTTCTTCTTCTTCTTCTTCTTCTTCTTCTTCTTCTTCTTCTTCTTCTTCTTCTTCTTCTTCTTCTTCTTCTTCTTCTTCTTCTTCTTCTTCTTCTTCTTCTTCTTCTTCGTCTTCTTCTTTACCCACTTAGACAAACCTAGGTTATGGATATTATCCAACCATCTTGCTCGTGCTCTACGTGTAGGTCTATAGCCGGTTGTCTTTGCCCGTAAAATCTGTCCAGCGATTCTTTCTTCTAGACATTCTAATCACATTTCCCTCATACAAATGACATATGAAATCAAACCCAGAAGCGAAGGAAACACGTGCCTGTAAGAGATTTAGTAGCCCCGTAGTTTATATAACGCAGACCACCCATCTGCTTCGCTATACAGTACATTCATGTTCCTTACATATGTAAAAATATAACTTTCTCATTGACTACATAATAGTAGGATCGTAGGGGAAATATACTTAATTATAATAGTGGAAAATGTATAGAGAAAAGAGAAAGAGAAAGAGGGAGAGTGAGAGAGAGTGTGACAGAGAGAGAGTGACGTTCATATATATATATATATATATATATATGAACGTCATATATATATATATATATATATATATATATATATATACGTATACGGATGTGTGCTTAAATTACATTTTATACATATATACATACATGCATGTATATACATACACGCACACTCACACACACACACACACACACACACACATACACACACACACACACACACACACACATATATATATATATATACCCCCACACACACATAATATATATATATAAATACATATATATACACGCATACATATTCATTTATTTACACACAAACATAAACACACATATTAACACATATATAAATATATGCACACATACATTCATATATAGTGAGAGAGAGATATTATGTATGTGTGTCCAAAATGTAATTTCTATACACATATATATTTATAAATACATTTAAATAATTGCACACATACATACTTTCATAGCAACACACACAGAAATATATGTGTCTGTGTGAGTATGTACTATGTGTATATATCCTTGTGAATTTAAGGAGATAAACTATTACAGCATCATTACTGAATTATTTGCTAGGTGTTTGACTAGATTAATAGTTAGAACAAGAAAGATCATTGTTAAATCTGTGGACAAGCTGGAGCCGATATAGTAGTCAGAACTACTTCTGTTTCACTGAAGTACTACTATGCTGGAATATTAAAGAAGAGCCAAAGCTTCTTGTAGATCCGTCAGCTTTCATTTCTGTCTCTCTTTTCCAAAATTTTGTTTCCAAATTGGGTCATTCTAGTTACATATTCTCGGAATTTTATGTCAAGATATATAAAAATAATTACACAGACGTAGAAAAAATATACTAGAAATTTTCTTTTGAACAGATGTTCGCGTGCATTATGCATATGTGATTGTGCGTGTGTTTATGGTTTATGCGTATATATATATATACACACACACACACACACACACACACACACACACACACATATATATATATATATATATATATATATATATATATATATATATATTTATATATATATACAGTGTACCCCCGGCATTCGCGGTCCCGGTTATTCGTGGAATTTCCCTCAGAATCTAACTAATAATTGTTCGTGGAAGCTGCCGCATATTCGCGGAATCGTAAATATTTTCTGCGATTTTTTTAATGGCTTTTTTGGTGGCAATATACGCTTTTTGACGCTAAATTATTAATAACAATATATCGTATTTGCTAGCCTATATTTTACATGATATTTTGACGTTTATAGGCATTTTTATGGACCATGTGCGTATGGACAACGTCGCGGGTGTTCTAGGAGCGTAACGCCCGCGAATACCGAGAGACAACTGTATATATATATATATATATATATATATATATATATATATATATATATATATATATATATATATATATATATATATGATAATAATGGAGCTGCGGCGTTGCAAATGGGTTACATATGAAAAAGTTGTCCTTCATCAGTGGCCTTCCAACCGTCGTAGGCATTTCATCGCTTTAAAGGCCATATACCTCGGGTTGGTGCGAGCAACGGCTAAAAAAAGTCGTTGGGACACGTAAATAAAGGGGACGCTAGGGTAAACAAACAAAATGGTTTAAGCAACAGAAAGTGATGAAGAAGGAAACAAGTCCCAGATTTCTATGAATATAAATTCGGTGAAATCGTGAACGAGAGAATAAAGACCATCAAACCTGGTTGAAATGTGAGCAAGGAAGGAATTTCGCACAGGTTTAACGGGAGGAAGAAGGGGTCTGGTCTGCGAATTCGGTAAACATAAGTTCTGTGAAGTCGCAGACGAGAGAGAGAGAGAGAGAGAGAGAGAGAGAGAGAGAGAGAGAGAGAGAGAGAGAAAGAGAGAAAAAAAATTCATACCGGCTTGGCAAAGAGCGCGCGAGAAAGGAATTACGGACAGGTCAAACGGGAAGAAAGGGGAGGAGGAGAGGTAGTGACAGAGAATGAGTGAGTGAAAGGTGAGGAAGAGGCTAACAGAGAGAGAGAGAGAGAGACTGCTAGAAAGGGTAAAGATACAAAGAACGAAACAGACGTGTAGCAGCAGAGGAAAAAATATATGAGTAAATATGATAATAATGGAGCTGCGGCGTTGCAAATGGGTTACATATGAAAAAGTTGTCCTTCATCAGTGGCCTTCCAACCGTCGTAGGCATTTCATCGCTTTAAAGGCCATATACCTCGGGTTGGTGCGAGCAACGGCTAAAAAACCTTTGGGAGGGTCATGTTGCCAATAAGAAACACACGCACCAGTTGCTTTCACTTCAATTTATTATAACAATGTCGGTTTCAATACACGTTTTCAGATAAAGAATCTTGCTAAACAAATTCAGAAATGATATATATATATATATATATATATATATATATATATATATATATAAGTATATATATGTATATATAAACACACATTCACACCAACATGCACACACACCAACACATACACAAACACATATACACATACACATACACACACACCTATTTATATATATTATATGAATTTATATCCGTACATATACAGTATAGTGGTAACCAAGACTTTGTGAATGTATATATGAAGGTACACGCTGAGTCTTTAAACCTGTAAACATGCCAAGTTCCAGTATTTCCTTGCAAATTGAAAAAATAATAAATATACTTAATCGACATTCGAACATTTTTGCGTTCGCAACATATGATATGTATATTATCTAAACTAAAGGTTCTCAATGGGGGAATATGCCCCCCCCTCCCTGGGGTGGGTGGGGGTGTTTCGTGGGTCCAGGGGGGCGTTATGCAGTAAGGGGGCGTTAGGGGGCGTTTGAAACTTTGGGGGTGCTAGAAGCCCCTTTAGTTTGGTAAGTTTTATAAGTCATATTTGTACGTCTCTTAGACAGCTAGTGTGAATGGATTTGAATGAAGAAAATGAAGAAAATAAATAAAAGAAGCTTGTCACCGAATTCCCTAGGGAGATAAAAGAAAATCAAAAGAAATCAAAAAGAATGAAAGTAAGGACTACTTCAACAGAAATGACAACAAAAGAAGCAATGGTGGTGAACATACACACACATACATACATACATACATACATACATTCACACACATATATACACACACAGGCCGGCGTTAGTGTTTGATGAGGTTGAGAACCCGGCGAGCTTTCAGCCAGAAGTGTGGTATTTAATTTCCCTAGGTAATAAAATCTGGCGACAAAAATGTTCTCCTTACCAAAAAAGAACACATAGATCATATCAACATCCTTACACACTTAAATATAAATGAATGTATATATACAAATGTATAAATGCATAGCTATATACATATGTAAATGTATGCATGTATATATGTATGTATGTAGATTTATATATATATATATATATATATATATATAAATCTACATTAATCATATTTATGTATGTAGATTTTTATATATATATATATAAATCTACACACATATATATATATATATATATATATGTATATACACTAGCGTTAAAGCCCGGCGTTGCTCGGGGTCAGTAAGTTACCAAAGTTAGGTTGCACCACCCATTTTATGGCAGCACTTTTTTGTCTGCCAGGCACTGGGTGAATGAATTGCAGACCTGGACTGCCGAAGCAGGAGCTGCGCCAGCAGTGACAATTGTAGTTTCGCCTATTGATATTATCTCTGTGCAAAGAAGTGTTGAAATTTATTGTTTCACAGTACTTGCGCAACACGCGCATAGACAATGCCAGCCGAACAACAGAGTTGCGATGTAGTTGTTCTGCATGACATGTTTTAACGAGGGAGGGGGCGGAATGAGGGAACCGCAAACAGGGCCTGAAAACATTGTCGAATTATGACAACCAAAAAAGAGGAAGAGGGGTCATTGTATGGTTGGTGCATCATGTACGTCGGACGTAGATGAGCCTGCTGCTGTGCCGACGGAGGGAGGGAAATAGAGCTGATCAGAGGCCAGGTGTTGGTGAAGTGTGAAGTAATTGCAGGGAACCGCCTAAAAATGTTAATCCCGTCATTAAAGCATTGTTCACCCTTTGAGAGTCGTACGGAGGTGAAATACTAACCTGTCCACGGTCCTCCGAGGCCCACCAAACGGGGGTTGGTGAAGAGCAACAGCTGATATTTGAATCGGGTCGGAGTTGCAATGAAGCTTTGTAACGCCGCGAGAATCAGCCTTTGTACGACCGATGGTGGGGAGTGTCTAGTGCACTGCAGTGAAGGTTAACCTACTTAGAGAGTATTCACGAAAAGTAAAAAAATAAAAAAAATAAAAAAGTTATAAAATTAGGAAGCGAGGTAATCCTATAAAACCTCCTTGTACACAATGTTTTTTGTTTTTCCTTGCGCAACGACCGCGAAATCATCACTCTTGCTGCCGACACGCGAGCAACCAACGTAAAGCTGACCATGAGAGAAACACGGCTCCCCCAAATGTATTCCGGCGACAGACAGTGTTTGCCCCTGCGATTTGTTAATTGACATTGAGAAGCATGGCCTGACCGGGAACTGGGACCTCCGAAATGTGAAAGGTAGGTCTGCTCCTGATGGGAAAAGATGCATCCTCGGTATGAGCACAGCCTTGCCCCGACCGCACCCTGTGATTATCGTGACCTCAATCAGACTTAACGACCAAACGTGTGCCATTGCATTGTTTCAGCGGAACCAAATTTCGAATGAGCATTATAGGGGCACCAACTTTAAGTTTCAAAATGTGGGGGGTAATCCGGGGGGCTCAAAGGAATTTAGTACCTCTATTGGATAGTTGATGACGTCCCCGGGGTCAGGAGTTCTATCGATAGACTTATATATGTAGCTATCCCCAGGAATGAGTTTTAGCATTTGATCATTAATATGGTTAACAGTTTTATTCCTCGGGGCCAGAATAGCCCTTTGGGCAAGCCAATCCATATTCTGATAATTTGCTTGTAGATCTGGGAACACTGCATCCCTGAGATCAGAAGGCGTACTAACAACGGTACAAAATAAGTCTATGGCAATATTACCCTTTTCATCCCGGGCGTTTTGCCTTCGCCAAGTGCAAGGAGGGTGTGGGAAAATGCTGCTGATGCGATATCACCTCGCATATGAGCACGCATGTTAGTGTGAAGTTTCAGAGTCTTCAGCAGGGGCCACAATGCGGATGACTTAAAACGCACGTACTGCATCAGCTCTAGTCCCCTTGGGAATAACGGGAAGCATTTGCCTGAAGTCCCCAGAAAGAAGAAGTGTTATGCCTCCCATTGGAGCCGTAGAGTCTTTGATGTCTCTCAGAGTTCTATCTAGCGCCTCAAGAGCACCTCTGTGGGCCATCGTGCATCCGTCCCAAACGATAAGCTTGCATCGTCTGAACACTTCTGCTTGATCGGAGCTCTTACTGATGTTTCAAGTAGGTGTCTCAGTCTTCGCTATGTCAAGCGGGAGCTTGAAATAGGAGTGGCTGTCCTGCTGCCCGGCAACAAAGTAGCCGCAATTCCAGATGATGCCACAGTTAAGGCAATGCCTTCTGTTCACCTAATCTCAGCTAATATTAATTTGGTGACAAAAGTTTTCCCAGTCTCCCCAGGAGCGTCCAGGAAAAAAATCCCCCCAGCTTGGCTCCGAACAGATTTAACAACGGTGTTCTAAGCGAATTTCTGTTCTGGAAGGAGCTTTGGCTCATTTTCCGCTATGTACTGGGCAAGCTCGTCAACATAATAAGATGTCTCACGCAGCAAATCCGAAGACAGAGTGTTTGTGCCTTCCCGGTTTATTGAAGGTAGGCCATACACCGCCAACGCACTACCGCCCATATCGAGAACAGTATCTTCAATTTCAAGCAGCGCCCTGTTGTAAATGAGGTCACTGTACCCGACCTCCATCGATGGGTTTAGCAACTGAGCGTGACGCAGGAAATCTTCAGACATGTAATCTTTGTAGCTAAGCCATGAACAGTTCTTTGGCCCAAAACATCATGAAGGAGAAGGCGCAGATGAAAACACTAATGCTGGTTGGGAGGTACAGTGTACACTCTTCCTAGACAACTGTCAAACTTGACATCAGGATGTCCTTCAACATCCTGACCTGACTTCTTACGCACCCAAGTGTTGTTTGACCACACGTAGTAGGACAAGACCTGAGGATATGAAAGTGTTTTGGCAAATGTGTCAATTTGGCAAAGCGTAAAAAAAACAGTCAAAGTTGTTTCTTTGGGATTGACCGCCAAATGAGCAGCAGTCTGTTCAGTAAAGTAAGCCCGCTGGCCGTTTTCCAAATGAACTGCTAGTTGTATGATGACGGGGTGCCTTTGGTGAAGTGGAAACCCGAATATCCGCCAAAAAGCTTCACCACTGCTGATATATCGACCTGCCAAGTACTCCGACACCTCGTCCCTGCTATTGTCGTTTTGAAGGCCGAACATGGCAGCGTCGGAACCCTTGTTAACATATTTACATATGTACTTCATCGACTTCACTCAATGACAGAACTCCACATCTATATGAGCGTTGAAAGTTTTCATCAGAAATGGACAGTACGGGACCACCCACCTATTATCAACTTGATGACCCCGTAACGTCATAGTGAATCCATCGTTCTCAGGCCGCCTTCGTCTGTACAGTGGGTATCCGTCGCCGCCGGTCTGGGTCTCCTCAACAAACCTCTTTGGGTATCGTTTAGTGCACACATGGTCCTTGTGGCATGAGGAGAACTCTTGAAAACTGGAACCGCACGGACCGTGCACCATGTGTGCCTTCACAATATCGTACAGCTGCCGGTCAACAACGGGGTCCGGTATTTCTGCTGCGATGACGTCATCTAGAACTGTAGGGTCTATTTTGTTGACCAATCAAACCAAAATGTGCACGTGTGGAAACCCTCTCTTCTGCCACTCAACAGTATACATGTGGCACCTAACAGGCCCGAAAACCTGCCTTTTTTTTAATTAGATCAATTAACTTAACCAGCTTCTGCCTGAAAACCCTGGCAATAATATCATGCCGATGGCATACTGCTGCCCTGGGATAAGTTCCCGCGTAACCTCAACCCACTTGGGGTTACACGTAAACGTGATGAATAAATCGGGGCGCTCATAATGCCGAACGAACGTCATAGCGTCCTGTGTTCGCTCGTGCATGTACCCCCCCCCGTATAGGTTGAGGGGAGAATGCACATTTTGCCGATGTTCCGGGGGTCAGTGTCATTCTTGATGCCGTCATGCAAATGGATGTAGGAGTCTGAGCGCAGCTGCTTCTGATTCAATTTTATGAAGCAAAGTCTCTCCGACTCCATCTTTGCAGCCATGTCAACTGCAAACTGGTGAAACAGTTCCCGTGACCTGTGCAGGGTGCTGAAATCGTTAGGCCTCGTCATGAAGCGGTATGAGTATAAAGACATACATGAAACAGTTTTAGATGTCGCAGCAGTGGGCTCGTTTGGTTTGCGCTGAGGAATGCCGAAATGGTACCCGTCTTCTCCGTATGCAAAAAGAAGGGGATACTGCAGGGCGTCGTATGAACGATGCATCTCATTAATACGTCGAAGACCACGACTTTGACGAACGATGTCTCGTTTATTGTGCTGTTCACCATGGATAACTACGGCCACTTCATTGCACGAAGGAGCATTATAACGACGTGCGTGTTCCCCAGAAGGTCTTTTGTCAGCTTTGATGACAATGGTGACGTTTGGTGAAGGTTTGTTTCCAAGGCGTATTTGAAACTACGAATATAACTGTTGTGCTCATGAAGCATGTTTTGAAGACCGAGCATCACGTCCCTGTCAAAAGTGTCAGCGTCAGTGTTTGCAGGTGTTGGAATAACGCCGAACCGCACATCAACTTGCCTATTGTAGTTAGAAATGAAGTAAGTTTTAAGGAACGAAGGCTTGCAATTTCGTAGTGGCTGCAGCGACCCAATAAGATGCTACACCTGCCCCTGGACCTTGAAAGTAGGCATCCAACCACTTTCTCTGACAACGTTAACCCCGAAAGAAGTCATTTGAAACGCACAATTGTACTTCCTGATGAGTTGAAGCAATCTGGATGACCTTGAGGTAGAACCAGTAAGTAGTTCCTTCAAAGGCTCTGGTGGTTCCCCAAGAGGGGGCAAGCTGACCTTACCGTTTAAGCAGCACATTGCAGGTGGCTCCCCAGCCTACTTTTTAGCATTGCAGAATTGGCAATTGAAGCGCATTTCCCCTATATTTATGTCGGCGCGCATCGAACAGTTAACGTTGGGCTCATACTTGAAAGCCCTTAGGTGCCAGTATAAGCTGTTGGGGCTCGTCACACCGCGGGCAGCTTCTCGTCATCGACTGTTCCGCTCCAACGTAGAATGTTGCTCCTGTGGGTCGAGGGAAGCTATCGCAGCAGTAGCAGAAGCCACCCTTGCAATCCTAATGGACCGCCCGTCTGCATCTTCAGAAGCCATGGAAGCAATCATAGCTGCAGCGTTCCTAGCAAGGTGATTCGTCCGCCATTCCAAACATTCCGAAGCCCTGGAAACAGCAGTAGCCGCAGCGTTTCTAGTCAGTCGAGTTGCCCTTTGTTCCGGGCCCTCTGAAGCCCTGGAAGCAGCAGTAGCAGCAGCGTTTCTAGCCAGGCGACTCGACCATTTTTGCGAGCCTTCTGAAGCCCTGGAAGCAGCAGTAGAAGCGTTGTTTTTGGAATGACGTATCGCCCGCTCTGAATCGCATATCGCAGCATATCGAGGCGTCGTATGAGGCCATCTTGGCTAGGCGTGCGTTGCGTTGTTGAAAACTTTCAGCAGCTCTGCATTCCGCTGAACGTAAGGCGCTCTGTGAAAGTCTTAAAGCAGTTTCCTCGGGGGACTCGTTTGCTGTAATCGCCCTCTGCGCCGCCGCTGACGCCTTATGGCGACCGAGGCGACTTCTCTTTTTAGGTGCCCATTTTATGTGAAAAAGAAAGGGTGAAAGTTACTTCTACAGCAAAATTGCGTTTGAAAGTATAAGGCTGAAAACTGTAGGCGTTCTGCAGGGGAAAAAATGGGAGAACGAACGGCAAATAAATAACTCACAGTTTGTTGAAAGCGCGCTTCTGTCAGCAAGTGGAAGTTGTTTGGCCAAAAATCCCTATGTTGTTTTTTTTTTCACTCAATAAAGGTTTAAATACGTTTGTTATACACAAAATGTAATTGGTTGTGAGTTGGCTGAGAGATGTTTTTAAAAAGATTTGTCGCTATCTTTTTGGTTGAGAGATGTTTTAAAAAAGAGAAATGTAATAAGTTTTCTTCGTTGTCATTGAAGTAAATAAATGTCGCGTATACAAATGAAGCGTATACAAGAGAAAGTTGCAGCATGTATGTATTTTTTTCGATTTTTAAGGGCAGTAGAGAGAGGAATTCAGATTGTATTAGATGGGTAAATCGTCTTGTATTTAACGTTTGTCTCTGTCTCTCACTCTCTCGCTCACTCCTTTCTTTTTTTTTCTCTCTCTCTCTCCTTCAGTTCTTTCTCTCTTCTTTCTTACGGATTCCTAAAGGAAGTTAGTAAGGAGGGAGTTTATAAGCGTATATAAGACAAAGTTTCAGCATGCATGTATTTTTTCGATTTTTAAGGGGAGTAGAGAGAGGGTATCAGATTGTATTAGAGGAGTAAAACGTCATGTATTTAGTTTTATCGATTATTTCCGAAATTGTGGGTGAGTTTGAAAGGAATACATAGTCGTTGACCTAAGTTAGACCATTTACAACATTCTTACAGACACTGAGTCGAATCGGTTTGAAATTGTGCAAATGTATAAACAGGGAACATGCGCACACACACAACAATGTGCCTTTTATAGATAATTGTTTCTACTTTTGGCACAAGGCCAGCTAATACCCAGTACATTACTGGTACTTTATTTTATCGACTCTGTAAGTATGAAAGGCAAAGTTAATAACAGCGGGATTTGAACTCAGACCATAAAGGGCCGTAACTCTTTGCTGCAAAGCATGGCGTAATGATATATATATATATATATTTGAAAATGTATGGTATATTTAAAAAAAAGGTAAAGAATGACTTCACTTGTAGTTCACCCCACGCTCATTAACACCCCCCACGGCACAACCAAATCTCTTATATATAGAGACACACATCACAACTCAACCTGATCTCAGTTTGACAAACACCACTGACGAATACAAGAAAGTTCTCCAGGAAAGTTAACCAGGAATCTTTAAAATTCTCCCCACCGAAGTTTACAAAGAACTTACTAGATCTACAAAGCCAAATTGTAAAGTTATAATCCTCTTTTAATATATATATATATATATATATATATATATATATATATATATATATATATATATATGTGTGTGTGTAGAAGTTATATTTAATTTGTTGGGATACAACAAGCAAATATTTTTATAACTGATATAAAGCACTCAACAAATTTTTGGAGTAAAACACAATATATTAACAAATGGAAACTATATTTATAAAACCATATTTATTTCATTATACATATTTCAAGGACACCAAAGTAAATTATGGTGCGCTTTCATGAGATAAAATATAATATAGATCAGTTTTATAAACAAATATTGACATACCCTTAAAGAATGCGACCATGTCGGTTGGAAGCTCCCGGATAAATTGGATAGTTGGAAGCTCCCGGATAAATTGAAATTCCGTTATAACGAAATTCACGGGGTATGAAAAATTCGTTATAATAGTATTCGTTGTAACGGAATCTTACCTGTATATATATATATATATATATATATATATATATATATATATATATGTGTGTATATATGTGTGTGTGTATACATATATATATCCACGACCTCTTCTCCTTCCTCACCTCCACCAAAGACCTTAAGCTACACTCACTCAAAGAAAAGAATCCCCGGTCACTGATGAGGTCACAGAATGTGTGACGAAAGAACTTTGACAATATATGAACAACCGTCCGTTGTGGAACCAACCAACCGGAAATTTATAAATTTTTTTAAATTTATAATTTAATTTATAATAAATTGGAGTGAAAGTAACTGGTGCGTGTGTTTCTGATTGGCAACATGACCCTCCCAAAGTATAACAATATATATATATCAAAGGTATATATTGAGTTAAAACCTCACAATAGTCCCTTATAATTAAAATAGCTAAAGAAAAAAAATTTTCCGAGCCTTATAATATAATTGTTTCTACGTTAGGCACAAGGCCAGCAAATACCCAGTGCATTACTGGTACTTTATTTTATCGAATATAATAAAGACAGACAAGCACAGATATTATACACACATGAGTTCATATCACAAGGGACCTATACCGCCAGAGTGAATAAGATACTAACTATGAACAATCCGGTTTGCCAGACTCAATTAAAAGGATAAATTATGAATTACAAACCGAATCATGATAACTATCACATCCAGACAGCCTTTGGTAGAACTGTTTCGCAACAAAGTGGAGAGAGTTACAAATCCGATTGCTCTTCACTGGATGTACAGATTAGTACTCCCTTCACTTGATGCGAAAAAGTTCTACCAAAGGCTGTTTGGATGTGTTTGTATTGATTCGGTTTGTATTGCTTAATGGAGAAGGCGTTTCCCCGGAGGATGGTAAGAGAGATGCGCTGGAAGAACCATTCCCCCCCCCGCGAGGCTCACACATGCGGCTGGCCAGCTCAGCGCCTATGGTGGTAAGCAGAGAGGTAGCCTTAGGGGCAAGAACACCAGAAGTCTCCACTGCCAAGGGCACGACCGTGTACCTGTCGGAGAGCGACCGATACTTGGAAAGTTTACCCTCCTCAGCCCGAAGGGCAGCAGATCCTGGATTCGTCGCAGACTGCACCAGATTATGGCTGGGGAAGTGTCGCTGCAAGTGGTATCCTAGACGAGGGTAACGAAAGTTTCATCACCAGTAATATCCTCCTCTTCCTCGCCACCACTACCGCCTCACCTTCACCCCCAAGCCCGCCAACCTCCACACCCACAACTCCCATCACCAAGACTCGTATCATCAACATCACCCTCAACACCTTACCATTTTCTTCCTTCATCCCTTCCTCTTCATCTTCAGCTTTCTAGCCTATCAGTATTTTCCAGATAATTCCTTTAATATTGATTACTTATCATCTTTAATTTATTCATCTATATATTTTTGAAATGTCTATTTTTTTTAATGCCGATGTAAAAAAACAAAAAAAAACAATAACAACAACAAACGTAAAATAACATCATAATAACTACAGCAAAGACAACAACAATACGATCAGTAGCAACATTAATATAACACACACACACACACACACACACACACACACACACACACACACACACACACACACACACACACACACACACACACACACATACACACACATATATATATATATATAAGTTTATCCCAGGTTCAATCGGGGGTAACCACAGTAAGTAAGGTACTCAATACAAAGCAGAGTATAAATATTTAATATAGAAATGGCTTCTACGGGACTTGAACTGCTTCATTCGGGAGAAGTCATCAGCCATTTTTATATTAAATATATATGGGATCATCCGATTCCGCTCAGGTAACGGATCTTGTGGGCCTTTTTATAAATATTTCTCTACATAGAAAAATACCTGAGATGACCGGAGGTTTATATCGTGACGACATGCTATTATTTATTGAAAATAATAACTGTGAATTAAATAGGAAAAGAAAAGAAATTATACAATTTTTTAATTACCTTAATCTAAAAGTAGAAATAGAGAATAACCATAAAATAGTTAATTTTCTAGATGTAATATTAAACCTTAACACATGACTTCATTATCCATTTCACAAACTAAACGAGACCTTAAACTACGTTAATTTTAAATCCGTTAAAAATACTAGAGTGAATTCTGTACAGCAACGCATTTCTAGAATTTCAGCTAATGATAATATATTTGATGATAAAGCACATTATTATAATGAAGCGTTATGTAGAGCTGGATATAGAAATAAAATTAAATACATTGATAATAATAATATAACAACTAACCATAATCTTAACAATTTTAACAACTATAATAGAAAACCTAACAATAATTCGGAAAACAAAAAAAGAAATAGAACTAGGAATATATTATGGTTCGCTCCTCCTTTCTCATTAAATATTAAAACTCCTATTGCTAAACTAATTTTTAAAGCTCTTGACAAATGCTTCCCTAGAACACATAGATATTACTCAATATTTAATAGACATACTATAAAATGAACTTATTCATCCACCAAAAATTTAACGCAGAATATTAATAGAATTAATAATAGAAATTTAAAACCTAACCAAAATACCACTAATAACCCCAGCAATATCTAATTTGATAAATGTAATTGTAGAAATAAATCTAACTGTCCGTTAAATAACAATTGCTTAGCTAAAAATATAGTATATAATTGTAATGTAAAAACTAATTTAAATTCATTTAATTATGTAGGATCTACTTCCACAGATTTTAAATCTCGTTTTAATAACCATAAAAGCTCTTTTACGCATTTCAACAAAACATCTTCAACTTCTCTATCTAGCTTATTATGGGACCTTAAATTAAAAAACGTTAAATATTCATTACTTTGGAATATTATTTCAAAAGCTACTCCTTTTAACTCCTCTTCAGAAAATTGTGATCTTTGTATAGAGGAAATATTCTTTATGTTAAAAAGCAAAAATTCCCTGAACGTAAGGAGCAATCTCTTCAGTTCCTGTAGACATAGATTGAACTCAACGTTTAAATATAAATTTAAAATGTAATATATAATTAATTCTATTAATATATTGAACCTATCGATACATCATTAGATTCCTTCATTTGACTGCTTAAAACTCTCAAATATAAAAAAAAATTTTCCTAGAAAATCTTTCTAGATAAACATACTGAAAGCTCTTAAAAGGGGAAAATATTTTCTTTGAAGGTTTCTCCTATTTTTGAAAGTTTCTCTTTTGAAAATGTCTCTTTCTTTTTCTTTGAAAATTTCCCATATGGTTATAAAAATTAAGTTAAACATACTGAGAGTTAAATATTATATATAAGAAATTTAAATTTTTATACGAAATTTTTTAGACATATTCTTATTTTAAAATTATATCTTAAAATATTTTGTAATATTTTTAAAAATTATATTGCTTTAAAGTTATATTGCTTATAATTGTAAGAATATATTTCCAAATCGTAATATAATTCATTTTTATTTTATTTTATATATTATGTACTTCAATTATACTATGTA
>OZ024741.1:227556657-227661657 GCA_964016885.1 Eledone cirrhosa
TTTTCCACTTGACAGGTACTTCATTTTATCGATCATGGAAGGGTGAAAGGCAAAGTTGACCGCGACAAGTATTTCTCCAATGCCCTAACGACTCTTTACCCTCTTGAAATATACATTACATCGCTAATAATAATTTCACATGTGGTATACCGTATTGAATGCGATAAATGCAAAGAGTTCTACATTCGTAGTACAACTCGACTACTCAACACCTGCATTAAAGAACACCTCAACACACATACATCCTCATTAAAAAATCACAATGTCAAATGCAAAAACATCAACAAAATCATAACAGTCAACCAGAGAGAGAAACTTGATAATATAAGAAGCACTACTTACACATTTACTCAACCCACAAATTAACAACAAATTGGAACTCAGCGCACAATACTTGATAGAAAAGGACACGCCTCTTGCACATACATGCAGCCTAAACACAACAATTAACACAAGAAATTTGCTTCAATCAGATTATACATATCGCAATTAACGCCAAACTCCGGCTTCTTGCGGATACTATAGCAAACGTCAACACACAACGCCTGAATGCGGTTTCTAAATTTCAAATTTAAATTACATTTCAAAGCAGAGTTCCCCATACTTCGAGGAAGGGATTTTTAACTCACGAAATATTAGAACGAAAATAAAAAAAAATGATGATAATAAATACCGGAAAACACAAACTTTTTTTGTTGCCTTCTTTTTACCATCTATTTTGCATTGTCTTAGCCTTCTTAAACATTTAACATTTCATTTTTTACATTATATTTGTATATGTATTAATACATATACATATGTACCTATATAAGTATACACCACACACACACATATACACACACACATACATACGCACACACACCGATCTTCGGACCAACTTAACACTCACACACACAAACATCCCCCTACAGAAAAATACATATTCACATACATGAACATCTTCACATCCACACATAGCAACAAACATACACACACACACCAATATACTTACAAACAATAGTAACTCATAAACACTTTCATACACACACGCAACTTTCACACACGTGCATTTTTTCTTTCACTCGCACACAACTAAACTATATTCAACATCACATACACTCATGTTCTGCCCCCTACCAACATACAATAAAACATATACAATCATCATCACATACACAAACAAACATACTTACATCTACACATACACACATACATAGAATCTTACATCTATACATCTACACATAGATATATCAGAAAGTGATTGAAATATATTCATACACAGATAGTGCACATTTATCTGTGTATCAATATACTTGAATCACTTTCTTATAATGATTAAGACTCCATTTTATTCTCTGAATTCCATCTTGAGCTGTTTTTAGAGACAAGACATATGTTTGATTTTGTATCATTCATGACACCCTTTACTTTGAAAGTAATAATAATAATAATAACAATAATAATAATAATAATAATAATGATTTCATTTATTGGCCACAAGGGCCGACATATAGGGGACAATACAAAAGACTGGGACAGTGGGGTTTTACAGAAAAATCGAGTACACAATATGAATAAACAAAGTAACAATAACAAAGTAACACTAAAGTAACAATAAAATTACAACAAGAAAAAATTCCCCAATAGGGGGGAATGACCACCTAGGGTTCGCTCAGGTACCCCAGCAGTCCTGAACGACCCGACGCTTCGAGAGCACCCTGGAAGGGCACCCCTCTCCTCTTCAAATTTACCTACCTACAGCCGCATGACCAGAGTAGGCCCACTCATACGGGCCATTCTCGCCACATTCACCCACCTTTCAGCAAATGTACTGGGGGCAGCACTTCTCTCTCCACCCTCACCTTCCTTTCCAAGTGAAACTAGAAAAAGTTGATGAGGGATTGGCCGAAGACAAAAGTGTCTGTCTTCAGTCCTTTCAACCTGGTCCACCATACAACCTCTTTCGCTACTGCCACCAGACAGAGGAAAATTGCCTGCCCTTCCTGGCCAAAAGAAGGCGGCGGGTCGATCTTCACTATGGACTCGGCCGATAGCCGGATCCGTTCTACACGCGACAACAGCTGTTCAACATAACTCCACAAGTCAGTAATGCACGGACACTGGACGAGTGCGTGCAGAACGGATTCGTCGCTCTGCGCGCATCTCGGACAGGTCCGTCTGACAGCACTTCCGTGCCTGTAGAGTTTATCTCGAACCGGCAGTGCCCCCCGGTAGCACTGCCAAGCGAGGGATTTTTGGAAATTATCCATCGTCCCCGGCTCGAAAGTCCTCCGGTACAGACTGGTTAGTTCGACTTCGTTGACTCCCAGAGCCTCTCCGAGTGCGTCGTCGCACTTGCCCACCACTAATCCTCTATAGAACTCGAGAGTGGAAGTTCCACTGACCGCATTGCCCGCCTGGTAGAGGGCAGTGAGTGCCTGGCAACATTCGAGATGCCAGTTACCCAGTCTCGGTCTCTTCTTGACCCAGGACTGCAACTCAGTCAAAGAAACGAGCTGCGGAAAGGCCCGTCTGACAAACGGCGACAACACCTGTTCACCGTTTAGGTAGAATATCTGGAGATGCCGCAGCCTCAGCGCGTGCCTGCGCATCATTAGCCATGGCATGCCCAGCCCTCCACGTAGAGGGTGCTGGCAGCAGATGGACCGCCTCACCAGCGGAACCTGACCCCTCCACAAGAATTTGAAGCCGAGCCGCTCCAAGATGGCGAGGCGCGAACGGGGGCAAGGGACGACAGTCAGACGGTAGTACATGACGGACGCGATGTACGCGTTCGCCACCTCCGCCCGACCTTTCAGTGATAACTTCATCCCAGCCCATTTCTGGGTGAGACTGATTACCCTGCCCGTCACCTCGTCCCACTTCTTATCCACCTGGGCCCGAACCAAACCCCTAGCAACTTTACCGGTCCGTCCGTCCAGCGCCTAACGACGCTGTTGGACGGCATGGACTTGCCTCTCCAGGGGCCGAGTTGCAAGCCTACTGACTTTTCCGGGTTAAGTTTTGCTCCCATCAACCTTTCATATTCCTCCAATAAGTTGCAGACCGCCTCGATTTCTGAGGTGTCCGACACCATCACAGTGATGTCGTCCGCATAACCCGACACTAAACCAATACCAGTGGTTGTAGGCGCTCTGGGAATGATACCTAAGGGGTCTAACGACTACTTATCGCAAATCCCAGGAAACCCGCGTATAGGAGAAATACAAAAGATAGTACTAATGGGAACTGCCCATATACTAAGGAAGATCCTGTCAATATAAGTACATCACAAGTCTAAACACTAAGGATGCATGTGTGAATATGTGTGTTCTTTCTTGAACATGGCGGACCTTGTTGTCTCTTGAGGTCACTGGTTGTGACTTGGTGATAACTCGTATAAACATAAAGCAAGATAAATGCAAATAATAATAATAATAATAATAATAATGTTTTCTTTATTAACCACAAGGGTTCACATAAAGTAGACATTAAGGACAGTACAGGACAATACAGAACGGTACAAATGGGCATTTCTGCGTGTAAAAAAAAACAGAGGTTGAAATAAAATAACAAAGAAAAAATTCCCCAATAGGGGGGAGACTTCCAAGGGACATTTTTGGAGAAAGCCCATTAAAAGACCACAGTGGCCCTGACCACCAGGGCAAGTGCCCTCTCCCAGTTTTCCACCTTTAATTTACAGACACATACTCAGAGTAGGCCCATTCATTCGGGCCATACTTGCTTCTCTCACCCATCTTTCAACAAAATGCTGGGAAGAGAGCACCTCCCTCTCTACCCTGATTTTCCTTTTCAAATGAAATTTGAAAAAGTTAATCAGGGCATCACCGAAGAGGTAAGTGCTCGTCTTCAGCCCTTTCAAACGTGTCCACCATACTATCTCTTTCGCCATGGCCACCAGACAGATAAAAAATAATAATAATAATAATGCTTTCCTTATTAACCACAAGGGTTTACACAAAGTAGACATTAAGGACAGTACAGGACAATACAGGACGTTACAAATGGGCATTTCTGCGTGTAAAATAACAAAAAACAGAGGATGTAACAAAAAAGAACAATGAAAAATTTCCCATTAGGGGGAGACTTCCGAGGGCAATCGTGGAGAAAGCCCATTAAAAAAGCCACGGTGACCCTGACCACCAGGGCAAGTGCCCTCTCCCAGTTTTCCAGGCATATACTCAGAGTAGGTCCATTCACTCGGGCCATTCTTGACTCTCTCACCCATCTTTCAACAAAATAATAATAATAATAATAATAATAATAATAATAATAATAATAATATATATATATATATATATATATATATATATATATATATATATATATATATATATATATATATTAATAAGAGGAATTCCAACTTTGTCTGATTTACTCGTTTTATTTACAATCTTTTAAAATTTATAATGGTATTATAATGAAATAGTATGATAGAATATTAAATTCTAAGTGTTAATTGAACAAGTACTTTCATGCTTTCGCAATCTTCAGGTTCATAATAAGTGGTGACAGTCAAGTTTGCAATTTTCAACTGTCGAAAATTTGAAAATTGCAAACTTGACTGTCACCACAAATTATGAAGCTGAAGATTGCGAAAGCATGAAAGTACTTTTTACATTAACACTTAGAATTTAATATTCTATCATACTATTTCATTATAATACCATTATAAATTTTAAATAAAACGAGTAAATCAGACAAAGTTGGAATTCCTCTTATTAATATAATCTTCTATACACAATCATACACACCCGTGTATATCTATCTATCTATCTATCTATCTATCTATCTATCTATCTATCTATCTATCTATCTATCTATCTATCTATCTATCTATCTATCTATCTATACATATATATATATATATATATATATATATATATATATATATATATATATATATATATATATATATATATATATATATATATATATATATAGTGGTAGAACACTGGAAGCTAATATCCGTAGTGGTAGAGCACTCAGTCCATGGGACGAGTTAGGCAGAAGTGGTTACACAACAGTTAGTTCACCATACCGAGAACAATTGTTTCACCTTAACGGATCCTCAGCTCGTAATGGACATGTTTATACTGAACAGGAAGGACAACCTACGAACGCGCATTGGCAGAAACCGGTCACTTCACACAGGCAATACTAAAATGCGTGCGAGAGGTGTAAGGGAGATAACTGTGAAAGTCCGAAAAGTTTCTAGTTGATAAGAAAATTATGATGTTGCAATTCAATTCGGAGCTCTGTAGTTATGCAATAGGTGTTTCGAGACGTGTGAACAATGCGTGAAGCATTCATTTCTCGTGGTTATGCAATCACTATTGCATAATCTCTTTAGGATATTTATTCGTTCATCAATACATAGTCCACACGACGGATTTCCCCTTACGTATGGCTTGGACTTAGTGATAGCTTTCCATTGAATGGAGTAGTCTATACTTGAGTGCTTGAGGGACCATACGTGGCTCGCGAGTTTCGTGGATGAACGTCTGTCCGGGTACCTAAAGGTCGACTGGTGTTTCTGGAAACGTTCCTTAAATCGGCCCTCCGCCATACCCACATAGGATTTGACCTCCTGTGATTGATTTGGTCGGTTGGAAGTGACCACAGCTTCATAAATTACAGCGGGTGTGTTGCATTGCTGTTGAAGGGGACAAGCTCCGGGCTTACGGCAAGAGCACCCTGGTGGGGTGTTGCTCCTAGGGCTGTTGGTGATGTGGGCTTCATGTTCTTAGCGCAGGAGTATCCTAGTTTTACTTGTTGTCGGTTAAAGATGGAGCGGTATTTATGACCTATGGGAAAGTGTCTATCTAAGAGGGCTAGAAATATTTTGCCTACATTGGTTTTAACGTTGAGTGAGAAGGGAGGAGAGAACCAGATAGTTTGTCTATTGTTACGCTTTCTTTTCTTATTGCTGTTGTTGATAGTGGGAGAGTAAGTGATAGGTTGCGAGAAGCCGCTGTTAGCTAACGCCGTGTTATAGTAGGGTGCCGCCCTGTCACAGATAGCCTTATTAGAGGAGAGGTTTGAGATTCTAGTACTGATATTATTTACGAAGTTTCTAAAAACAGTGGGAGGGTGGCATGAGTCCTTGTGAATGTAATATATATATATATATATATATATATATATATAATAAAACAAGGACGAATGGTTACTCCTTCATCAGGTTTATTGGTTGGTAATCAATGATTACAGAGTCGGGCTAGATAGATACAGATTGAACCTTCAGCTGATCAATAGCGAAACACGCGTCACCAACTGTCTAGCTCTACACCCCGATACCGACTTGAATCTAAGCATCGACTGCTCACGCGGGAGAACCTCGCAACCAAATTTTAACAGTTGACTTCACCCTACCAAAATATTGCATTGTAGATACTGAAGGAGCATGCAAGATCACTTAACAGGGGGCGGGAGGTGGCATCAGTATTGACAACGTTTTCGAAATTTCCAGAGGTTAAAACAGAAATCAAAAAAGAGAACGTCAAATAGTTAAATGATTGATTTGATAAGTATTTAACTTAGTAAACTTTTTTGTGATCGCAAGATAATTAACAACAACATCAAAATGAACAACCTTAACACGTCTAGCAGCAGCAACAGCAGCAGCAGCAGCAACAACAACAACAACAACAACAACAACAACAACAACAACAACAACAACAACAACAACAACACCGATAGTGACGAGAAAAGAAAAAGTACACAACCATAATCAATGTTTTCATTCAAGTTGACAACTGTTATACACAACCACAAGGATATGGTCCGAACGTGGAAAAGCCGAACTCCCACTGTCATCGTCTCCATTTCTCTTGCCCTCCCCATCTCTCTGATGAGCAAATGGGGTCCCACGTGCTGGCCTCCCCACAGCCCCGGCGGACAGAATGGAGAATGTGTTTTCCCGGAGGATGGTAAGGAAGATACAAACACACATACATCTATACTTAAATATTCATAATTTCTAAGTAACAAAAACGATGCGAGACAGAAACGTTTTTTGCATTTGAAAAGTGTATTTTAACACCAAAATCTTATGTTAAAATATACTGGTTAAACAACATTACTGTGTTTTTTTATATTTATCATCTTTTACCTTTGTATATTTCTATCGCATTGTAGCGGCTTTCTGAACTCCTTGCCAACCAATTATTACACACACACACACACACACACACACACACACACACACACACACACACACACACACACACGCACGCACGCACGCACGCACGCACGCACGCACGCACGCACACACACACACACACACACACACACACACACACACACACACACACACATATATATATATATATATAAGAACAGATTCCCATGATGATGGACATTATTTTCTTCTAACACGTGTTACAACAAAGTATAAAAATAAAAATGGTGAAAAACTTATTCAAGCTCCATTATTAATGTATAGATGTGTCCATATATTATTATTTGAGCATTGACCCGAATATTTGGTATTAAACAGTTATACCACTCAATCTTGTGTCATCAGAGAATTTGTAAAATATACAAATAAGCAATGTCAATGAAAACACGTCCTTATATCTCAACAAGTACACGATATCTGAAAAATGACATGCCTCAATAATAGTCATGAAAAACAAGCATCATTATGTTTGCCTTAAGTGAATTGCGGAAAAATATAAAAAAAAGTATAAAGAGCTAGATAATACATTAGAGCGAATATATATCTATATATACATGGTGGCTGCCAACTCGTTTTCGAGTACGGCCACTACTTTATATCCATGTAGGAGAACCCCTACCGATGCGCTGAACGAGTGACGTTTTAGTCCAGCCAGCGACTTGAAAACTCTGGCACAAACACTACACTTGTGATAATTATTGACACATAGTGCTGGGCCCATGGTACCATGTTACGACAAGTGCAGAGAGATCTCCAGATATAAAGCAATGCCTGTGCCGCGAAGCTTTTATAGTGAGCAAAGGCACTACACAAAGCCAGTCCCACTCTCTTAACCAAGATGATATTTACCAAAAATAAGAACAAGTCAACATCATTGGATACCATCAGAGTTGCAGGTGTTATATCAGAGTTTTCCTTCTCCTAGTATTCTGCCTTGACAAAGGCTAAGGGTTCATCTCTCCCGGTGATTTTGGATGACTCTTAAGAGCTCCTTTGCCCTTTGACAGGTTTTGTTTTTAGTCCTGCAGGATATCCAAAGTCACCCACCTCACCAAGAAACCTTGGTGGGGTTCCCAGTTTAGTCGCCAACGACCCGACCATGGAATGGGTTGTATTGGGATACATGTTACCAGTAGCACCAACTGGTGACCTAACACACATATATACATACATACATACATATATATATATATATATATATATATATATATATATATATATATATATATATATATATATATATATATATATATATATATATATATATATATATAAGCTTCAAGCATAAGCATCACTTGATCTAAACGCCTGAGATTAGCTGAAAATCGTTTTTATTCTTTATCTGCAGTATATGCAGAAAAAGATATTTCCTTGAAAATGCTAAAATGTCACGTTCGTGCCACTCATGTGTTAGAAAATGATGGTAATACGCGAAATCCGAGTTCTGTTATGCAATCATATATATATATATATATATATGTATATATATATATATATATATATATATATATATATATATATATATATATATATATATATATATATATATATATATATATACAGTATATATACACAGTATATATATATATATATATGAAAGAGTCAGGACCCCGATGGCTGAACCTTTGCCGTTTCAACAGCTAGTTCTAAACTCAGTTTGGAACTAGCTGTTGAAACGGCAAGAACTCAGCCGCCGGGGTCTTGATTCTTTCATATTACCACATTCTACTTCCCCAAGTATCGAGTACTCTCATGAATAATGGCCTCTTCGTTGCTGTAGTGGAGTCTGTGCTGCTGTAGGGGTCTGACCAAGAAACTCACTCAGATGGTGGATGGGTGCTACACGAGAATGCTGAGGAATGGCTCTGAACATTAATCAGTATACACCGAGGATGAAGAACTCAGAGTGTACAGGAGTCTCCCAAAAGTCAGCTCAAAAGTGACACAGAGGAGACAGGCTAGTTGGACATGCTCACCGACATCCAGAGCTGACACTGCATTCAGTGTTCCTGTGGGAGCCCCTGCACGGACACACTAGAATAGGAAGACTAAGGTTAACGTATGTTGATGCCCTAAGGACAGACACTGATCTGTTGGAGACGCAGGACATGGCAACGATAATGAGGGACAGAGACCGCTGGAGAGAACTTGCCCATGGATCTCGGGAATTTTACCCGCCCTAGATATATATATATATATATATATATATATATATAACGGAGGAGTTGTGATGAGGAACCAGATGGACCATAACGCATCAGAGTACTCAATAGTAATAGAGTGGGTAATAGGACTTTAGGCCAGAAATAGCCGTCGAAACGCCTTGAGCTCTGCCGTCGGGGTCATACTTTCTCATATATATATGAGAGAGAGAGAAGTGAGTGGGTGAGAGAGTGACTGAGAGAGGGAAGGGGATGGTTCAAGAATATACAAGACAAACACAGATGCAAAAACACAAAGTCTAGCTGATATAATACTTTCTTACGAAAGCATAACTAGAGTTGAAAACCAGTTAATGGTGTTTGTTTTTTTTAAACATTTACAGAGAAATAAGTACATTTAGCATGCTTACATGCCTTCTGATGAAAGCCCATCTAGGCTTGAAAACCGCTTAAAAGTGTTTATCGTGTTTTCAATAGACAGGGAAGTATGTAGTTTTGACATGGTTACATGACTATATACTAAAAAATGAGTAAATTTATATACACATTTATGCAGTTTCGAGTAATTCTTTTCTGTATATATATGTACAGATATAGCTATATCTTAAACTTCAGCTGTTTAGCGCACTACGTAATAATATATATATATATATAAATATAAATTCAGCGAAACGTAACGCAAATTCCGAGTCATGCTGGCAAGCGCTCCATGGGCTAAAAAACACCAGAGTAATAAACATAGGTTATAAAGGCCATACAAACTGAGAAGGCGGTCAAGAAGCCATAAACCACCTAAGCCAAAAAACCAGTCAAGCTAAACAGGTCAGACAAAATAAATATAACCCACTCGATATGCAAATTGGGCTACTCAGCCGTTAATATGCATAAGGTAAGTATATACGTTCAACAATCTGGCAGGAAGGTATACGTTGCTAACAATAGCTAATAAGCTTGAAACTAGTACAGCGTTCCTTTGTCAGTGTTGAACAAATGACCAACGATGGTTGCTAGACACTACGGCTTAATACGGGATGTTTGTTTACAAACACACCGAGCATTATAATAAATGTTCGGTGAATCCATACGTACACATATATGTGTGTGCATGTATGTATATATATATATACATACTACTGTACGTCTGTATACATGTATGTATGTACGTGTACATACTTATATTTAAGTAACAGCCGTACTAAGAGTGGGAAATGAAATTTCGTTTCATTTTTTCCGTTTAAATATATATGTATATGTATGTGTATATATATTTATAAGAATATATATATATATATATATATATATATATATATATATATATATATATATATATATATATATATATATATATATATATATATGCGTATACACATACGTACATTATATTACGTTACATTACATATGCATACACGGATATCTGTTCGTATGTACATGATAAGAAATGGGAGGAGTAAAATGAATAATGGCCTTCGGTTGGCTGATTGACTGGTTGACTGGGTGGTTTGTTGGACGGTAGGTTGGGTGGTTCGTCGTTCCTAATACTAAGACAGTAAGTTTGTATGGCAACTCGCCAATCATCGTATAGCAAAGAATAAAATATGAAAATAAACAGAAAAGCCAAAAGAAAGAAAAGGAAAATGAAGAAAGGATAAAATAATGATAAATGTTTGCTTTTTTTTTTGCTTTTTTTAATATCATTTTTTTTTTTTATCTTGATATGGGTCATAGCGAATGTCGGGCCGGAAGCCAAAGTCGGCCATTTTGTTTCGTTTATATATTGCTTATTTATATTTTTTGTTTTGCAATGTCTGCGTACCGGGGTATGCGGTGTTCATGTTTAGGGTGGTCTCCGCAGTATTGTTGTAATTGTTGTGGTAATGGTTGTGTTTTTTTTTTGTTATTTACGTTGTTGTTGTTATTATTATTGTATATTTGTTGTGCTGTTGTGGTTAATGTTGCTGGTATGTTGTGATAATATTGAGAACTTGTGATTGGTTCTAGGTGGAGGAGGGTATACGTTAGCGACAACAAATAGCAGCGTCATTGCTATTGCTGTTATTGTTGTTGCTGCTGCAGTAGTAGTAGTAGTAGTAGTAGTAGTAGTAGTAGTAGTAGTAGTAGTAGTAGTAGTAGTAGTAGTATTGCTCTTCTGCTGTGGTGGTGGCTGAGGTGTTGCTGTTGGTGGTGGGGGTAGAGGTGGTGGTAGTGGTGGTGGTGTTGGCTGTGGTGGCTTTGCTGGTAGTTGTTGTCATCGAAGACAGTGAATAGCAATGGTGGTACTGATGTTGCGGCTGCTGCAGAGATATTAAGAGTGTTGAATAATAATGGTTTCTGACTTAGGCACAAGGCCAACAATTTGAAACGGCGATGAAATCGATCTCAATGCATTACTGGTACTTTATTTTATCGACCCCGTACGGGTAAAAGGCAGGCTTGGTGAGATTTGAACTCAGAATATTAAGGAGCGCAACAAAATATTGCAAATCATTTTATCCGACGCCCTAAAGATTCTGCCACCTTGATTCCTTTTATATTTTACAAGTACATCGAATGAACGGGAGGTTACAAAGACAAGTTACATAAATAGTAATAATTTAGATATAAGGCCAGGCAGTTTAGATAGAGGGGAAAGTCGATTGAATCACCCCCAGTACTTGACTGATACTTAAATTTATCAACTTCAGCAAGATGACTCGTAAAGTCGATTCCAGCTGGATTTGAATTCCGGATATAGATATAGTCAAAAGACATATACTGGTCTGCCATCCAATGCTCTTTAAATTGAACTGAATCATATTTTGTCTATTCCATATTCGACGGAACGCATGAAGGAGATAAGTTACATTGCAGGTGAGAAATGTCAACTATTTCAAGGAGACTGATATGGGAGAAAATACAAATGAAATGAAGTTGCATTTACTACATCAGTGAGTGATTTTGAAGTGGTGCACTTGTGACTCCCATAGATTACATAACTCGCTCTTAATCCTTGTTTATTATATTCGTGTTTTTCTTTGTGATTTCGCTTTCTATATAACCCTTATATCCATCTTATTTCAATTAACTGTTTGAAATGTCCCAGTGATCGACCTGCATATCTCATGAGGAATACAGAAGCATCATTTATATAATTACTTACTTGGTGGAATAACGATATTGAGAATGGCTCCTTTCGTGGTCTTTGTGACTATTTATCATTTGACTGGAAACCTAGCCCGAACGCTTGACACTCTAAAAAAAGTGTATTATATCAAAATCTTGTAAGTGGAATTTTGTGGAAATAAACTGTGTGGGAAATCGAAAGAGGGGATGTTTTCGTTCTTTGTTTGGTTGACTAAAGCTATCACCCGCTTTAATTCTGCCTGCTAGCCCTTGACTAATTTTAGCTAAGTCCACATCAGTTGCAAGCATTCAGGCGTTGCTACTGACCTGAGGAAAACTTTCTTATGAATTTTGAGTGCCCTGAAATTAGGCAATGGTGCTTTCATTCTTCCTTTGTCTAATTGATTAAAAAAAGAGAAGTTTCTAACGTTTTGATCTTCGATCGTCATCAGTTTTCTTCATATTACCAGAAAAAACAGAATTAGAAATAATCATCTCTAAATCGAAGATGTTCCATCTCAAATCCAATCTGAGAATAACTCATCACCATTAAAAGCAGTCTGCTTTTAGTTGACAATGACTCTGTTAGAAATGTGACGATTCGTAGTATCAGATGTGAACTGATCTTTTCAACTGGTTCACCTTTGTCAACTCCAGCACAGTCGGTTTCTCAGGCTTCCGAATGTAGAGCTGGCCATGTTTATCCTGCGATCTGCTTTGAGACTGAGCCATCAATTATTGCAGATTTTGCTGACCAAATATAAGTGGCTTGCTCCTACCAGCTCCTGCACTTCGATAACGATATGTCCATGTTGTGCCATGTGGCTCAAGTCAGGCCTTAGCAAATATTGAACTTTTGATTGCATCGTCTACAACATTCAATAGGTTCTAAATGTCCTCTACACTATCAACAACAAGGCAAGTACATCAACACTTTTCTCTTACTGTCATACATGGTGTCTTGACACCGAGGCATACTTGCACTATCAGCTGAGATATGGAATGTCTCTGCAGACATCAATGTCAAATAAAACGAGAATAACGTTGATGTTAATACATTAACTGCCACTGTAACATCAAATTGTGTAGAGATGGAGTTCTTCTGCGTGACCTTAACCATGATGCCAAAGTGTAGGGACTATTCAGTGTGTCATTTCGTAACACGGTGGAGTGTGATTTGAAGATTTCCCTGCTGGTTATATCTGCAGCTCGTTCGACCAATTAGTAGTGTTTGGCTTTAGAGGTCTTGTTGGTGCGTTTCGGAACCAAAATATATTTAAAATGTCAGTGCTTTTAGTTATGCTGAATACAGACTGAATTGTTAATGTGAGACTAATACTTAATGTTTCTGTTTCACATCAGGTCAACGTTGATTTAGCAGGTCAATGATTAAAAGTATTCCTGGTTCATTATTTTAGATTTTAAAATGAAACATATCATTGATATTATTCTGTAGACACACGCCTCCTCTTTTTGAAAATGCTATGGGGTTTATTTGAGTGAGATTTGGATGCTAGGCTTGTGAATTGGCAGTCATAAGAACTTCAGATTAAATGACTCGGTATTTATTACGACTCTCTTGCGTACTGAATTGAAAACCAACTGAAGTCAACGTTGTCTTTTTTTTAGATTCTTTTGTGGGTCGATAAATAAAGTATCCGTCCAAGAGAAGTGGATTTGCAGAATTATTAAAAATCCTTCTGAAATGCATTGCAGCATTTATTCTAATCTGTGGAACCTGAATTTAAACCCCGTCTCCTGTTATCGAAAACGTCGTAACACTTTTGCCATGAGTTCATTGCTCATGCTAGAATGAGCAAAGAAAAGACGAATGAGAACGTAGCTTTTAAAAAATCAGATCTGAATATCAGAGGGAGTCTTTTTTTCCTTTTAGCTGTGGATTTTAGCAAACTCAGCAACCTAATAAAGGTTCCCTCGTTAGCCTGCATCGTTTGTCTGTGTTCGGTGTTAATGATGATGCTGTTGTTGTGTAAACCTGTTGCAAGAGGGGTCAGCAGTGAAATAAAAAGCGTTTTCATTGAAAACAAACATAGGAATTTATTAAATCATGTGACAAGCATGACTTATGCAGAATATGTGTGAATGTAACACATTATGCGTGTGATAAAGGTGGTGTGTTAGGATGTGAGAACATAAATCCACAAAGGTGTATGTGAGCAAGTCAGTGGAAAATAATGTTCAAATCCATGAGTGTTGCAAATATTAGCTTTTAGTTACTCACATTGAAGAAATAAAAAGTCCTTGCTTTGTATAAGAATAATTGTTTCTACGTTTGGCACAAGACCAGCAATTATCCCAGTGCATTAACTGGTACTTTATTTTATCGACCCCGTAAGGATGAAAGGCAAAGTTAACCTCGGCGGGATTTGAACTCGGACCGTAAAGGGCGGTAACTCTATACTGCAAAGCATGGCGTCCGACCCTCTACCGATACTGCTAATTCACCGCCCCTGAAAGTTTATACATTTGGCACAAGGCCAGCGATTACGCCAGTACATCACTGGTACTTTATTTTATCGACACCGTAAGGATGAAAGGCAATGTTAACCTCGGCGGATTTAAACTCAGAACACAAGGGACCATAACTCTATGTTGCAAAGCATAGTGTCTGACGCTCTACCAATACTGTCAAACCACCCGTATAAGAATAATTGTTTCTACTTTTGGCACAGGGCCAGTAATTACCAAGTACATTACTGGTACTTTATTTTATCGACCCCGTAAGGATCAAAGGCAAAGTTAATAATTGTTTCTACTTTTCGCACAAGGCCAGCAATTACCCAGTGCATTACTGGTACTTTATTTTATCGACCCCGTAAGGATGAAAGGCAAAGTCAACCTCGGCGAAGTTAATAATGCCATGTTGCGGCATAGGAAATGTGTCAGCTAGTGGTGTCCTGAGTTGCTGATGGCGATAGAAGGAGCGCTGGATATGTTTTGGCAGGCAAGAAATCTAACAGCAACTGAACTGTTCGGTTTAAGTTTTCGCGCCTGACACACTTGGGCGGAAGTGAGATCACCGAGCCTTTGCGCATGTGTTCACTACAGACCCATGTCAATCACGACTGATCAGACCTATGGCCAAAGGCATTCCAATCATGACTCTCCATAATTCACTCAGGGATTGTATAACTTGGACTACCTTATCTGATTTGAGTGCCATTTTTTTAAATGGTAGGGTGAAATTTGAGGGATATTTGACTACCGATTTTAGTAGGAGGAGTAACTACGTAGAGGCTCGCTCTGTGGCTCGTTGCTGCTGGCTGCTGTTCATCATGGTGTTGGCACAGATATTTACTCTGAAACATTTTTTATAATGGTTGTTCTCCATATTATTCTTGTTGTTATTGTTATTGTTGCTATATCTGTTGCAAGGTTTATGAAATGAAAATAATTGAATATGCGGAGAAATATAAATATAAATACATATATACCAGAATATATATATATATATATATATATATATATATATATATATATATATATATATATATATATATATATATATATATATATGTATATATATGTATATATATAATATATATGTATGTATGTATATATATATCATATTATCATATATATATATATATATATATATATATGTGTGTGTGTGTGTGTGTGTGTGTGTGTGTGTGTGTGTGTGTGAGTGTATGCGTATGTATATAATGTATATATGTGCTTGCATATATATATATATATATATATATACTGTATATATATATATATGCAAGTACATATATACATACGCATACACACACATATATATATGTATGTTTGTGTGTGTGTGTATGTACGTGTGTGTACGTATGTGTGTGTGTATACATATACATGCATATATATATATACAAAATAGTGCAGTGCAGCGGCTGCTTGCCTGCTTCTTTGGAACATGTCCAATATCCTCATGCTGCAAGTAAATCTTCCTTTATTCTCCAATGATGAAGTAGACTAACTGCAATACAAAGTTGTCGTAGAATGGACGTGTGTATACAGTAGGACCCTAAGCGCGGTGCAGAATTGTTGCCAGTGTAAATCTTAACCCTTCCCGTTATGCCTAATTCCAGTCCACTCAGGTATAAATAGAATTAAACAAATTCCTCGATGTACACAGGTCGATATAAAAGTTGGTAGAGCTTTGGTTATACTGTAATATAATACACTGCGATGTCCCCTTACATTTAGAGTTCGAATCTCTCAAGGGTGGATTTCGCCCATCATCATTTCAAATTATACAAGAATTTGGAGAAGCCAACGAATACGGCTATTTACGGTAACCGAACATGTTAGAAATGGCAAGCAACTACTGAAATTATACTGAACCTTCTTTTGAAAATGTCCCATTAGAAATTGTATTTGTAGATACAACAAATATGAACATAATACAATTAGTGGAATATATATAGACACAGATCTGTTTGTTCAGAAAATATCTGAGACTAAACAACAGGTACAGGAAGGAAATAGAGTTTTAAGCAGCTGATAGTGGTCTGTGTTCGTAAAAACAAAGATACAATGAAAATAATGGGTTTGGGTAGGCTTGTATATCGTAGAAGAATATGAAGTTTCGACAGTGTCCCTTTTGTCTAAGAGAGAAAAGAAAAAGAAATATTTTCGTATTCAGATGAAAGGTCAGCTCCAGAAATTTTATATTACCTTTCAACATACGACATAATAACTAATATAAACATATAAACAACAACATAAGTACAGGTAATATCTCAGAATTCTATCTATCAGAAACAATGCTCCAACATGAACACAGTTTACAGGCATAGAATAACAAGTATTAAGCTACCAATGTAAATTGTCCAAGTGTTTCGTTAGCATTTAGCTTATATTGATCTGTGTTATATCTTTGAGAATAGCGTTCTGCATCAAGCCTTCAAATACTCGTCTGCGAATGCACAGGTTTAACTGGTGCCCTTTGCAGAATTATATTATAACATCTGTGAATTTTTTCACGACCTCCAAGACTGGTTATCTACGAAGAGAAGATCTGGTCCAAAACACTTACAGCTAAAAGAACTCCACTAAAAGTACAAACGAACCAGGTGGTGGTGTTAAACAGAACTGCGGCTGTCGGCCTACGAATCGCGCATAAATGTTCAGGGTTACCTCTGGTATGATCCGTAGATGTCTAATACAGTTTTCTAGGTTCAGTTTCACTGCTACGCACATATTATTCTACAGTTCCATTAAGTTGACAAATACTTATCAGAAGAATTTGATAGTTGAAAATAGGGCCAGTCTGTCGTACGTATGTATGCTAAGGCACACATACATACTACGAGCACACACACACGCACGTGCGCGCACACACATGCACGCGCGCGCACACACACATAGACATACACACACACACATACAAACAAACACACACACACACACACACACACACACACACACACACACACACACACACACATACACACATATATAGAAAAGATCGGAGGCCATATTCAGGTTTATTTAAAATTCCGTTGCACCTATTTCACTGAGGACTATCAGTTTTGATAGCCTGAGCTCATCAGACTGCAAAACCTAAAATAAACCTTGAAAGTTTCTAAGAAACCGTTAAGTTTGGAAAAATCCAATAATCCCCCCCCCCCCCCCCCCTCAATTTTCTTTTCGTGTCCGGTCAACCCCATACTCTCTCTCTCTCTCTCTCTCTCTCTCTCTCTCTCTCTCTCTCTCTCTCTCTCTATATATATATATATATATATATATATATATATATATATATAAATTACACAATTATCAAAGTTATGTTCAAATCATTTTATTGCTGACAATCGTTTCTTCCAAACTTTCGTTTGGAGTTGTCGGAGCATTAACAATGTTTGTACATATAATTAACCTTCTATTCAACTGAACAATCATATAAATACATATATATTGATGTTGTGAACAACAGTTTCATATTTACAGGGTGGGATGGATGCGACATATATTATACGAGAATTGTACAATAATTCAAATTAAAATTAAAAGCACAGAGTGGAATACATGTAATAGATAATACAAGGGAATAGTATAATAATTAAAGACGCATTGAGGAAGAATGAGGACACTAGCAGTACATATGCAAGCGTGTAGAGAGTGCACATGCGTATGAAGGAAACAAGCAAAGGTATTAGGCATAAATAAATACTGTATGGCAAAGATATCACATTTAATTAGGTAGTTACCTCCCCTTACGCATTAGCTCCCCTTAATTTTGGATCTCATACTCACTTCCGGAAATTAAACCGTTAGAAAAACTCGCTGTAGAACAACTCTAATCCATGGATGAGAATACAATAAGCCCAATTTACAATCCATTGCTGTAACTAACTAAAAACATTCAATATAAACATTAACTAAAATATAATTTAACATATGTAACGGAAAAGATACCAATAACTTTGATACTCTCAACACATACACATTTAAACACTACAGAAACTACCATCACATTACATCCACCATAATTTTAATACACTAACACCTTTGCTTGATATGCTTGTCTACCTATATTATTTTATGTGATACTATATATGATTAACGCATGTGCACTCTCTACACGCCAGCATATATACTGCTAGTGTCCTCATTCTTCCTCAATGCCTCTTTAATTATTAGACTATTCCCTTGTATTATCTGTTGCATGTATTCCACTCTGTGCTTTTAATTTTAATTTGAATTATTGTACAATTCTCGTATAATATATGTCGCATCCATTAAACCCTGTAAATATGAAACTGTTGTTCACAACATCAATATATATGTATTTATATGATTGTTCAGTTGAATAGGAGGTTAATTATATGTACAAACATTGCTAATGCTCCGACAACTCCAAACGAAAGTTTGGAAGAAACGATTGTCAGCAATAAAATGATTTGAACATAAATTTAATATTTGTGTAATTTATATTCCTGCTCTGTAAAACACCTGATGTTCTTACATTGAGCTATTTCTCTTACTGGTAATAAGGTAGTAATAAATTACTGACCTTTCCTGTTTATAGTTGTTTATAGTGTATATATAACTATAAATAGTATCAGAAACAATTATTATATATTGGCAGTATCGGTAGAGGGTTGGACGCCATGCTTTCTAGCATAGTTACGTCCCTTTACGGTCTGAGTTAAAATCCCGCCAAGGCTAACTTTGCCTTTCATCCTTACGGGGTCGATAAAAGAAAGTACCAGTAATGTACTGGGTAATTGCTGGCCTTGTGCCAAAAGTAGAAACAATTATATATATATATATATATATATATATATATATATATATATATATATATATATAGTATTAGGGATACTCTTTATGGTTATGTATATAATAAAACCCTTTATGGTTATATATATTTTAAACCCTAAATAATTCATTACTATCTTATTACCAGTAAGATAAATAGCTATTTATCTATATTATAGCTCTGATTTATCCAAATTATTGAGCCCTCTGCCACACATATCGGATATTGTTTATCGTTAATTCGTGAGCTGTTTTTCCGATTCTCGATTATTCTACTATATTTAGCTCTAGACCTTAGCTATTGACCAGTTAATTTTATTGATTATTTTTTTGTCGATCTTATTGACTGATGAATAGCTCCTGTTTATTTTAACACGTCTGTTGAGCACTCTGATTCGATATGTGATATTTTGTATTCTTACATAATTTGCACATTACCGAAATGTTTCGCTAATATGGAGGTTATCTCCCTTGCTGGGTACCATGTGCGTTTCTGGCTAAGGGTCCTTTCTATATTATCGGACGGAACCCGTTGAGAAAGCTCTTCCGCGTCCAGTCCTTCTCTAGAAGTCTTATATATTTTTTATGTGGGCTGATAGTGAATGGATTAAGGAATTGCAGAAACCCAAGAAGCTAGATTTAACACCCTTCTAGCGGGTCCGGGTAAGTTTTTTACATTCATTTAATATATTGATTTATTGATATTTTATTTGAGTGACCCGAATCTTCCTGGTCGTTCTTTTTCGGCTGTACGGGTGATTTTAGGCATAATCTCTATGTGTTGGTAATTTAACGATGGTTATAGCTCTGATTTATCCAAATTATTGAGCCCTCTGCCACACATATCGGATATTGTTTATCGTTAATTCGTGAGCTGTTTTTCCGATTCTCGATTATTCTACTATATATATATATATATATATATATATATATATATATATATATATATATATATATATATATATGTGTGTATATAGATAGATAAATTTCTTTATTAGCCACAAGGGCACAACAGAAGGGGACAAATACAAATGGAGAGTTTACATACAGGTATATGAAAATAAAACAATTAATAAAATAACAAATAACAAGTGATATCCCCAATAAGGGGGGAGGTGTTACACAGGGGTTGTACACACCCCGAAAAAATGTACAACCCTCATCTCCAGGAGCACCAAGAGTGAGTACTCCCTTCCTCTCTTCCTCTTTTTCCTCAACCTACAGGCTTATATAGAGAGAAGGCCCAACCACTCGGGCCATCTTTGCCACATTCACCCACCTTTTATAAAATTTGCTGGGGTACAGCCCCTCTCTCTCTCCATCCTGATTCTTCTTCCAAAATGATATTTGAAAAAAACGAATCAGTTGCTCGCCGGAGAGAAATGTGTCTGACCTCAGCCCTTTTAACCTCGACCACCATATAACCTCTTTCACCATAGCCATAACACATAGGAAAACCGCCTCTCCCTCGTTTTTGAAGGAGGGTGGCGGTTTGATCATGACAATGGACTCGGTGGTCAACCGGATTGGTCCCACCCGCAACAATAGTCGTTCTACATAGCCCCACAGGTCGGTAACTCCCGGCTAGTGTACAAATGCGTACGCGACGGTTTCCTCGTCGCGCACGCATCTCGGACAGATCTTTTTCGAAGGATCCCTACCCGGGAGCCCGTGTCTGTAGAGATTGTCTCGAACTAGTAGAGCTCCTTGGTAGCACTGCCAGGCCAGGGACTTTTGGAAGTTGTCCATTGGTCCCAGGCGGAAGGTCCTACCGAACAGACTGGCCAGTTCGTCCTCCTCTACGCCCAGAGTTTCTCCGAGCGTGTCGTCGCACTTGCTGCAGACAAACCCTCTATAGAATGTCGAAGTGGAGTCTCCACTGATCGTCGTGTCCGTTTGCCAGAGGACTGTGAGTGCCTGAGCACATTCGATGTGCCAGTCGCCCATTTTCCTCGGTCTTTGCTTGACCCAGGACTCCAGCTCGGTCAGCGAGACGAGTCGTGGGAAGGCTCGCCTCACGAACGGGGCCCACACCGGTTGTCCGGTGAGGAATACGTGGAGGTGCCTGAGCGCGTGTTTGCGCATCGTCAGCCACGGCATCCCCAGCCCTCCGTTTGAAGGGTGTTAGCAGCAGATGGATCTTCTCACCAAAGGAGCCCGTTTCTTCCAAAGGAATTGGAAGAGCGCGCGCTCCATTTTGGTGAGCGTTTTGGCTGGACAAGGCACGATGGTCAAACGGTAGTAGATGACGGACGCTATAAAAGTGTTCGCCATCTCCGCTCGACCTTTCAAGGATAGTTTGCACTCGGCTCACTTCTTGGCCGTCACCTCGTTCCAGTTCTTCTCCACCTGGAGGTCCGGACCAAACCAGACCCCGAGCAGCTTTACTGGTCCTTCCGTCCAGCGTCCGACGACGCCATCGGAAGGCATCGGTTTGCCTCTCCACGTTCCGAGTTGCAAACCGACGGATTTGTCCCGGTTCAGCTTCGCTCCTGTGAACCTTTCGTATTCCTCCAGTAAGGTGCCGATCTCCCCGATTTGCGAGGTGCTCGACATCATTACTGTCATGTTGTCGGCGTAGGCCGACGCCGCTTTTCGCAGTCCCGGTTCCAAAGGGATGCCCTGCAATAGCTCCAATCCGCAGTAGTGGCTCAGAGAGTCATTCCGTACAGAAAGGAGGAGAGAGGGTATCCCTGTCGGATGGATCGCGTGATATGGAACGGCTCCGAGAGGTAGCCGTTCTCTTTTACCCTTGAGCAGATGTTGCTGCTGTGCATTGCAGCAATCCAGCCCCTGAACACGGGTCCGAAGCCTGCCGCCTCGAGCACCGCATCCAGGTAACGATGGTCAACCCTATCGAAAGCCTTAGACTGATCCAAGTTGATCAGGGCCCCACCGAAGCCGGGTTTACACCCCACCCTCTCTATGATGTATCGCATGAGGTGGAGGTTGTCGTGTATGGACCTGGTTGGGATTGCGCATGTCTGCGCGTCTCCCACCATGTTTTTGACGACAAGCGCCAGCCTCTTTGCCAACACCTTGGCCAAAATCTGTAACTCTGTTAAGCAGAGTTATGGGCCGGAAGTTGCCTATGTCATCCCCTTTGTTCTCGTCCTTCCTGACTAACGTGATTACGCCCTTGGTCACAGAACTGGGAATTCTCCCGTTCTGCTGCCAGTTGCAGTAGACTGCTTCCAGGAGTCCGGAGAATAAGTCCGGCATTGCTACGTAAAATTCGTAGGGTAGACCGTCGAGACCTGGATATTTGCGTTTGCCGCATTGGCTCAGCGCGTCACCTATCTCAGCGGCCGAAATCAGCCTTTCGCAGAACTTCGCCTCGCTGTCCGAGAGTCGCGGTAGGCCGTCGAGGTATGAACTGAAATCCATAGCCCCTCCCGGCGCGCCGCCCTACCCGAACAGTTGAGCAAAGTGCCGCTGAAAGGCCGCGCACACCTGCTTCGGCTCACGTATCACGCGTCCGTCTTAGTACTTCAAAGACCGAATCGTGGACTTGTTGCCACTTTTCGCCTCCGTCACTCGGGCGCAGCTAACAGCTTTGGCTCCCTCGTTTCCCAGAGCACGTATTTTGTTTCTGACAACGCAGCCTTCATGCTTTGCGTCGAAGAACTGGTCCAAAGCCGTTCTCGTCGCTAGCACGCTGGCTACGTTGCCACTCCTAAGTGCCTCTTCTATTTTATCTACCAGTCCCTTTTCGGTCTTATTTCTATCTAACACTAATTGTTTACTAAAACCTATCGAGTCTAATCTAACTGCCCTCTTGAGAGAGGATCACCATCTGTTGTTGACAATGGCCCCCGTCAAGTGCTGCTTAACTAAAGTGCTAATCCGTCTACTGTAGGCTTTGCATGTCGGTAACGACAAGTTCAGCTTCCAGTAGCCGGGTCCCTGTCTATGGGTTTTGTTAAGGTTGACTAAGCAGGTCACTAATTTATGATCTGAATAGGCAACCACGGACATTTGTGGACAGCTTAACATGTCCCTATCCTTCTTTTTAACTAGAACCCTATCTAGATATTCCGCTAAGATTAGTCCACGTCCACAGTGGCACAGTCAGAAAATCTAGTCGATATCTATCGACCAGGTCAAATCGGCCGATTAACTGTTTGAGGCTGTTACACCCTCCTCTATCGGGACATGCTTCCACATAGTCCCAACGTGCATCTAGGATTCCATTCCAGTCCCCCACTAACAGCAGGGAGCGATACGTTCCCAGAAAAGTCTCTAGACGTTTGAAGAAGTCTGGCCGCGGTGACCCGGATGGGGCATATGTGGCCACCAGCCTGAAGCTCCACCTTCACTACCGTGAACGTCTAGGACCACCAGTCGACCCTCCGCGTCTAGATGTACCGTCTGTGTTACGAGGTCCAGGTGTTTCCGCAGCAAAACGGCAACCCCACCCCCACCTCCCGGCTGACAGAGAGATGCGTAGATCTCAAAGTCGTCGAAGATGGGGGCCAGTTGTCGCTCGCTGTGGATCCTGGACTCGCAAATGGCTGCTACATCCATACTGTACGACCTGAGGTCGTTTAAGAGTTTGCCCTGTTTCCAGGGCATCCCCAGGCCGCGCACATTCACACATCCAACTCTTATATTGGCCATGTTGGTGCTGAAAAGCTAAAAGAAGAGGAGAAGAAATCACTCACCTCTTCGTCTCCTGGGGACCAGGCTGCACAATTTCCATGGGGGTGTTGGAGGAGTTGTTTGGTGGGGTGGTGGTCTCTGGTGGGGTGGGGACGGAGATGGTTGGTGGGGAGGGGGTGTCAGGTGGGGTGGGGAGTCTGGGGTGGGAGTGTCTGGAGTGGGGGTGGGGAAACATTTAAAAAGGACGCGGTTATAGGGTTTGACGCAGGGGTTACCTACGTCTAGATAGATAGATAGATATAGATATTGTTATATGTGTTGCCAATAAAAACACGCACCTGCTGATTTTCACTTCAATTCATTATAAATTTCCGGAAGGTTGTTTATATATATTGTCTAAGCCCTTTCGTCACACATTCTGTGACCTCCTCAGTGACTACGTTTTTATTTTGTGTGTCTCTCCCTTGTTCTGTCCTACACCATCTTGTTTTTATTGGCAGCATTACCCTCCTAATGATAAACAATATGTTTAACACACGTTTTCAGATAAGAAATCTCGCAAAACAAATTCAAAAACGAATTATATATAGATTGATAGATAGATATAGATATACATGTATATATCTATATATATAATTCGATAAGTTGATAAAACAACAGTAAGGCGTTCAGATATTTATTTAAAGCTCCGATCAGGTTTAGTTTATATCTATAGTTTAGTTTAAGATCTTTCCCAGCGGTAAATCCCGTGGTGTACTTCCGATTATCTTCGATTTATATCACAGATCATAGATCAATATAGAAATAAGTCACCAAGTTCTACCATTAATACATTATTTATTTCACCTACACGTGTTTCATACCATTTAGATATTACTCACAATTTACTTATAAAGAAATCTTCAGCATTAACTATATATATAACATATTGCAAGTGTTTAATTGCCGATCGATGTATTCCTCAACCACATGCTTTCGCCGTAAATCGTAAATAAAGTTTTTTTCTAAGGTAATGGAATCGAATTTTAGAATTGCCAGAATTATTTAATGGATACTGTAAGTGATATCAAATATTATTTAACGGATATTGTGAGTAATATCAAATAGTATTTAACGGATATTGTGAGTAATATCAAATAGTATTTAACGGATGTTGTGTGTAATATCAAAAAGGAATGAAACACGTGTAGATCAAATAAATAATTTATTAACTGTTGAACTTGGTGACTTATCTCTTTGTTATATATATATATATATATATATATATATATATATATATATATATATATATATATATATATAATAATAATACCATTGAAAACATTCCAGAAAAATCATTTTTTAGACCAAGGATACAGGACCCACGACACCCGGTGGCACAAACCGATATTGAAAAACCGAAAATAATCAACCTTTCAAATACAAACCTCTCAGCCCAACAAGTAAAAATTCTCTCCAAAGGACTGAAATTCACACCAACACCACAATACTCTAACCTCAATGAGATAAATGACGATATCTCACACTTCTGTAGAAAATTACGTCTCACAGAGGAATTCTTTGACAAGGAGAATAACGACCAATCAATTGTACGGAATAAAAGCAGCTACAACCCAACAAAAGGTAGAAACAGAGTTCTGGACAAATTTTGTGACCACATAGCTACTTTCCCATACCATGAACTACCGCAACCTAAACCCAAACCCAACACGAGTCGAAGGGAATGGGAGATTATCCATGAACTATAAAACAATACGGACATTATAATTAAGGAAGCGGACAAGGGAAGTACTGTTGTCATTATGGAGGCTGAAAAATATAAAAATTCTATGTTATCTCTCTTACAAAATACTAATTACTATGAAAGAGTAAAAAACTACCAACAATCAAAAACAATGACCAGATTAAACACACTGATTTATGGATACCAGGAAGACCTAACTAAAAAGGAACGTGATTATTTAATACATTTTGAATACAAAACCAGCAACCTTTACGGACTTCCGAAGATCCACAAGTGTAAAATAATTAACGATGCCTGTACACACAATACCACACAGACCTTAAATTAAGACCAATTGTAGCGGGCCCACAATGTGAACCACACAGACTGAGCAACTTTATAGACATACTACTAAAACCAATTCTCAAACACATACCAAGCCTTGTAAGAGACGATCTGGACCTCTTAAACCACCTCCCCAAACATGTCAACAACGACACTATTATTGTGTCTTTCGATGTAATGAATCTCTACACAACGATCCCACACCAATACGGATTAGAAGCAATAGGATTCTGGCTAGAGAAACATCCCAATGAGATATCTGGCAGAATAGAAAAAAGCTTCATCACCAAGGGATTAAAATTTATCTTACAGAACAACTTTTTGATTTCGATGGCAGTACTTACAAGCAAGTATCGGGGACTGCGATGGGTACAAAAGCCGCTCCAACCTATGTCAACTTAGTCATGGCATACTTAGATTTCCAGATATATGAACAGTCCAAATCAAAATACGGATTGAACTTCCACAAATATTTATCAGAGAATTGGAAACGCTACTTGGATGATTGTCTCATTCTTTGGTCCCACACACTCGACCAACTGAATGATTTCAAAAACTTAATAAACGGCATCAATAACCATATCCATTTCATAATGGAATACAGCGAAGATCAACTCCCATTTCTGGACATCTTAATCTTTAAAAAAGACACAAATATTGAAACTAACATACACTACAAACCAACAGATTCCAAACAATACCTGCTATTCACCTCCACCCATCCAAAGCACACGAAGATGAACATTCATTTTAACCTAGCAAGAAGAATTTGCACAATTGTCTCCAATTATGAAACGCGAAATAAAAGACTTCAAGAATTAAAGGAAATTCTACTCGAAAGACAGTACCCACCATTACTAATAAATAATTGTTTCTACTTTTGGCACAAGGCCAGCAATTACCCAGTGTATTACTGGTACTTTATTTTATCGACCCCGTAAGGATGAAAGGCAAAGTTAACCTCGGCGGGATTTTAACTCAGAATGGAAAGGGACGTAACTCTTTGCGTCAAAGCATGGCGTCTGACTCTCTACCGATACTGCCAATGCACCATTACTAATAAATAATGGAATAGAAAAGGCTAAAGCAATAGGCATTGATGAATTACGAAAACAGAAACAAATTCAAGGTACGTCCAATATTCTATCATATATCTCAACACACAACCCAAGAAATGCGGAAGCTTACAACACTATTCACAAGAACATCCCACTACTGAAACAAAACCCAAGAATGAAAAAAGCCCTTGAAACACAAAATAATCGAAAGCAAAAGAAAACCGAAATCACTGAAAACATTACTCACCAATGCCAAATTACCCACCACAAACCCACAACCAACTGTCAAAAAATGTGGTCGCTGTAATTGTGGAACCTGCACTCACCTCATTGAAGGAAACACGTATACATTTAAATCAGGACCAAATTTTGCTGTAAAAAATCACTTCTCTTGCTCATCAAAAAATCTACTTTATGCCATTAAATGTGAAGGATGCAATGAAGATTATATCGGACAAACTAAACTCAAACTCAGAAACAGAATGACAGTTCATCGCCAACAATGACGAGATCCAACCACGAGACAGATACCACTAAGCGCACATCTAGACATATGCGCAAGTAATAAGACACCCAAATTCCAAGTCTTCCCATTTTACCTTTGCGCTGACAATACAACAGAACAAATACGAATAAGGAAAATATGTTTATTCAAAAATATAGACCAGCATTAAATATGGTTTAATATACATTATGTCAACACCATAACATGCTAACCATCCAAACAGACACATACACACACACATAACACCTTCTACTTTAGAAAATAAAAACCCGAATTAAATAAACCTTAACATACGTTTGCGCTGTCAATACAGCAGAACAAATACGAATAAGTAAGGAAAATATGTTCATTCAAAAATATTCCTACTAACGGAATCATTTTCCTACACACACACACACATACACACACACACACACACACACACACACACACACAATATATATATATATTCTCTTCATCTTAACATGGTAAGCATACTCCCACACACACATAACACCCATACACACACATAACACCCCCCCCCCACACACACACACAACTCCCTCCCCCATTTCTACTAATAGAATCACTTTAATACACACATATACACACACAAAATATATACATTCTCTCCATCTTAACATACTCCCCCACACACACACACACACACACACACATAACACCCATATACACACACACACACACACACACACACACACACACACACACACACACACACACACAAGCACACAAATAAACATACATATCTTTACTTTCTTTATTTCAATAGAAAATCTGAATTCTGACACCTCAGCGAACCAACCATATTCACTGAACCAGAACAATTCTCCCATCCCATTTCTCTTGACCATTATCTTTTGCTTGTCATAAAATTCTCTAAAAGAATACAAAATAAATTCCCAAATACAGGCGCGAAATTTAATGAATTTGTTCACGTGACAGTATTAATTTAATTTATAACCAATCAAATTATATTTATAAAAAAAAAGCTTTCGTGAGCCACTTTTTTTTAAAGTAAAAAGAAATTCAAACAAACTTAAGCGAAAGCTGATATACTTATTCACGTGACTACATCAACCAACCAAACTTCACTCATATATGAAAAAACAACCTGTTATATTCACTGAACCAGAACAATTCTCCCATCCCATTTTTCTTGACCATTAACTTTTGTTTGTCATAAAATTCTCTAAAAGGCTACAAAATAAATTCCCAAATACAGGCGCGAATTTAATGAACGTGTTCACGTGACAGCGATAATTTCATTTATAACCAATCAAATTACATTTATAAAAAAACCCTTCGTCAGCCCCTTTTTTAAGTAAAAAGAAATTCAAACACTCATATATGAAAAAAGAACCTGATCCCCCCCCTCCTGTTTGAAAACTTTGTAACGCGACCTGGCGCGAAATTTATTATACTTATTGACCAACCAATCAAATTACTTCTCTAAAAACCTGGCATTTCGAGCCACTTTTTTTCCATATAAAACAAGTAACATTCAAAGACCAACCAGATGGGAGAAAAACCACAGACCGTCCATCTCAACTCTACTTTTGAAAAGCAGAAGAACTGCGAAACCGGTAAAGGAACCAAATAAATATATATATTTGTTTAAAAAATAAGACCCCAGTTGCATTTTCGATTTCATCTTTTTTTCTTTATACTTTCACTCGTGTAGGACACTTTCTATGTGCAAAATCATGGTCATTCGTGACCGAGTGGGGCCACACAACATATATAATACAACATGTAGAAAAGACAACACACCAGAGAGAGAGAGAGATAGTGCGTTATCAGCCAAACAGGGAAAAACCACCAGTGTATGGAATCTATAGCCCATGGAAGGCAAAGTAGACACACAATAATTAAAAGTATAAATCACAGTGCAAATACGTACCTTGATAACTATCTAACACACACGTACAAATCCGAAAGGATCTGTTTCATCAACTAATTTGTTGACAGAAATGATTAGCCTATGGCTACATATTGTATTATAAAGGGCTCGGGATTCCTTCTCCTTTGAGCACATTAATGACAGGGAATAGCTGGAGTCTATGGCTCCGTTAATTTATCGTAATATATATATATATATATATATATATATATATATATATATATATATATATATGTATTATATATGTAAATATATATATATATATATATATATATATATATATATACATATGTATTATATATGTAAATATATATATATATATATATATATATATATATATATATATATATATATATATATATATATATACATATGTATTATATATGTAAATATATATATATATATATATATATATATATATATATATATACAATGATATTAAATAAATGGAAACTATATTTATAAAACCATATTTATTTTATTTTATATATAATAAAATAAATATGGTTTTATAAATATAGTTTCTATTTAGTTAATATCATTGAATATTTACTCCAGTAAACTGTTGAGTGCTCTAAATCAGTTATAAACATTTATATTTGTTGGACTTCCAACAAATTAAATACCCCTTCTATTTATATATATATATATATATATATATATATATATATATATATATATATATATATATATATATATATATATATATATATATATATTTATATATATATATATATTTATATATATATATATATATATATATATATATATATATATATATATACATATGTGTGTGCGTGTGTGTGTGTATGTATGTATATATATATATATATATATATATATATATATATATGTGTGGGTGTGTGTGTGTATGTATATATATCTATATATATATATATATATATATATATATATATATATATATATATATATTAATAAAAACAATGAATAAAAACAAATAAACAGTTCCTTATATTAAAAAATTCATCATTTTACGATCGTTTCTAGGATATATATGTGTGTGTTGGTATGTATATCATATAGATCTATGTAAACATTTTACAAACTATCAGAGGGAATATACATACCTACACATATATATGCTGTCTTCAGAAATAATGTAATAATATATATATAGTGCCAATTTATACGGGAACGAAACAGAGAGGCAGACAAATAAAGGTTTATTAGGTTCACGCTTTTGAGAGTTGGGGTGGGGAACGACGTTTCGGGAATAGGCCCTTCTTCAGGAGTAAATAGGTTAGGAAGCGCGTTCAGAGGGTGTGTGGAAATACATTTAGAAAAAAGGGGGAAGGAGAACAAATAAAAATAAACGTAAAAATAAACTTAAGAATACACAATAAAATGAACAAGTGGTGGAAGGGTGTGAGGCGTGTAAGAGTGGTGGGGGTGAAGTTGGGAGAGGGAGGCGGGGGTTCGAAGCGGGGAAGGCTGAAGGTGGTGTTTGTGTATGTGTGTAGGTGTACGTGAGTGTGTGTGCGTGTGTATGTGAGAGTTTGAGGAAGAACGAGGCTCCCTGTTCAGGAAAAGGTGTGTGCGTGCGTGTGGAAGGAGAGGGGTGAGGGGGTGGGGGAAGTGGCGTGTGGATTCAGGAGGTTGTGTATATATGGGGGTACGCACGTGTGTGTTTGTGTTTATATGTGGTGTGGATGTGGGTGGCGTGGTGCGAAAAAAATGTGAGTGTATGTTCGTGGGTAAGTTCCTGAGGTAGTTCCGTCAGATGTAGGAAGAGCTGCTGGATATTTTTCATGTTATGGAGTGGATGGTTGGAGAGATGACCGATGGTGTAGAATCCAATGTTTGTGGTGGTCATATATATATATATATATATATATATATATATAAATTTATAAATATGTATATATATATATATATATATATATACATATATATATATATATATATATATATATATATATATATATATATATATATATATATATATATATATATATATATATATATATATATATATATATATGTATATATATATATATATATATATGTATATGCATATGTATATGTATAAACATATGTATTATATATATATGTATTTGTGTGTGAGGACGAGAGAGAGGGGGCGAGGGAGAGAAAGAATTACTGAGGGATGTGCGTATGTGTAAATGTATGTGTATGTCTGTGATTATACCGGTGTAACATTGTGTTGAGATGGTACGAACTTGGTCGAGCAGTGTTTAGCTACATCCCTGTAAGCCATTAGTTAAATTAGTTATTTGATGAATAGAGCTCACTGGAATAAGCAACAAACTTAAAATAAACCACTAGAACAGCTCAAAGTGCTGTTCTACCTTTACCGCAGTTCAATAACTGAAACTGATTGAAGAACAAATTAATTAAACGTTTTGTATCATTTTGTTGTGCGATACAATTTTTCATTTGCGACATCAATCTATTTATTTTACTGCAACACCGTATTTCAAATGGAACAAAAATCTACTTAAATGTAACATATGCCTACTTCACTGCAACACAACCTTTATCATTTAATATAAATCGTCTTTATTGTAGCAACATATTTAGCGTATAACACCAATCTACCTTATTGTTACACCATATTTAACGTGTAACATATATATATATCTACTTCGCTGTAATATTATACGTAATTTGTGACATTAATCTGATTTATTTCGAGATTATATTGAAATCGTAGCTATATATACCAATTATTACCACATACACCTAACTTTTGAGAATTATCCAACTGTGAAACCGGTAAAGTTAATATAAATAAATCTTCTTAAAGATTCCAATTGCATATTTAACTTCTTCTTATATCTTTACTCGTGAGGGATATAAACATCCTACTTTCTTTTATACGCCCACACGCACATACCCACACACTCACATACACCCCTCTCCACATATATATGTATACATATATATCTATATATATATATATATATTTCATTTCCGAATTTGTTTAGCAAGATTCTTTATCTGAAAACGTGTGTTGAAACCGATATTGTCACTGAAGAGGTCACAGAATGTGTGACCAAAGACCTTTGACAATATATGAACAACCGTCTGGTTGTGGAACCAACCAACCAACCAACCAACCGGAAAATTATAAATTTCATAAATTTAATTTATAATAAATTAGAGTGAAAGCAACTGGTGCGTGTGTTTCTTATTGGCAACAAGACCCTCCCAAAGTATAACAATACATATATATATATATATATATATATATATATATATATATGCACATACATACATGCATATATATATATATATATATATATATATATATATATATATATATATATATATATATATATATACATATATATATATATATATATATGATGGCTACCTCCTCGTTATCGAGTATGGCAATTGCACGATATACCATTATTAATAATTATTAATTAATTCTATCGTGCAATGCCTGTGCGTGAAGATATTTTTTAAAGTGAGGAAAGACTGTGCACTGAACCAATCCCACTCTCTGAGCGACAGTAGCTATAACTCGAAAAGAAGAAAAGATCAACATCATCGGTAACTACTGAGCCACAGGTTTTATATCGGAGTTATCCAAGTTTCCTGAATTGCCTTCTCTTAGAAGAATGCCCTGACAAAGTCTAGCCGTCCTTCACTCCCAGTGGTTTAACCGCACGATCGGGTGTCCAGCCAGACTATTTCTATGTCCCCGCGGATATACATATACATGCACTCATGTATACACACATATACATACGTAAACTTGATGGGGTTGCCGGTTCAGTTGCCAACGACCCGACCATGCGAAAGGAGGTTGTTCTGGGTTACATGTTACCAGTAGCACTCAAGAGTGACCCGACATATAGAGTATAGTATAGTATAGTATAGTATAGTATAGTATAGTATATATATATATATATATATATATATATATATATATATATATATATATATATATATATATATATATATATATATATAAATATATATATATATATATATATTGTTATACTCCCCAAGTATAACAATATTTGTTTCGACACACGATTTCATATCAAAATCCTCGCAAAACTAATTCGTCGCCGTTATATATATATATATATATATATAACGAAGGAAATGTGGTAAGGAACCAGGTGGACAATAACGCACCAAAGTACTCAATACTTAGGGTAGTAGAGTGGGTAATAAGAACGAGTAGTACCCCGAGAGCTGAGCTCAAGCCGTTTCAACGGCTAATTCAGGACTAAATGAAAATTTTTTATCCTGGTATATGAATAGCCGAGCTTCTCAGGGGGTAATTCCATATATGGTAAAAGTGATTGTCAGCCCCTCGGTCCTTTGTAGCCTCAGTACCCCCACCCCCTTCCCCTATTCTATGATAGAATTGGCCGACTCCGCTTTTTATAGCAGATGTGTTAGAACCCGGATACTTGACTTCTTATCCGATGGCTGCCCTTTTAGGAGCTTTCTATATTTCTTAGTGGTATCTTTGCTTTAATTTCTCGTATATCAGTATTTATTTTTTGGGGGTGGGTGGGGGTGGGGTGGGGGATTCTGAATTAATTTTCCGTATCAAATTTTTCATATACTTCGTACGAGCATTTATGTAGTTTGCACTAGATTTTTTGTATCGTGGCGGCACACTTAGAGATAGTATTAGTATTCTTTTTCGGGATTCTGAATTATTATTTCGTATTAGTTTATTTTTTTTGCACTGGGTGGTTGCTGGCCTTGTGCCTGGGGTAGAAACCTTTGTTTCGTACTGGCCTCGGGACTCTGAATTATTATTTCGTGGTAGTTTATTTAGTATTTTGGCCCCCAACTTGTTGACCCGTCACCGTAAGATATACTCGGTTGATTACTTATACCTCTTAAAAGGGTCTCATTATAATTCCGTCCCACCTAGTAAACCTTTCTTTAGTCTAGCAGTACCAGTGAGAGACTAGCTGTCCTTAGGTTATAGTAACCAGAAATTTTTTTTTCTTTTTTTACATTTAATTATTTTTTAACATTCTCGGTATTTTTCTATATTTTTACCCCATATTGTTTTACTTATTGTTTCGACTTCCTCCCCTCCCCTCCCTAGTATGCTTCTTTGACCTCCTGCCCAGCTGTAGTTGGCACTATCAACGCACGACTGGGTTTCCTCCACCCCCTCTCTCTCTTTCTTCTACTGGCAGGTTCAGCTACCCCTTCCCTCCACAAATTGCCACGAAAGAATTATGTGTCTCAACAACAAACTTTTGACCAATCCTTGTGACAATCACTTTTACCATATATGGAATTACCCCCTGAGAAGTTCGGCTATTCATATACCAGGAAAAAAAATTTTCATTTAGTCCTAAATTAGCCGTCGAAACGGCTTGAGCTCAGCAGTCGGGGTCCTACTCGTTCCTATATATATATATATATATATATATATATATATATATATATATATATATATATATATATATTTATTAAAATAACAGATTAAAGTTTAAGCAAAGAATCGCTGCTTTCACCCTTAACGGGATCTTCTGAAACTAACAAAGTCAATCTGTAAACGCAGAAGTGGACAAAAGTAGACAAGAAGACGATACTTTGGTTCGTGGAAACGTTTCCTGGCAAAGAACGGGAAAAAACGAATATAATACGTCGTTATTTGTAGCGGTGAAAAACAATTACACGCAAAGACAAAACCACGTTTATGGTATAAAAGAAGTCGTAAACTAATATTCTCTTAGGTGGTTCATAGAGACGTTCTCTGGCAATGAACGGAAAAAACGAAGATAATACGTCATGTGGAGCGTAGAGAATAATTGCACGCAAAGACAAAACCACGTAAATGGTAAGCTGAAGTCGTAGACTAAAATTCTAACTAGGAAACCGAATGATTCTCCGCTTCAGAGTTAAGAATAAATTCCTGTATTACAGCCCCACATTATACCCTAACGGAGAGTACGACCTATACGTGGATATTTTACGTCTTGATGTGGTATCTAAGTATATGTTATGTTTATACCATTACTTATTTGCATAGGTAAGTATATATTACCTGTATGTTTTGTGAAGGTACGTATACTTTCTCGTACGTATATTTGATTGTATATGTTATGGCGTATATTTTTATATATTCTGGTACATATGCTTTTGGTTATGTGTATACGGGAGTTTTGCGTCTGTGTGAGTATGTGGGTTCGTACGTATGTTGGGTGTATGTATATGTGCACTTCATGTTTTGGTTGACGTAGTCTCCGAACATTTGTGTATTTACATGTAGGTATGTGTGTGCGCTTGTTATATACGTATTTATTTATTTATATACGTTTATTTAATTACTTATTTATTTGTATACACGCACACACACACACACACACACACACACACACACACACATGTATATGTGCGTGGTTTTGTATATCCATGGCAAGTGTTTTCGCGTATGCTTGTGTATGTATGTATTTGGATGCGTGTATGTATTTATTTAATTTCAATTACCTCTGTATTATATTTTATTTACTTTATTCTTAACTCTGAAGCGGAGAATCATTCGGTTTCCTAGTTAGAATTTTAGTCTACGACTTCAGCTTACCATTTACGTGGTTTTGTCTTTGCGTGCAATTGTTCTCCACGCTCCACATATGACGTATTATCTTCGTTTTTTCCGTTCGTTGCCAGAGAACGTCTCTATGAACCACCTAAGAGAACATTAGTCTACGACTTCTTTTATACCATAAACGTGGTTCTGTCTTTGCGTGTAATTGTTTTTCACCGCTCCTATTAATGACGTATTATATTCGTTTTTTCCCGTTCTTTGCCAGGGTACATTTCCACGAACCAAAGTATCGTCTTGCTGTCTTCCTCCGGTTGCAACGTTTTTTGAAATATCCACTCTACGTTTACAGATTGACTTTGTTAGTTTCAGAAGATCCCGTTAAGGGTGAAAGCAGCGATTCTTTGCTTAAACTTTAATCTGTTATTTCAATAAATATTTGCTCTGTGGTTCTTATATATTTGACATATATTTATCCTTATCGAGCCCTCTTTGGATTTTAGTCTTCAAATTTATTACTATATATATATATATATATATATACATATATTTCTTTAGGTTTGTACTGACACGTAAATAAACCCCTAATGTGTGATGTAATAATATTCGTGGTATAGACGATGGCCTGTTGAAATTGTGGAGTTCCCGCTAGAGATCCCGGGGCCAAAGTTAGCTACGTTCCTAGAGTACTCTGAAAAATTAATTTCGATTTCTTTCGCTGGACAACACCACTCGAGACTGGCTGACTCATGGTGGTGGGTGTGCTGGCGGGGTCTCCCAATCGAATTCTTTACTCTATATCCCATCCTAATATCTTATCGAGTAAAAAAATATTTTCATATAAGGCTCTCTCCGTAAGTTCATTAAATAAATAAATCTCGCGACCTCTTTTTTCAATTTACCATTTTGCAATTAAATATTTTTAATTTAATATAATTTCATCCTATGACTCGCAACATAAGTTTAACATTCCAATCTTCGGTTCACAGATTAGACCATACAGACACTCATTATAGATTCTTTGGGTAGCATTTTTTTCGCGGCATTTTCTAACATGAATGTAGTTTGACCCTTACACTACACTTCTTTCTCCCTTTCTTTTTTTCTTCCCCTTCTTCTTTGACGGAGTGGTGGTAGCGCATTATAAGCCTTCGCCCCCTCACCAGATATTCATTGGTAGTTTTCAGTTGCCAACACTTTGAGGGCGGCTGGCTGAGAAGCTAGTTGGTCAGCTGTCCTCTCTGTCTCTGATTTTTCGGACCCATGGCTTTTTACATATTCCTTTGTTATATTCCAATACCTGATGATATCACCGGATTCATATGGAACCCGGTCATTGCATTGAAATGATCATAGTATAATAAACCTTTCAAGGATTTACACCAGTCCAACCTCCTGTTATTTCATTTATATATATATATATATATAAACCGTACGTACGTAGTCCCGCGCTCCTTACTTTATGGTAGTTTATATTAGGTCACTTAAAATTTGGAAATAGTCGCCTCAATGCAGATAACTATCATAATGGTTGAATAAATCGGGTATATATATATATATATATATATATATATATATTCAAAATATTAACAAAATAGATATTCTTGTGATCAATTATATTTTATTATACATATTTCAGAGGTACTGAGTTAAGTTCAACAGTACGTCCTCATCAGATAAAATAAAATGATACATGACATACCCTGAGATATTAGATGGTTAAGATTCAGTCATGGTAGTAATTAACTTATGACAAAACTCAATATTTATACCCTAATATTGAGAAGATGAGATAACATAATACAAACAATAGAGAGGGTGCGTGTAATAGGGTTTAAGAAATACATGGCATCAATATAACAGTTATAACATTTTTTAATTTTAAAAACTACTGGAAAAAGATGAGGGAAAGGAAAGCATAGAGGAAGAAACAGCTGATGTGATAATATATTTAGTAGGTGGTTTGATAAAACAGATCAAAGATGATTAAAGAGAGAGAGAGACAAAGGGTAGTAATTTATGTTCAAGTTTATATACACAGATTTCCATATTTGTAACAACATGTCCAAAATAATATAGTTGGCGGTTAATTTTCAAAATATTTAATTTAATTTATTTCAGGGTAATGAATAATATTTTAGGTTCTAAAAGTTAATAGATATTTGCATTAATATTATAATATAATTATGTTTAATTTCTAAAATTCAAATTTTATGAAAACAAATTTAATGATTTACGAAACACGAGAAAGAAAATACATATAATGTTTCTCTATCTTCACGAAGGTAATCTATACCAAAATTATTTATAATATTGACAACAGTTTCTATAATATAATTTGTAAAATAATTATAGTTATAATTATTAAAGAATTTATTGTTAAATAGTTTGAGTGCCTAAAGTATCAAACGGCCTTATAATTAAACTTAAAGAAGTCCAAATTTTTAATTATATATATGTATCGATAAAAAAATAGAAAGATTATAGTTTATTATTTGTTTATAATTGAGATGATACCTTTCAAATATATATAATATAATATAATAATGCAATAATGAGGTGATACCTTTCAAATATATATAATATAATATAATATAATAATGCAATAATGCTATATAGTAAATAAGTTACAGAAAATATTGATAAAAAATATATATAGTTAATAATGTTGTTAAAAATATCGCTAAATAATTAATGTTTTATATCAATTATTTTCATTTAGTTGATATACACTATAAAGATATAAGTCAAAACTCTACGAGTCCTAATGATAGGGGCTAGATACAAAATAAATATACAAATAAAAGAAAATGAATTGTTTGCGACACTTAAAGGTGCCCAATTATAAATGTAATAGGGTTTTAATATAGTATAGAAAAGATATATCTAAGATATTTTAGCGAATGTGATATAAAGAGGAGCTAAATATTTGAAAAAGCCGAAGGTAATCTAAATTTAATTAAAATAAAATAAAATAAAATAAAGTAAGTTAAATTAAATTATATTATATTAAGTAAATGATTATATAAGTTCGACCTACCAGGGAGTATCAAACACTTATAACAATATAAAGTCATATGAGTGTCTAAATTATTTATAAATGTAACTACAATTATGTTACTACACTAGATAAAGATATTTGTACAACTATATAGAGATATTATTATAGGTATTAATGAAACGGTATACATTTAATAAGAATAATAATTATAATCATTATTAGTAATGCTATAATTGTAGTTTACCTCCAGTTCAGTGGAGAGATAGACCAATATTTATCGGCTATTAAGGTTTGTTATATTTATACCAAGATATACATAGAAAAACAAATGCAAATCTAACTTTCTGAGTCCCCCAAAACCCACTCAAAATGAGTAACATATATAAAATATGTAAACGCATGAATGATCCAAAGTTAAGTTCAATTATAATCAGTAAATTTACAAGTTAAATATCCAAACTATATACTTAAAACAGAGACAGATAAATAAAGATCTGAATCAAAATTATAAATATCCAAAAAACCATAAGGTATGTATACTTATCAAATAAACAAGTTATCAAACGAGTGTCCTTAATTCTAACATTAATTCTATCGTGAATGATTAGAAGATAAAGCATTATTAAAGTTTTATAGACCGTTATGACTTTTATGCCCAACAGTTGATAAGAGACGTCAAAAATCAGGCCTGATTGTTTACTGTTTTTTCCTGACATTTTGCGAGGCTTGGAATGCAGACAAAGCTTTAAGAAGGCAGTTTGAGAATAATTCACTTTTTTTGTTAATTAAGTTTTCACAATTAGTAATTATTAATAGGGTCTCCTTTGTGCAGAGGTTGCAGTTAATTGATGTGAAAGAGTTGGTATATATTTTACTATTACAAAGCTTCGTCCAAAAGATCGAGTATTTGAAATTTGTGTCTTTTAATGACCATATAAGTTGTGATAAAGAAGTCGAAGACTTCCTATTAAAATTCGAAAACGAGCATTTATGATTCGCAAATCTCGATTTAAATGTCGAAGAAGTTGCTCCTATGTAGTTGTATGTGTTGTTATTTGTTTTTACGGTGCATTTATACACCATTCTTTGATGTGTTCATTGAACCTTGTTTAACTTTTAAATATATATATATATATATATATATAAAATTTCAAGTTATCAATAATGTAGTGATAATATATCGTCACGTTAGAGATGAACAGCGTACGTGTAGGTTTGCTCAACGAGTATAAATTATATTCCGGAGAAAATGTAGAAAAGATTCATATAAAATGAAAGTGCTTTTATAAAGGAATTTATTAGGTATTGACATATGTTTCTGTAACAGACGGAATACCTATGTATCGCTGCTTGCGTAATCATATAATGTTAGCAAGTATTCGATAGCAAATGTATAATCAGTTGTCACTTCTTCAGAGATATTGGATAAATTGGAAAAAATCAGAAAAATCAAAGTATTTATATTAGTTGTAAGAAAGGAAGAAGAGAAGGGATAGTATATGACAGATGGCAATTCAATTTGCTGGTAAACAAGTATATAGAAGGTTTTTAATGAGAATACAATGAGTATATGGCTTATTTTATCTAAATAAGAATTTTTGGGAGTGCCTATTTTAATCTATATTTGACCAATTGAACAATGGACAGGGCTGGTCATTTGGTGTAGTAGTATTAATACATCTGTATTAATACTACTACACCAAATGACCAGCCTTGTCCATTATTCAATTGGTCAAATATAGATTAAAATAGGATTAAAATAGGATTAAAATAGATTAAAATAGGATTAAAATATAGATTAAACATGGTCAGTAGGGATGTGTGTGAATTGCAGTATGTTGACAGGTGAACAGTTCAGATGCCTATTAAGACAAGTGTGTGTGTGTGTGTGTGTGTGTATGTGTTTGTGTGTGTGTGTGTGTGTGTGTGTGTGTGTGTGTGTGTGTGTGTGTGTGTGTGTGTGTGTGTGTGTGTGTGTGTGTGTGTGTGTGTGTGTGTGTGTGTAGCAGAGTAATTCGTGGTAGAGGGATCGGTCAGTAGGAATGTGTCTGTACGTGTGTGGGGGATATTTTAACATGTTAAAAGATATTTTTCAGCTCTTGTCTTATACGGAGAAGTGTGTGTGTGTGTGTGTATATGTCTCTTTGTATGTTAGTGTACGCGTGTGTATGTGTGTGTGTGTATATATGTGTGTGTGTGTATGTGTGTATGTGTGTGTGGGGTGGGTGGGGGTGGGCGTGGACCAGTATTTTTGTGATACTGGTAAAAATGGTGTACATTATTCGATATTTTCAGTAAAAACGATTCTCTCAATAGAACATTAAAAACCTTAATAATAAAAGGTGTGAGTGAAGTGATATATAGTATTGTCATAACACCAAGGTGTGTGTGAGTGTCCAGATTGTACGTACTGCAAGGGGAATCCATTAGGCCTTGCCGTATTGGAATACTTGTGTACAAATATGTATGTGCTCATCAGTGTGCAATGCATGTGTGCGTATATGTATGTGTGTGTGTCGGCACGTTTATATCTATACACATCAAAAGGTATGCAAATTTGTGTATATTTGTGTTGCACCATAGAGCATGTGTGTTTACGTATGTCATTGTGTTTATATGTGGATAGAGATGTATGTAGGATGTATGCTGATGAAGGTATGTATGTTGACGTGTGTATGTTGTGGGTTCGTCTTAGGGAGAAGTGTTTAGACGGGGTCCGTATTTGTTAATAAAGTGAGATTCCTTGCTGATGCGCTGGGTGTGGGTGGCATTATCTTTAAATTTGTAGAGGAGAAATATTCTGAAGTTGGGATGATTTTGGGCGGCACAGGTATCAATGTGTTCACTCAGTGGTATTTACCTGTATTCCCGTATTTTAATTTGGGATCTATGGACAGTCATGCGTTGGCGGAGGCTGTATTTGGTATGGCCTATGTATTGTTCTCGACAACCTAAGCAAGTTAATACATATATTAGATTTTACTATAAAGCGTTGTCCTTCTTTGAAATAGAATTCCGAACCCTCTATTACTTGATGCATATGCCACAGTTGGGTCTATCGCATTTTTTTACTGTGGGTTTCGTTGTTGTGGTTGGCAGTACTTTGGCATGTATTAGGATATTTTTCATTGACTTAGATTGTCTTTTGCTCTTTATGATATCGTGTGTTCGTAGGATTTGGTTCATTCTATGGTCCTTTTTTTAACACAGGGATGTTCTGGAGGATGGTGTCAAAGGCCTCATTGTTGAGGGGCTTGTGTGTGGAGATGTATGGAAGAACTTTTAGTTTCGGTTGATTTACTTTAGGGTGTCTAAGGTCCTGGGTACTGAGTTTTAAAGCACGTTGGATTCCATTGTCAATTAGTGATGCAGGGTAGTCCCTGCCTATGAGTGTGTCCTTTAGTTCTTGTAGCCGCAAGTAACAGGTGTTTTTATTGGAGACTATAGTACAGATTCTCTTGGCTAAGTTGTAGGGAATATTAATTTTAACGTGTCTTGGGTGGCAAGAGTTGAAAGGAAGATATTGCTTGGAGTCTGTGGGCTTGTAGTATATGTCTGTTTCTATTTTTTTGTTATGAATTCTAATGAGGATGTCGAGGAAGGGGAGTTGTTGATGGCTGTATTCCATCGTGAAGTTAATATTCGTGTTGAGCCCATTTATAAGGGTGTGAAATTCTTTAAGTTTCTCGATGTTTTCGTGCCAAAGGATGAAGCAGTCATCTAGATATCGCTTCCAGTTCCTTTCTATGTGTAAGTGGAGAGTGTTTCCAAATTTGTTTAGTACTTTAGTGTAGAGGGTGATTTCCAGGTATCCCATGACTAGGTTGGCATAAGTGGAGGCTGTTTTCGTTCCCATAACGGTCCCAGATTTCTGCCTGTAGGGTTTGTTATTGAAAACGAAGTAATTGTTCTCCAAGATAAATTTGAGTTCCTCTATCACGAATTCTTTTTTGATGCGTTGTGGGAGTTCATTGACAAACCTACATTTGGCGCAAAATCAATTTTTAACATTCACATGACCTCTACCGACCAATCAAAATTGTTTTGACCACAAGAATTTTTGCAACACGAATTGGCGCGAAACTTATTTTAATACATCTGGAGCCACTTTTTTTCACATAAAAAAGGTAGAATTTCCAAAACTAATCAGATTAGAGCAAACATCACAGGCGCTCTATCTCAAAATTATTTTTGAAAAGCATTAGAAATGCGCAACCGGTAAAAACTTAAAACCAAAACTGAATACTAACTAATACTATTACTAATCTTTACTTATTCCTAATTAAACTATTTTCACTGGGAACAATTTGACAGCATTTTCTTTTCCTTTTATATATATATATATATATATATATATATATAGTATATATATACATATATATATAGTATCGGCCTGCCCGTCCAGCCATTGGGATGGCCTCATCGTTTGTCTAAAACAGCAATGTGTTATGACCAGCGGCGACGAATGGTGCCCGACAGACTGGTCGGTCAAGGTGATCAAGGTGATATATAGTATTTCTAGTATATATTAGAGAAGGCGTGTGGCTGATTGGTTAGAGAACTCGATTCGCAATCGTGAGGTTGTCGGTACGATTCCTGGACCAGGCGATGCATTAAGTACTTGAGAAAGACACTTTATTCCACATTGCTCCTTCTACCTGGAGTTGCGACCGATAGATAGTTTGAGCAAATGGAAAGACCAACGGAAACATTGTTTCCTCGGTCCGATTTGACGAAAGTCAATCGACAAAAAAAAAAAAAGTAGTATATATACACTATATATATACTATATATATATATATATATATATATGGATGTTCGCGTATGTATAGAAATATTTGAATACGTGAGTGTATGCATATATTTTTTATTTGTGTGTGCGCCTGTATACACTTGTGTGTGTGCGAGTTAACGTCATAAACCGGATGTAAAATAACGCCGTTTACGTTTATTGGAGTGGGAATTTACATGAGAAGTTTTTGGTAATGCGAAGGTAGGAAGAGTCCCTCTTTTACCAAGAACCAGTTCCAAGGAAGAAATATTTAGCAATACATCTATGTACAATTGATTGGTTTGTACCCATTAATTAATAATTAGACGCGGGGCTCACTGCGTCTGATTGCCAGCCGCAAGCATATGTTAAATAGCTGCATAGTCTCACATCTTAAGCCCAAACACACACACACACACACACACACACACACACACACACACACACACACACACACACACACACACACACACACACATATATATATATATACATATATACATATACATATATATATATATATATTTTTTATTTTATTTTATAGAAGGAACTTCTACAGGACTAGTACTGTTTCATTCAGATGAAATCTTCAGGAAGCAGCTTCCTGAAGATTTCATCTGAGTGAAACAGTACTAGTCCTGTAGAAGTTCCTTCTATAAAATAAAAAAATTTTACTCTGCCATGTATTGAGTACCTTACTTACTGTGGTTATCCCCGACTCAACCCGGGACCTACGTATATATATATATATATATATATATATATATATATATATATATATATAACGAAGGAAATGTGGTAAGGAACCAGGTGGACCATAACGCACCAAAGTACTCAATACTTGAGGTAGTAGAGTGGGTAATAGGAACCAGTAAGACCCCAACAGCTGAGCTCAAGCCGTTTCGACGGCTAATTCTGGACTAAGTCCAGAATTAGCCGTCGAAACGGCTTGAGCTCAGCTGTCGGGGTCTTACTGGTTCCTATATATATATATATATATATATATATATATATATACATACACACGCATATATACACATACATACTTATATATATTCATACATATATATATACATATATATATACATGCATATATACATATATATATATGTACATATATAATATACATACACTTAATATATATATATATATATATAGTGACGAAAAATAAGTCAATTGCATGAACTCATAATCCTTTATTTACTACTATATATATTTCGATGATAGCCATTGAATGGCTATGACCTCACCAGGCAGTTAGTCAGATATGCTAACTCTGTGTCTATGTGTTTATGGTATCAGTACCTTGGACATATGAGCTTGTTAGGAATAATTTAATGTTGTCAGCAGGAATAATCTTAATTCTCATTGGTCAGTTTGTAGATGCGAGTAGGGTTGGTATTTGACCTCAAAGAGGCTGGTGGTGTTGTAAAGTTCAAACCGTCAGGGAAGGTGACAATAGTTCCATATGACTGATTTCCTCAAAAAGCATTCCTGGTCAGATATATATTAAATTGATGTTTATAGTATGAAATTCGATATTACAGGTCATTCTTAAATTGAGGAATTTATGTGGGGTGGTACTACTGAAAATTATGGTTAGAGTAGAATACTAGAAAATTTACATATAAAAAGACTTATGTTGGTTGACTTGCACATACACTCACACCCACCCCTACACACACACACACACACACACACACACACACACACACACACACACACACACACACACACATCCACACATACAAATTGAGGAATTTATGTGGGGAGGTAATACTGAAAATTATGGTTAGAGTCAAATATTTAGAAAGTTTAGAAATTTTAGAAATAAAAAGACTTATGTTGGTTGACTTGTACATACACTCACACCTACCCCTCAGACACACACATGTACACAAACAAATCCATACAGGTGTGTGTATATATATATATGTACGCACAAGTGCATATATATATATACAACAGAGGCCCCCAAATCCAAGTATAAGGCAGACATAAAACTAGGTGGGTGTTATTTTTAAAGAAAAGTAAAGGGGTGTTTGGAAAAGTTATTGTTTAGACTAGACAAAAGTAGAGTGTGATATATATCTTCACAGCAATAGCTTGGGGGCTTTGGAGCTTAGGCGAATACCTTAGTACAGACGTATATACCCACCCACACTTTTATACCTCTGGATGCGCGTGTATGTCTATATACACATGTGCACTCATACAAGAGAGCATATACAAATATACTCTTAAGCATACACTCGAACATCTATCAATCCAACCTGGGGTATTAGTATTTCGTTGCGTTCACATGAGTGTGTACATTTACGTAATCCCAATATACACACACAATGCACGGTTGCGGGCACTCATTCATGCGTATAGGGTTAGTACCTTCGAATATAACATCAGTGATCTCAGTAGACAGGAGGGAGTAGTTAGCCTTGATAAGCATCAATAAATGCGAAACAAGGCCTTGTCGGCTTATCTCCCCTTGTTTGCTGAGATTAAAGTAAGTGAGTTTGTCACTACTCTAAAACAATAGCATACGGTCTTCAAAATGCTTTTAATTAAGCATAAAGTGTATTGCAAAATACATTATATATACATTCATATATATGTATATATATGAGATTTTGCATATCCGGAAAGTTTAACGGTTCAACCTCGTCATCCGAATATAACAAACATCAGCACTATTATCATGGCGACCACCACCTCCACCACCAACAGCAACAACAACAACACTACTATTGACGTAGATATAGATTTCTCTCGCCTTTGAACTATCGCCATCTTCTTCGACACCATCGCTACAATCAACTTAACCACCACCACCACTACCACCACCACAACCACCATCACCACCATCATCACAATCATCACCATTATAATAATCTTCCTGTTCATCAAGCTCATGATAAACATCATCAACACTATCATCATCATTCATCAAAACGACCACCTACTCCACCACCACCACCACCACCACCACCACCACCACCACCACAACTACTACTACCATGAACATCACTAATACATCACTAACATCATTGCCATCTCTACCACTATCATGATCAGTAAATGAGGGGTCACGACGTTGAGATACCGCATGTTAACTAGCGACATACTCTCACATTTGGTGGATTGGCAGTATCGGTAGAGGGTCGGACGCCATGCTTTGACGCATAGAGTTACGGCCCTTGCCATTCTGAGTTCAAATCCCGCCGAGGTTAACTTTGCCTTTCATCCTTACGGTGTCGATAAAATAAATTACCAGTAATACACTGGAATCATTGCTGGCCTTGTGCCAAAAGTAGAAACAATTTTATATCTTTATCTCATATCTTTTATCTGGAATTCTAATCATCAATATCGTCAACATTCTTATCCCTATCATCAGCATTATCATTACTACCATCAAAACAATCATCATCATCATCATCATCATCATCATCATCATATTATTTTTATAACACCGCCACTGCATCATTTCCGCTACTACCAACAATCCCACTACAAGTACATTCACTCCCATATAATACCAGCCACATGCTAATATATATATACATATATATATATATATATATATATTGTTATACTTTGAGAGGGTCATGTTGCCAATAAGAAACACACGCACCAGTTGCTTTCACTCCAATTTATTATAAATGAAATTTATAAATTTAAGAATTTATAAATTTCCGGTTGGCTGGTTGGTTCATACAATGTCAAAGTTCTTTCTTCACACATTCTGTGACCTCTTCAGTGACTGGGGATTCTTCTCTTTGTTTTGTGCCTCTCTTTTGTTCTGTCCTACGCCATCTTGTTTTTGTGTGTGTTGTGTGCTTAGTTTGCGCATGTGTTACATCCGAGTGTCTGTGTGTGTTTTTATTTGTTTATTTATTTGTTTATTTACATATTACTGGTTGGTTGTTTGTTCCATGTGCGTGTGTTTTCATTTTGTCCTTAATTGTAAGTTGTGATGTTGCTATTCCATTCATGTTTTCTATTTAATTTTGGTTGGAGTTCATTTATGTTTATTGCCTCTGTGATTTGTCTAAACATTGCGTCTTTTCTGTGTGTAGATTTAATTTTTATTTCTATGTTCTCTAATTTGCTCTTATGTTCTATTTTAACATATTGGTGGAGTACTGATGAATATTTTCTATCTTGAAGCTCTCGCCAGTGTTCATTTAATCGTTCTCCTATGCTACGAACTGTCCTATGTACACTATATTCTTATCTTTACATTGTCCTTCAGTACATCTTATGCTATATACTATGTTTCTAGTTTTACAGTTAATATGGGGGTTTAGTTTACAGATTATGCATTTCTTATCTATACAGGGGGGTCTTTGAAAAGGGTATGTATTACTAATAAGTGTGTTTATGGAGGTACCTGATCTTTCTACTATCTTAATATTTAGTTTAAGTTTATCTAGGGCCCTTCTAAATTTGTAAGCTAATTCACCTCTAGGGGTTGTATTGATGAAGATTACACTCTGGTATTTATTGCTATCATACCATGAGTTTATTCTATTAGCCTTATTCCTAGTTCTTTCTATTCTATTCCAAAATGTGCTCCTATACAATGGGCAGGTCCCATTTGTATCATTATTTACCATTTCTTCCCATTTGGTTGTGGCTCCTCTATGTACTATGATTTTATCTCTCTGATTGTAACCAGAGAACTGCATACGGTGGATGAAGTGTTGTATCTGTCTCTCTAGTTCTTTGGGGTTGCACATGCGGGACACGTTTCTCATCACCCGTACTAAATCCGCAATCAGTATGTTGATTTTGGTGTGATCCGAAACAGCTGAGTTTCGGTGGATCAGATATTTGGAAGTCATGCGTTTGGCATAATGGGAATGGGGGATTTGTTTTTTGTTATTAATGGTTTCTAACCAGAGCTCTGTGTCTAGTACAGGTAATCAATGATTGGGGTGTTTTCTTGGGTAGTCTATAGTCACTTTAATACTCTGGTGGATGTTTTTCTCTAATTCCTGAACGTTCTCTAGTGGGGGTGATTTTACTACCCTGTTTATATCATCAACGTAGCGAGAGTACATTATCAGGGTTAAGCGGTTGCTGTCTTCTAATTGTTCTTTTAGTTTATTGTCCCACCATACCATGAATAGGTTAGCTATGTCACCTGTAATGCTAACACCAATGGCTGCTCCCTCCTCTTGAGCATATGTTTTTCCATTCAATTTGAAAATATGATTCTTAAGGGTTAGTTTTATACTGGCCCCCACCGCATGTGCAATCATTTTCTTCAGTTCATCATGGTTTTCAGTGGTCCGTATGGCTGTGGTCCACTCGTTCAATCTTTCTGTGTGGGTTTTCTTGGCCATTGAGGTAATGGTAGGTGGTCTGCCTCTTTCTGGCCTTATGGGGCAGAGGTTGCTAAGGTCATACGTATCTAGATAATCATTACTATAAGTAAGTTTAAGTAGGGGTCCCAGCTCACTGGTATCAATCCCATGGAATTCAATATTGCTCTCACTGATCATTTCTACGCATTTCACCAGGGCAAAATCCACGCCAATGGATGGGTATAGGGACACAACATCCATTCTACCTATTATACAGTCTGTTAGGTCCCTAGATCGGTTATTTTCGCTGATTCTGCTGAGGAGGTCCTCCGTGCTGTCACATATATCCGGGGACATTTCAATGATGGGGCTTACGATCAGGGAGAGGAAGTAGGACAGTCTGTAGTTACTAGAAATGTTAGCTCCACTGACTGGCCGTGTTGGCGGTCCTGATACTGGGTCACTGTTCGTCTTATGGTCTTTTCGAAGCCCATACATCGCTGGCACGTCATTGTTCCAGGCCTGGAGGTTGTGGCAGTCCGTTTATAGGGCTGCATTATGTTTGTCCACATCATCATATGAGCGTTGAGGGTTTTCTTCCTATACTCATGCTCCTGTGGTGTTACTTCTCTTGTGTTAGTGATGTGGGGCTGTATTGCCTGGATGTAGTTTGACAGACTGTCAACCGACATTCTGCCAGACTTGTCTGTTTGAAAGCATGCAATCTCTCCATTACGCGAGCGCTACATGAGCTTACGCAAGCCATTTGCAGATTTTTCTCCCAGTTGCTGGGCTTCCATTCTATTTTGCTTCTTGCTATACTGTTCTATAATATTTCTAAGTTTAGATCTAGCTATATTAAATTGTGCTTCCGTTTGTTCATCGACCTGCGACGGCAATTGCGTGCGTTTGTTAAAAGCTAAAGTTGTGGCGTGGACTCGTCGTAGGTCGAAGGACATATCGGAAGGATTATAAAATGTAGAATTCCAGGCTGCTGCGTTATGTGTTCTATTGCTATTGTTATTGTTAGTTGTGTGGTTGTTTCCATTTCTATTTCCACCAACAGCCTCATGGTTGTTTCTATGTCTCTCATTATGACTCCTGTCTCTTTCCTCTGGCTCATTGTTATTATCTACTCTATTTTGTGTGTCTGTGTGTTGCTCCTTGTTATTTTCTCTGTCAGTATCGATAGTCTGCCTTCTTTCAATCTTTCCCTTACTTCTGTGTTACTGTCATTAACTGTTTTCTGTGTGTGTGTGTCTTTTAAGATTGTGATGGTGGTGAGAGACATGGCATTATATGGGAGTGAATGTATATATATATATATATATATATATATATATATATATATATATAAAGTCTAAAATCTGTTTTAAGCCAGAAGGATCATTTGGCCGGTTCTTATCCGGTTATTTGGTTTTTCATGGAGTAAAGTGACTGCTGAGAGTATAAGACTCCCCCTGGACAGGACACCAGTCAATCGCAGGGTTAAACCCCGAGCTATTGCTGGTACTCATTTTCAGCTGAGTATACTGGAGCAACGTGAAATGAAGTGTTTTGCTCAAGGACACAACACGCAACCCAGGAATCGAACCCGACATTATGAACGTATGTCCAACACCCTTACCACTAGACCACGTGCCTCCACACACACGCACACACACACACACACACACACACACACACACACATATATATATATATATATGTATACATATACACACATACACACACCCATGTGCCTTCATCAGCAATTCCTAGTGCAGAACCTTGTAACTATACATATGTTTATGGCCTCGTAGTTAACTCAAACCAAACTGTCGCATAAACCAAATGTAAAATTTGAATATGGACCTCTTTGTGTACATCTTCATTTCATATAGTTCTATTTATTTTGGATTCCAGAAATGCAAAATAGAAATTATATAACAATAACTATTTACGAAATGCATGAACAGTATATTTTGATATTCACCTCGGACACTATACTTCCGTTCGCTGTCAATTTTGCTCTTCCGAACATTCAACGGGGTACTTGAGTATGTTTGCATTGGTTCTGCATCAGGGCTTTACCCATTCGAGACTAATCCCCGAGAAATAATTCATTCTTTTTTTGGTGAACTTCCAGCCCACCTGGACTGGAGTCTCCACTTCAGTTCTTCTAATACTCCTGCTTACACACTATGTTTATCTGCAATGCGTGTTTACGCCTATGAAACGTCAAAATGAGAATCCCATATATGTGTATTTACGTGTACGCATGTGAACCAATAAATCTACACATGCGTACACATTGTGAATGCATTTGTGTGTGCATCCTTGACTAAATCCGAATTATCTACACAGTGTCTGTGTAGATATGTCGGTTTTGTGGCTTATATTATCACTGAGTTTGCGTGTTCAGTTTCCGTATATATGTATTTACATATGCGAAATTAACTGTACATGTGTTTATTTGCCTGCATGCTCACACTAACGTCCTTGACGTCATACTTATCTCTCCTTTCACCACACTTACTTCCTCTTTACAAATGCTATGATTTAAAACAAGTCCAAACATGTCTGCATTTTCTTGCTTCCATTTTTTTCTGAATTTGTTTCTCTATTTTCTGAAGAAGAGTGTAGCCCAAAACGTAATGCACTAATGCTTACATACCTCCTGGGCTATCATTTTCAGGTTTGGTCATTTTCCGTCGAGTCCTCGTTTTTTGTTGTTTTTTTATTTCGTTCACTACGAGGGTCGGCTGAAAAGTTAATATGCTGACCAAAATACTTTCATGGAATGACTAGACGAGATTTATTTTTTTAACATAGTCCCTGGAAAGAAGCAATGCAGCAGTTATCATTAAGAATTGAAATTAATGCATCCAAGATTTCACAGATCTATATTCAAGATTCACAGCTCTATATCCAAGATGGCCGACTGAATACGCACGTGTTTGTGTGTGTGTGTGATTGTGTGTGTGTGTGTGTGTGTGTGTGTGTGTGTGTGTGTGTGTGTGTGTGTGTGTGTGTGTGTGTGTGTGTGTATACAATTACAAACGAGGAAAAATGTTTTGGCGATGAGAAGGTTCAAGGGTTAGATGTAATGAGTGATGCTCAATTAAGTTCAATGTTGCAGGAGATCCAGTTCCGATGTGATTCAGATAGAGGTCGAATAAATTAGTTGGGTATAGAAACATTAGATAGGCAGCCATAAACAGAGGGACACATAGTGCGACAAAGAGTGAAAGAGTGAGACTGAAATAAGGGGAAAGAGATGGAGAGGAGTGTACACATGAAAGGAGAAGTGGGGAGTTAGGTGCAATGTAAATGGGTGTAAATTTCAAACCCTAAAACTTTGTCTGGGCAGCAGTCAATAGTATATATTCCTATCGTAATTACAATTGGTTAATTTCCATATGTATGCGTGTATGTATGTATGAATGTGTGTATGTATGTGTGTATGCATGTGTGTATGCATGTATGTATACATGAATTAAATATATGTATATATAAATATATATATATATATATATATAAATGTATGTGTGAATGTGTGTGTGTGTGTGTGTGTGTGTGTGTGTGTGTGTGTGTGTGTGTATGTGTGTATGTGTATGTTTATATAGAAGGGTATTTTAGTTAAAATTACTTATTCGAAGTCGCGGTACAGGGAGGTTATCAGATTTCGTTCTTCCTTTTTTCCTTTGATATTTTCATATTTAGATATGTATATTAGTTTATAATAAAATTCACAATTACACTCCAGTCTACACACACACACACACACACACACACACACACACACACACACACGCGCGCACACACACACACACACACACACATATATATATATATATATATACTTATACATCCACACACACATATATATATATACATGTATTCAGATATATACATATGTATAAGCATTAATAATTACACAGTGTAAAGTGAAATATGGTCTACATTTGATATTTGCACATACATACAGAAGATTATTTTACGCATATATATATATATATATATATATAATATATATATATATATATATATATATATATATATATATATATATATATATATATATATATATATATATATATATATATATATATATATATATATATAAATATATTAAAGAGTTAAACAAGATTCAATGAGTACATCAAAGAATGAGTTTTCAGTAGATTGGAAGCACTCTACAAAAAAATAATTTTCTAGAGTTATTAATATTAAAATACAAATATTAATAAAATAGATATTCTTTTGATCAATTAAATTTTATTATACATATTTAAGAGGTACAACAGTACGTCCTCATCAGACAAAATATAATGATACATGACACCTTGAGATGTTAAATGGTTAAGATTTAATCAAGGTAGTGATTAATCTAAGAGAAAACTCAACATTTATACCCTAATAATGAGAAAATGCGAAAACGTAATAAATTCAATAGAGGATGTATGAGTAAGAAAAACGTTGCTTAATGTGACAGCTATAGAGATTTTAAAATGTGGGATACTACAAGTTATGGTTATCTAGGAAAACATCTCTTGAATTATAACTGCTTATGGAGGCAACTGATAGAAGATTTAAAGGGAGGGATAGATAAAGGGGAGTAATATATGCAGAACATTTTTTTTTTCCTTGAAGGCTAAACGGTTAAGTTTCAAAATATTTAATTTATGTTATTTTAAGGGTGAAGAATCCAAATTTTAAGTTTTTTTAAAAGTTATTTATATTTATTAATTTTATAAATTCTATAAATGTGTTAATATTTCTAAAATTCTGAATTTTATGAGGACAAAATTTAAAGAATTTACTTGGCCAACGAAAGGAAAATTTACACTGTTGAATATTTTCCTAAATGTAATCTTTAACGAAAATTACCTATAAGAATGTCAACATTTTCGGTATGTAAAGCTTATGAAGTACTTATTGTTAGAAATATCTACAAATTATTTGTCAAGTAGTTAGTGTAATGATTAACGCAGATTTTACTAAAGTTAAATACATACATATATATAGAAGGAGTGTAAACGCATGGATGATTCACAGTTCGAAGGCTAAAGGAATAGGGGTGGGGAGTTCAGGTCGGGGGGTGAGTGGGTCTGGTGGGTGAAGATGGTGCGTTGTTCGACCGTGAGGTGGTTGGCGGGGGTTCCATGGCATTGCAGTAGGCCACAGACTATGAGGTGGAGGGCGGAATGTCCAGCGGAAGGCGTGCTGGACAGAGAGAGAGTGGCCGTTGAGAACATGGATGGTGATGTTTGTGATGTGGGGGCAGGTGTGGCAACGAGGCCTGGAGAAGGGAAGTGAACCGGCGGGGGCGGGATTGGAGGGTAGGGAACTGTGGACGAGGAGGGTGCGGAGATTGCGTGCGCGTTTGAAGGAGGGGAGGGGTGGGGATGGGAAGTTTGGGGAAGTTGAGAGGTCGGACTGGAGGAGGAGGATGTTGCGGTGGAGGGGTAGGGGGAGGAGTGGAGGTGATGGGGAAGGGGAGACGGTGGGTGTGCGGTGGCGTGGGGTGGGGCGGTGGAACGATGGACAGCACGGGCGCGAGTGAGGGCGGTGTGGACGAGAGAGGGGGGTAACCTCGCTGGATGAAATGGCTGACTAGGGAAAGGGCTTGGGACTCAAAGTCAGCATCTCGGCTGCAGAAGCGGCGGATCCGGAGGAGTTGGGAGTAGGGAATAGAGTGTTTAGTGTGTGTAGGGTGGGAGGAGGCGAAGTCGAGGTAGGAGTGGGAGTCAGTGGGTTTTAAGAAGGCGGAGGTGACGAGGGAGCGGTGGGAGAGGTCGAAGGCGCTGGAGATGTCTAAGAAGTGGATGTGGGTGGTGGAGGTAGAGGTGGTGAAGTGGAGGGAGGGGTGGAAGGAGCAGAAGAAGGAGAGAAAGGAGTCGAGCTGTTCTCGTGCGAGGGTCGTGGCTCCGATGTAATCGTCGATGTAACGACCGTACAGTTCTAGCGTGGGGCCGGTGTTCTGGGCAAAGATTTGGGCCTCAATATTTCCAACGAAAAAATTGGCATAGTTTGGGCCCATTATTGTGCCCATGGCTACCCCCCTGAGCTGTTGGTAAAACACACCCGAGAAGGAGAAGCAGTTGAGGGTGAGGACCAGCTCGGCGAGGCGAAGGAGGTGGGTGGGGGGGGGGGGGGTGGAGGAGAGGCGAAGGCCGAGGTAGTGCCGGAGGGCACGTAGGCCGTTGTAGTGGGGGATGACAGTCTAGAGGACTGGATATCTAGGGTAAAGAGGAGGGGATGTGGGCCGGGTAGGAAAGTGAAGGAGTCGAACAGGCGAAGGGCGTGGTTGGTGTCGGGATGAAGACGAAGATGGAGTGGGCGAGGAGGCGGTGGCATGAGGAGTTAAGGTGGGAAGGGTTGGGGTGAGTTTGTAGTCAAGGTTGCGGATGGTGGAGAGGGAGGAGCGGATGGAATTGCGTATTAGGAAGCGCGAGGATCGGGTGAGGATATGTTGGGTGGAGAGGGAAGCGGAGGGGGAGGTGTGGTAGTTTAGTCGGAAGCCAAGGGGGATGTGGTGGAGGTGGAGGCAGCGGCTGAGGAAATGCATGTGGTTGGAATGCCGGGTTTTGGCGAAGAGAAGGTAGGAGAGTTGGAGGGCCGAGGGGAGATTGCAGAGTGGGAGAAGGCTGTGTGGAGTTGGTGGATAAAATATCTCAGGCTGGGCATGGTGGGCGAGGAGTAAAAGCGGGAGGAGGTTGATGCGGGGTGGGGGGCACGGAGGGGTAAGGGCGAAGGGGTAGACAGAGACGGGGGAGGGAAAATCAAACATAAAAAAAACAAAAAAAATATCGTGAGGGGAAAGTATTCACAGGAAAGCAGGGACAAAAAAAAAACAAAAGCAAAAAAATCGTAATCAGAGATGAACACAGGATATCATGGAAAAAACATAAACTAAAATTCAAAAGCAGAAAAAATACAGTAATAAATAAATAAATAATGCAAATAGGAAAAAAGGAAAAAATAGGAAAAAGTAACAAGCAAAGAAAATGTTGTGGGGGACTATGGGGAAGTTCAGAGGGTGGTCACGGCGGATTAAATCGGGGTTGAGCCGGTAGTAAAGGTGGTATCCAAGGTGGTGTGGAAGCCGTGTAAGCGTGTATTGTATAGTGCAAATTTAGACGGGAACACAACAGAGAGGCAGACAAATAAAGGTTTATTAAGTTCACGCTCTTGAGAGTGTGTGTGTGGGGAGGGGGGGTGATGTTTCGGACATAAGCCCTTCTTCAGGAGTAAATAGGTTAGGAAGAGAGTTCCGAGGGTGTATGGAAATACATTTAGAGAAAAGGGGGGAAGGAGAACAAATAAAAATAAAAATAAACGTAAAAATAAACATAAGAATAAACTATAAGATGAACAAGTGGTGGAAGGGTGGTGGCGGGTAAGGGTGGTGGCGGGTGGAGTTGAGAGAGGGAGGCGGGGGGTCGAAGCGGGGAAGGCTGAAGGTGGTGTTTGTGTATGTGTGTAGGTGTACGTGAGTGTGTGTACGTGTGTATGTGAGAGGAAGAACGATATATATATATATATATATGAATAACAGTGACAGTAACAGGAGACAAGCCAGCTATTTAACTGCAACTACCACCAAACCACCGAGGAAGGGATAAACGAAAATGTTAGTTTTATATATATATGTAAACTATGTTCAATAACCCCTTCTAATTAATATACACCTTAATTTTATTATAAACTTTTTATCATATTTCCACTAGTATGAAGAAGTCGAAACATTTATCGGCAGAAACCGGTACTATAAATTAATTTAAAAGAATGTTTTGCTGTTATTCTATGAGAAAATCCTATCAGCATTTTCTACAGCTTTTCGTATTTTCTAATATATATATATATATATATATATATATATATATATATATATATATATATATATATATACATATACATATATATATATATATATATATATATATATATATATATATATATATATATATATATATATATATATATATATATATATATATATATATATATATAAAGAATTAGTATATCTACCAACATATATATACAGATGCATACCTATGCTAGCAAATATATAGGTTTTGTCTTAGTAACTTTGTGGTTCAATGCAAGGGGATGCAGAACAATAATATGAAAGACGTAAAACAAAAAAATTATAAAAATTAACTTACTTACTGAAATTTCACTCCAACTAATTAGTTTCTGAAAGGGAATAAATATGGTTTCCGAATGGAACAACATGGAGAAATTCTTTCGTCATCATGGAAGTCTAATCTCAGCTAAGTTCCCAGGCAATGCGTGGACACAGGGAACATATACAAAAATAATTCAGTAGATGGAAAAAAGCAAAGCGTGGACTAAGTTCCACGACATTGAAAAAATCACTGCCTACCTGGTCGATGGCAAATTCAAAAGAATCAATCACGTGACATCGAGGTTAATCCGTGAGGAGTGGTGTGTTAATAATCCTCACTGATTAACCTCAATGTCACGTGATTGATTCTTTTGAATTTGTCACCGACCAAATAGGCAGTGATTTTTTCAATGTCTTGGAACTTAGTCCACGCTTTACTTTTTCCATCCACTGAATTATTTTTGTATAAGTTCCCTGTGTCTACGCATTGCCTGGGAACTTAGCTGAGAATAGTCTTCCCTGATGACGAAAGGATTTCTCCATAGTTGTTCCATTCGGAAACCATGTTTATTCCCTTTCAGAAACTAATTAGTTGGAGTGACATTTTAGTAAGTAAGTTAATTTTCATAATTTTCTTATTTTACGTCTTTCATATATATATATATATATATATATATATATATATATATATATATATATATATATATATATATATATATATACATATATATATATATATATATATATATATATATATATATATATATATATATATATACATATATATATATATAGTATAAAAGAGAAAACACAGGTAAATATTAAGAGAAGGATTTTATCCAGGTATTTACGACCGTTTCATTGGTAAGTGCAACTTTATATTCCTATACTGCAAATATCAGCCACTCAATTATAATTGTTGTTCACAGTCCAAATTTTCAAAATAGTAAGTTGCTCTTGAAATAATTCTTAATATATAGAGAAAAACATTTATTTGGAATTGTATTTACTAGTATAGAGAGAGAGGAATCAGAAGGTGAGGGGACAGACGGAATAGTATAGAGAGAGAAGAAGGGGGAAGAGGTAGCAGGTAGAGTGACAGACTGAGATGGAGGGAGGGGTAGAGGTGCAAGGATTCTCTGGTCAGTTTTGATAGCAGACTTCATGTCGTGGAATGTAGTGAGTTAAAGAGAATTAAATTGATCATAGTGGGAGGGATGGATAGAGAGGGAGAGAGAGGGAGAGAGAGAGGAGGGAGATATAAAGAGATAAATATATATATATATATATATATATATATATATATATATATATATATATATATAAAATAAAGATAAAATAATAATGACAAAAATAAAAGCAAAGAAGGGGGTGAGAAAGAAGAAAAGAAAAGATAACCAAGAAAGTTACTCTACTACGCTTAACATAGCATACCACATAGCTAGTAGCAATAAAAGAAAAATTAATTCTTACTTCCAACAAACTAAATCACAACAGGCGATAAACCTTCATAATAACATTATATCAATTAACCCTAATAACAATAGTAATAATAGTAATAGCACTAGTGTAAGTAATAACGCTGGGAACATCAACCCCCATAACTATAATCCTATAGCTACCATCCGGATTTCTACACAACATAATATCCGGCAGACTAACCCAGAATAATTGTAACTGTAGATAAAATAGAACCTGCCCTTTAGATAAAAAAATGCTTAATCAAGGATATAATATACTCATGCACGGTCACAACTAGCAACTCTTCTGAAATCTATATAGGCTCTACTTCAAACTGCTTCAAAACTAGATACAATTCGCACCTCCACTCTTTCAAAAAACACAGTTTAGCCAACTCCACTTCACTATCTAGCTACATAAACTATCTAAAAACTAAAAATAAATCTTATACACTTAAATGGGAAGTGATAGGTAACGCGACATCGTACAAACCACCTAATACATTTTGTAACCTCTGTCTACTAGAGACCCATACTATTATCTTCTCAAACCGTAACCTCCTTAATAAAAAATCAGAAGTGTTCGCGTCTTGCCAGCACCGCTTCCGACTCTCCTTCCAAAACTTTAAACCCAATATATAACAATGTCAGACTTGAAACCGTCACCACCTCTAGCAACAAACCTCAAGAGCACACCTTACACCACATCTCCACACTCAATGATCCACATTAACACAAATAGTGAATTCCTTCTAGAACCTTTTACCCTAGAGATATCCCCATGTACATCTGCTTTTGGTATAATTGCCTTCAATTACTTAGACTACATTACACCACTATATAATTAATGTAAACTTTAAACACTGAATGGGTTGTGCTAATGTTGTTCTGTGTATGGAGTGCCATCATTGGATAAATGGAAGATTAATTAATTTATTAACATAAAGAACTATATAAGCTTTATGCTGGGTACAATGAATTATGTGCAAGTGATATATGAGTTGTACATACATGTATGACTTGATGGTCAGATTGGTGACATTGTAAGTGAGAATTAATCTCTGGTCTACCCTAGTGATATTTACCTTTGCCATGCAATCTGACATGCACTGACCCAGAGCTTACCGGGAGTTATATATAGAAGTGATTATAATAAAACCCTGCCAGGTTCTGCGGGTAGACTACACTTACAAAAATCATTGATTTGGGAATCTGACTCTTCATGTAGAATATTCAGTTGTGGCACTCTATGATAGAGGGTAATCATCCTAATATGAACACCTTTAGTACTTCTTCATAGACTAGACTGTAATTTAAAGATAGGATACTTATACTTAGAAACTGTTTATAACCTATATGATAGAGACTCATGTGTGATACCATTTAATGTACATTAGGATAATATATTTTAGTTATAGAAATCAGCTAGTTACCTCCCCTCACGCATTAACTCCCCTTAATCACACACACACATTTCCGGAAAATAATACGATGTTAAGCCTCGCAACAAAAACAACCTGCTCTATAATATTGGATTAAAGAACATCAAGCTGTAATATTCCAACCTAATTCATCAAGCATCCAATATTGAATCATCGTAGATTATGTGAAGAACATATAATCTATATATTACGTTTCCTGGATTGTGAAAATGGTGGTGTATACGAAAAACCATAACACTGTTTTGCTTCTCATAACTTAATATTTTAAATATTTCTCTGCACACAAGCTTCTATATCATACATATAAAATACTATACAACCCCCATAATACTCTTGATTGCCCGCTTAAAGTGCTTATATTCCATATAACACCTTACCGCACTATAATCTTATATAAATAGGACACACGTGCATGCCCCACGTGTAACTAACTACTTCTAACTATCCTCCTGCATCATCTTCGTAAACTGCCAATGTTGTATTATAACTTTAATTTTGTTGTAATGTTCTTTTAATATGACTTTAATCTTTAAATGTAAACTGCCATGCTTAAATATTATAATGGATGTTAACCCACTGTGCATCAATATATACATATGTTTCTGTATGTCTCTTGTGTTGAAAAGGAGGTCAAGTATGTAAACAATCATTGAAAAATTGCTCCGAAGACTTCAAATCTCGGTTTGGAAGAAACAATTGTAAGCGAATAAATGATTTGAACAGAACTTTGATTCATGTAATTTCTATATAACTGCTCTGTAGAACAATTGATGTTATTACATTGAGCTATTTATCTTACTGGTATTAAGGTAGTAATAAATTACTGTCTTTCACTGTTTAGGGCTTAAAATATATATAACTATAAAAGGTTTTAGTATATACATAACCATAAATAGTATCCTTAATACTATATATATATATATATATATATATATATATATATATATATTAAAGAGTTAAACAAGATTCAATGAGTTTTAGAAAGAATGAGTTTTACAGTAGATTGGAAGCACTCTACCTTGATTAAATCTTAACCATTTAACATCTCAGGTTATATCATGTATCATTATATTTTGTCTGATGAGGACGTACTGTTGTACATCCGAAATATGTATAATAAAATGTAATTGATCAAAAGAACATCTATTTTATTAATATTTGTATTTTAATACATATATACATGATATATATATATATATACATGATATATATATATATTATATATAGGAACCAGTAAGACCCCGACGGCTGAGCTCAAGCCGTTTCGACGGCTAATTCTAGAGTCCAGAATTAGCCGTCGAAACGGCTTGAGCTCAGCCGTCGGGGTCTTACTGGTTCCTATTACCCACTCTACTACCTCAAGTATTGAGTACTTTGGTGCGTTATGGTCCACCTGGTTCCTTACCACATTTCCTTCGTTATATTATATATATATATATATATATATATATATATATATATATATATAAATATATATATATAAATACACATATATATATATACATATATATATATATATATATATATGAATGTAGATATGGTGTATTCGGTAATACACTGTATGCTTAATTAAAAGCATTTTGAAGACCTTACGCTATTGTTATAAAGTAGTGACTATGTCACTTACTTCTTTTTTCAACATTCAAAGGGAGCTCAGCTGACAGATCTCTGTTTCATACTGTTGGTATTCCTCAGAGCTTAGCACTCTTTTTGTTTGTTGAAAATTATGAATGTTGGATTCTTATAGAATTCCAGTAATAATGAGGAACTGATTATACAGAGCGGTTGCCGGTCCAGCAAAAATTGAAAACTAGAATTGGTGCTTTGAAATAGCGGTATATATGAAGGTATATATAGTGTATTTGGTAATACACTGTATGCTTAATTAAAAGCATTGCTCCTTTTGTTTGTTAAAAAAAGAAGTAAGTGACATAGTCACTACTTTAAAACAATAGCGTAAGGTCTTAAAAATGCTTTTAATTAAGCATACAGTGTATTACCAAATACACCATATATACATTCATATATACATCGCTATTTCAGAGGACCAATTCTAATATATATATATATATATATATATATATATATATATATATATATATATATATATATATATATATATATATTGTAACCATAGACTCAAAGAGAAGTTTTCGCACTACAAATCAAACCCTTAACCTCTTACTACCAACTGACAAAATACATATACTTAAACTTTATACCCTCTTGTATCTAAACCCTTTTAATTACCCACAAAACCAATGCATATATCCCTCGCTTCTCCCTCTTCTATTTCTTCGTTTTCTTCCTTCCTTCCCTCCCCTTCTTGGCTATCTTTTCTTTTCTTCTTTCTCACCCCCTTCTTTGCATTTATTTTTGTCATTATTATATCTCCCTCCTCTCTCTCTCCCTCTCTATCCATCCCGGCCACTATGATCAATTTAATTCTCTTTATCTCACTACATTCCACGACATGAAGTCTGCTATCAAAACTGACCAGAGAATCCTTGCACCTCTACCCCTCCCTACATCTCAGTCTGTCACTCTACCTGCTACCTCTTCCCCCTTCTTCTCTCTCTATACTATTCCGTCTGTCCCCTCACCTTCTGATTCCTCTCTCTCTATACTAGTAAATACAATTCCAAATAAATGTTTTTCTCTATATATTAAGAATTATTTCAAGAGCAACTTACTATTTTGAAAATTTGGACTGTGAACAACAATTATAATTGAGTGGCTGCTATTTGCAGTATAGGAATATAAAGTTGCACTTACCAATGAAACGGTCGTAAATACCTGGATAAAATCCTTCTCTTAATGCTTACCTGTGTTTTCTCTTTTATACTATATATATATATATATATATATATATATATATATATGAAAGACGTAAAATAAGAAAATTATGAAAATTAACTTACTTACTAAAATGTCACTCCAACTAATTAGTTTCTGAAAGGGAATAAACATGGTTTCCAAATGGAACAACTATGGAGAAATCCTTTCGTCATCAGGGAAGTCTATTCTCAGCTAAGTTCCCAGGCAATGCGTGGACACAGGGAACTTATACAAAAATAATTCAGTGGATGGAAAAAAGTAAAGCGTGGACTAAGTTCCAAGACATTGAAAAAATCACTGCCTACTTGGTCGGTGGCAAATTCAAAAGAATCAATCACGTGACATCGAGGTTAATCAGTGAGGAGTGGTGTGTTAATAATCCTCACTGATTAACCTCAATGTCACGTGATTGATTCTTTTGAATTTGTCACCGACCAAATAGGCAGTGATTTTTTCAATGTCTTGGAACTTAGTCCACGCTTTGCTTTTTTCCATCCACTGAATTATTTTTGTATAAGTTCCCTGTGTCCACGCATTGCCTGGGAACTTAGCTGAGAATAGACTTCCCTGATGACGAAAGGATTTCTCCATAGTTGTTCCATTCGGAAACCATGTTTATTCCCTTTCAGAAACTAATTAGTTGGAGTGAAATTTTAGTAAGTTAATTTTTATAATTTTCTTATTTTACGTCTTTCATATTATTGTTCTGCATCCCCTTGCATTGAACCACAAAGTTACTAAGACAAAACCTATATATTTGCTAGCATAGGTATGCATCTGTATATATATGTTGGTAGATATACTAATTCTTTATATATATATATATATTAGAAAATACGAAAAGCAGTAGAAAATGATGATAGGATTTTCTCATAGAATAACAGCAAAACATTCTTTTAAATTAATTTATAGTACCGGTTTCAGCCGATAAACATTTCGACTTCTTCATACTAGAGGAAATATGATAAAAAGTTTATAATAAAATTAAGGTGTATATTAATTAGAAGGGGTTATTGAACATAGTTTACATATATATATAAAACTAACATTTTCGTTTCTCCCTTCCTTGGTGGTTTGGTGGTAGTTGCAGTTAAATAGCTGTTACTGTCACTGTTATTCATATATATATATATATATATATATATATATATCGTTCTTCCTCTCACATACACACGTACACACACTCACGTACACCTACACACATACACAAACACCACCTTCAGCCTTCCCCGCTTCGACCCCCCGCCTCCCTCTCCCAACTCCACCCGCCACCACCCTTACACGCCTCACACCCTTACACGCCTCACACCACTTGTTCATCTTATAGTTTATTCTTATGTTTATTTTTACGTTTATTTTTATTTTTATTTGTTCTCCTTCCCCCCTTTTCTCTAAATGTATTTCCATACACCCTCGGAACTCTCTTCCTAACCTATTTACTCCTGAAGAAGGGCTTATGTCTGAAACACCCCCCCCCCACACTCTCAAGAGCGTGAACTTAATAAACCTTTATTTGTTTGTCTCTCTGTTGTGTTCCCGTCTAAATTTGCACTATACAATACACGCTTACACGGCTTCCACACCACCTTGGATACCACCTTTACTACCGGCTCTCAACCCCGATTTAATCCGCCGTGACCACCCTCTGAACTTCCCCATACTCCCCCACAACATTTTCTTTGCTTGTTACTTTTTCCTATTTTTTCCTTTTTTCCTATTTGCATTATTTATTTATTTATTACTGTATTTTTTCTGCTTTTGAATTTTAGTTTATGTTTTTTCCATGATATCCTGTGTTCATCTCTGATTACGATTTTTTTGCTTTTGTTTTTTTTTGTCCCTGCTTTCCTGTGAATACTTTCCCCTCACGCTATTTTTTTTATTTTTTTTTTATGTTTGATTTTCCCTCCCCCGTTTCTATCTACCCCTTCTCCCTTACCTCCGTGCCCCCACCCCGCATCACCCCCTCCCGCTTTTACTCCTCGCCCACCATGCCCAGCCTGAGATATTTTCTCCACCAACTCCACACAGCCTCAAAATCCCCCCCTCCTCCCAAACTGCAATATCCCCTCGGCCATCCAACTCTTCTACCTTCTCTTCGCCAAAACCCGGCATTCCAACCACATGCATTTCCTCAGCCGCTGGCTCCACCTCCACCACACCCCCCTTGGCTTCCGACTAAACTACCACACCCTCTCCACCCAGTAGCGTGAATAGGGTTATCGACAACTAGAAACAGCAGTCAAGTCCTTTCAACAGAGTTAGCTCTACAATTAAGGAGCCGTATTTATATATCTATATCTAAAATTAAGATAAATCAAATGAATTTAATCCAAATCAAAATTATGGGTGTCATGCCAGAAAGACATGCGCCATATCACCTGCAAAATAAGCTCTAAGATTCTAACGAGTAGGTCAGAGCATTTTATAATTACTAGAAATTGATTAACATATAAATAAACATGAATAATCACAGGAGATAATTTTTACAAGTGTGCAACCACACATAGCTAGGTAGGTAACTAAATAAAGTTGACCAGAACTTCAAAAATAGATACCTTATAATATGATTAATCTTCCCTGTATATATTCCATTAAAGAAATATATTTCACCAATTAATCAGATGGTAAACCACGGATGCCGATACTTTGATTTTCAACAAGGAAGAAGTTCCAGCGATCCGTGTTTACACTTCAAGTTCAAATCAGCGACTGGCCACTGGTGTTTGTGGTGGTGGGGGTGGTGTTGATGGTTGTGGTGTCGTTGGTGGTGTTGGTGGTATAGGTGGTATAGGTGGTGGGGCTAGTGTTGGTGGTGTCGGTGTTGGCGGTGTTGGTGGTGGTGGTGTTGGTGGTGGTGGTGTTGGTGGTGATGTTTGTGGTGGTGCTGCTGGTTGTGGTGGTGGTGGTTGTTGTGGTGGTGGTGGTGTTGGTTGTGGTGTTGGTGGTGTTGGTGTATTTGTGGTATTGGTGGCGGTGGTGTCTGTGTGGGTGGTGTTGGTAGTGGTGGTGTTGGTTGTGGTAATGTTGGTGTTGCTGTTGGCGGTGGGGTATTTGGGGTGGTATTAGTGGTGGTATTGGTGGTGGGGGTGGTGTTGGAGGTTGTGTGGTGGTGGTGGTGGTGGTGTTAGTGGTGGTGTTGGTGTTGGAGTTATTGGTGGTGGTTGTGGTGTTGCTGCTGCTGGTGGTGGTGGTGGTGGTGGTATTGGTGGTAGTAGTGTTGCTGGTGGTGAAGTAGGTGGTGGCGGTGGTGGTGCTGGTGGTGTTGGTGGTGATGTTGGTGGGGATGGTGTTGGTGGTGGGGCTGTTGGTGGTGGTGGTAGTGGTGGTTGTGGTGGTGTTAGTGGTGGTGGTGTTAGTGGTGGTGAGGGTGGTGGTGGTGGTGGTATCGTTGGTGGTGCTGGTGTTGGTGGTGGTGTTGATGGGGGTGGTGGAGGTGGTAGTGTTGATGGTGGTGTTGGTGGTGGTGGTGTTGGTGTTGGTGTGGTGGTGCTTGTGATGGTGGTGGTGTTGATGGTGGGGTGGTGCTGTTGTTTGTGGCGATGTTGGGCGTGCTGTTGTTAGTGGTGGTGTTGCTGGTGGTAGTATTAGTGGTGGTATTGGTGGTAGTGGTATTGGTGGTGGTTGTGGTGGTGCTGGAGGTTGTGGTGGGGGTGAGGATGCTCGTGGTGGTATTGGTGGTGGTGGTTGTTGTGGTGGTGATGTTGGTAGTGGTGGTGTTGGTGGTGGTGGTGGAATTGGTTGTGGTGGTGGTGTTGTTGTTGTTGGTGGTGGTGGAGGTGGTGTTGTTGTTGTTGGTGGTGGTGTTGTTGTTGTTGATGGTGGTGGTGGTGGTGTTGGTGGTGATGATGGTGGGGCTGTTGGTGGTGGTGTTGGGCGGTGTTTGTTTTGGTGCTGAAGTTGGTGGCGGTTGTGGTGGTGGTGGTGGTGGAGGTGGTGTTGGTGGTGGTTGTCTTGGTGGTAGTGTTGGTGGTGGTGGTGTTGGTGGTGGTATTTGGTGGTGGTGGTGGTGTTGGTGGTGGTGGTGGTGGTGTTGGTGTTGGTGGTGGTGGTGGTGTCGTTGTTGGTGTTTGTGGTGGTGGTACAGGTGGTGGTGCTGGTGGTGTTGGTGGTGGTGGTGTTGGTGGTGCTGTTGGTTGTGGTGGTGGTGGTGGTGGTGGTGTATTGGTGGTGTTGGAGGTGGTGGTGTTGGTGGTGGTGTTGTAGGTGGCAGTGTTGGCGATTGTGGTGTTGGTGTCATTGTAGGTGGTGAGGGTGTTGGTGGTGCTTGTGATGGTGGTGTTGTGGTGGTGGTGGTAATGGTGTTGGTGGTGTTGGGGGGGGGGGGGGGGCTTGGAGGTTGTGTGGTGGTGGTGGTGTTGGTGGTGGTGGTGTTAGTGGTGGTGTTGGTGTTGGAGGTATTGGTGGTGGTTGTGGTGTTGCTGGTGTTGTTGGTGGTAGTTGTGTTGGAGTTGGTGGTGATGGTGGTGTTGGTGGTGGTGGTGTTGGTGGTAGTGGTGGTGGTGCTGGTGGTGGTGGTATTGGTAGTGACTGTGGTGGTGGTGGTGTTGGTGGTAGTGGTGGTGGTGGTGTTGGTGTTGGTGTTGGTGGTTTTGTAGGTGGTGTTGGTGGTGATGGTGGTGGTGGGGTCGGTCGTGGTGTTGCTGGTGGTGGTGGTCGTGTTGTTGCTGGTGTTGGTGGTGGTGGTATTGGTGGTGGTTGTGGTGGTGTTGTTGTTGTTGTTGGTGATGGTGGTGTTGGTGGTGGTGGTGTTGGTGGTGGTGTTGGTGGTGGGGGTATTGGTGGTGGTTGTGGTGGTGGTGGTGGTGGTATTGGTGGTGGTTGTGGTGTTGGTGGTGGTGTTGGTAGTGGTGTTGCTAGTGGTGGTGGTGGTGTTGTTGCTTGTGTTGGTAGTGGTGGTATTGGTGGTGGTGTTGGTGTTGGTGGTGGTGGTGTTGGCGGTGGTGGTGTTGGTGGTGGTGATGGTGGTGTTGGTGGTGGTGGTATTGGTGGTGAGTGTGGTGGTGGTGGTTTTGGTGGTGGTTGACTTAGTTGTGGTTGTGGTATTGGAGGTGGTGATGGTGCTGGTGGTACTGCTGGTGGTGCTGGTGTTGGTGTTGGTGGTGGTGATGGTGGTGGTGTCGTTGGTGGTGTAGGTGGTGGTGGTAATGGTGGTAGCGCTGGTGTTGGTGGTGTCGGTGTTGGCGGTGTTGGTGGTGGTGGTGGTGGTGGTGGTGGTGGTGGTGGTGGTGTTGGTGGTGGTTGTTCTGGTGGGGGTGGTTTCGGTTGTGGTGGTGTATTGGTGGTGTTGGTGGTGGTTGTGGCGGTGGTGTTGGTGGTGGTGGTGGTATTGGAGGTTGTGGTGGTGGTGGTGGTGTTTGTATGGGTGGTGGAGGAGGTGTTGTTGGTGGTGATCGTGATGGTGTTCGTGTTGGTGTTGGTGGCTGGGGTAATGGTGATGGTGGTGGTGGTGGTGTTGGTTGTGGTGGTGGTTGGGGTGGTGATGTATTGGTGGTGTAGGTGGCGGTGGTGTTGGTTGTGGTATTGTGGGTGTTGCTGTTGGCAGTGGGGATATTTTATTGTGGTTGTGTAGGTGGTGGTATTAGTGGTGGTGTAGGTGGTAGTGTTATTGGTAGTGGTTGTGGTGGTGGTGGTTGTGCTGTTGTTGTTGGTGGTGGTGTTGGTGGTGGTGGTGTTGGTGGTGATGGTGGAGTTGGTGGTGTTTGTGTTGGTGATATTGTGCTGGTGGTTTATTGTGATGATGTTGGTAGTGGGGGTTTTGATGGCGGTGGTGGTGGTGTTGGTGGTTGTGGTGGTTGTGTTGGTACTGTGGTGTTAGTGCTGGTGTTGGTGGTGGTTTTCGTGCTGCTGGTGTTGGTGGTGCTGGTGGTGTTGTTTGTGGTGGTGGTTGTGGTGGTGTTGGTGGAGGTATTGGTGGTGGTGGTGTTGCTGGTGGTTGGGGTGGTGGTTGTGGTGGTGTTGGTGGTGGTATTGGTGGTGGTGGTGTTGCTGGTGGTTGGGGTGGTGGTGTTGGTGGTAGTGTTCGTGGTGGTGGTGTTTTTGGTGGTTGTGGTGGAGGTGATGTTTGTGGCGGTGGTTGTGGTGTTGGTGTTGATGCTGGTGGTGGTGGTGGTATTGGTGTTGTTGTTGTTGTTGGTGGTGGCGGTGGTGGTGGTCATGGTGTATTGGTGGGGTTGGTTGTGGCGGTGGTGTCGGTGTGGGTGGTGTTGGTAGTGGTGGTGGTGGTAGTGGTGGTGTTGGTTGTGGTAGTGTTGGTGTGGCTGTTGGCGGTGGGGGTATTTGTGATGGTTGTGGAGGTGGTGGTATTTGTGGTGGTATTGGTGCTAGTTTTGTTGGTGGTGGTGTTGGTGGTGGTGGTGTTGGTGGTGATGGTGGTGTTGGTGGTGTTGTTGTTGGTGGTATTAAGGGTGGTTGGGGTGCCGGTGTTGGTGGTGGTGGTGGTGGTGATGGTGGTGGAGTTTGTGGTAGTGGTGCTGCTGATTTTGTTGTTGGTGGTGGTGGTGTTGGTGGTGGTGGTGGTGGTGATCTTGTTGCTGCAGGTGTTGGTGGTGGTTGCTGGTGGTGGTGGTGTTGGTGATGGTGGTGTTGGTGGTGTTGGTATTGGTGGTGGTGCTGGTGGTGATGGTGTTTTTGGTGGTGGTTGTGTTGGTGGTGGTGGTGGTGGTGTTGTTTGTGTTGTTGTTGTTGTTGGTGGTGGTGTTGGTGTTTGCCGTGGTGGTGCAGGTGGTGGTGCTGGTGTTGTTCTTGGTTGTGTTGTGTTGGTGGTGGTTTGGTCGTGGTGGTGTTGTTGTTGGTGGTGTTGTTTTTGTTGGTGGTGATGGTGTTGGTGGTGGTGCTGGTGGTGTTGTTGATTATGTTGGTGGTGCTGGTGGTGGAGTTGGTGTTTTTGTTGTGTATGGTGGTGGTGGTGTTGCTCGTGGTGGTGGTGCTCGTCGTGGTGGTAGTGGTGTTGGTGGTGGTGGTGGTGGTGGTGGTGTTGGTGGTGCTGTTGGTTGTGGTGGTAGAATTGGTGGTGGTGTTGGTGTTGGTGGTGGTGGTGTTGGCGGTGCTGGTGTTGGTGGTGTTGAAGATGGTGTTGGTGGTGGTGGTGTTGGTGGTTATGGTGGTGGTGGTGTTGGTGGTTGTGTTGGTGTTGGTGGTTGTGGTGGTGTTGGTGGTTGTGTTGGTGTTGGTGGTTGTGATGGTGTTGGTGGTATTGGTGGTGGTTGTTGTGGTGGAAGTGGTGGTGGTGGTGCTTGTGGTGGTGGTGTTGGTGGTGGTGGTGGTGGTGGTGGTGTTGGTGCTGGTGGTATTGGTGCTGGTGTTGGTGGTGGTGGCGTTGGTAGTGATGTTGTTAGTGGTTTAGGTGTCGGATGTGTTGTTAGTGGTTGTTATTGTTGTTGTTGTTGTTGTGGTGGTGGTTGTGTTGGTGGTGGTGGTGTTGGTGGTGTGGTATTGGTGGTGTTGGTGGTGGTGGTGTTGGTGGTGTTGTTGTTGTGTGGTGGCGGTGTTGGTTTTGGTGGTGGTGGCGGTGGTGGTGGTTCTGGTGATGGTCGTGTTAGTGGTGGGGATGTTGGTGGTGGTGTTGGTGGTGGTGTTGGTGGTGGTGTTGGTGGTGGTGCTGGTGTTGTTGGTGGTGGTATTGGTGCTGGTTGTGGTGGTGTTGCTGTCGGTGGTGGTGGTGTTGTTGTATCTGGTGATGGTGGTACTGGTGGTCGTGGTGTTGTTGATGGTGGTGGTGGTGGTTTAGATTGTGGTGGTGTTGGTGGTGGCGGTGGTGGTTGTGGTGGTGGTTTCCTTGATGGTGGTCGCGATGGTTGTTGTGGTCGTGGTGTTGTTGGTGGTTGTGGTGGTGGTGGTGTTGGTGGTGGTGTTATTGCTGGTGGTTGTGGTGTTGGTGGTGGTGGTGTTCTTGATGGTGATGATAGTGATGGTGTTGGTGGTGCTGGTGTTGCTGGTGGTGGTGTTGGTGGTGGTTGTGTTGGTAGCGGTGGTGTTGGTGGTGGTTTTGTTGTTGCTGGTGTTTGTGGTGGTGGCGTTGTTGATGGTTTTGTTTGTGGTGGTGGTGTTGGTGGTGGCGTTGTTGTTGTTGTGTGATGGGGTTGGTGTTACTGGTGGTGGTGTTGGTGGTGGTGGTATTGTTGGTGGTTGTGGTGTTGTTGTTGTTGTTGTTGGTGGTGGTGGTGGTGTTGGTGGTGGTGGTGTTGGTGGTGATGTTGGTGGTGGGGGTATTGGTGGTGTTTGTATTGGTGGTGTTGGTGGCGGTGCTGGTGTTGTTGTTCGTGGTGGTGGTGTCGTTGCTGTAAGTGGTGGTGGTGTTGGTGATGTTGTTGTTGTTGTTAATGTTTGTGGTGGTGGTGTTGCTGGTGGTGGTGGTGGTGGTGTTGGTGGTTGTGGTGTTGGTGTTGGTGTTGGCGGTGGTGGTTGTGTGTTGTTGGGGGTGGTGGTGGTGGTGTTGGCAGCGTTGTTGTTGTTGGTGGTGGTGATTGTGTTTGTGGCGGTGGTGAACGTGGTGTGGTGACGGCGGAAATAGTAGTGATGGTGTTGGTGCCGGTTGTGGTGTTGGTGTTGGTGGAGTGTACCACTCGTGGGGTCGTTGTTTGGATTGATAGTGGCTAGTGTTGCTGCTACTGCTGCTGCTGCTGCTGCTGCAAGTGGTCGTGTATATTAGCGCACATTGTTGTGGGGTTTTTTTCATCTTCATCTCATCTCTGATCACGTAAACCTATAATCGAAGGCGTTCCAGGCATGACCATTCCGTCTTTCTACAATATCAAAGACAACATTATTCAATCTATTTCCTCTTTGAAGACGTTAGGTTGTGATTTGAAGGAATTTAGCCCCTATTTCTAGCAGTTCGAGCGCCTGCATGTAAGTTCCTTTGTATGATCGATTTAATAATGGTTTCTTATATAGGCACAAGGCCAGCAATTTTATTGGGGAAGGGAAAGTCGATTAAATCAACCCCAATGCATGACTAGTACTCTATTTTATCGACACCGTAAGGATGAAAGGCCAAGTTAAACTCGGCCGGATTTGAACTCAGATCATAAAGGACCGTAACTCTATGCTACAGAGCATGGCGTCCGACCCTCCACCGATTCTGCCAATCTACCGCCCTTATGATTGATTTAATGATCATATCTTTTAGTATGTATCTCTTTCATTTATTTTCCTTCATCTAAGATATATTTCCTTATCTTCGGCTTATTCTAACGAGAAATTGCCTGGAATAGTGTGCGGTATTCAAAAGACTTCAAAAGCGCCATCGCTTCTATCACCACCACCACCACCACCACCACCACCACCACTACTATTTCCGTCGTCACCGACGCCACCACCACAACCACCATCACCACCATCACCACCACCACAACCACCATCACCCCCCCTCCATCACCCCCACCGGCACCACCATCACCACCACCACCACCACCACCACCATCACCACAAACCACCACCACTACCCCCCCCAACAACAATAACAATAACAACCAGCAGCAGCAACAATTTTAACAATTATTAAAATAACAACAAAAATAATGTATACAGCTAAAACAGTAACATCAATGATATCGATAATACCCTCCCCACACACACGCGCACAAAAAGGGGGAATAAATATAGCAATCCCAACAACAACAACATGATAAGCACCAACTCCAATGAGTATGCCTCTATATAGTTGCCCTTCATTCTAGAAATAGCAACCAAATCACCCATAAATCATGTTCTACCGTTTTTAAAAAGGAAATCTTTGTTGTTCTGAGTTCCCTGTGCGTAGAAAAATGACTGGATGATCACAGATGGAATGTCTTTGGTTATGGGTTTGTTCGATAAGGGCTGGCCTAGGATTAAACAACAACAAAACTACTACTACTACTACTACTACTACTACTACTACTACTACTACTACTACTAGTAGTAGTAGTAGTACTACTACTACTACTGCTGCTGCTGCTGCTGCTATTCTACTACTACTACTACTACTACTACTACTACTACTACTACTAGTAGTAGTAGTAGTAGTGGTAGTAGTAGTAGTTGACGGTGGTGGTGGTGATGCTGCTACAGGAAAAATGAACCCCTACGTGATCGTTGAACCTAGAAGTGAAATTTCACTCAAACTCCACCTAACGCTTTTAAAAATAAAAGACATTGGACAATATGATCTTAGTTAAACTATTCATAAATATAATTGTTTCTACTTTTGGCACAAACCCAGCAATTAATCAGTGCATTACTGGTACTTTATTTTAACGACCCCGTAAGGAAAAGTTAACCTCGGCTGGATTTGAACTCAGATCATTAGGGCTGGATTTAGATCTTGGTTGGCCTGGCTCATACACAAAAAATTAGAATACACAGCAAACCCCCAATTTTTCATATCAAAGTCGGCTTGGCGCCAGTAATTGGAATTGAAAGGTTACACATACATGCAGGTATTGAATTCCAAAAATTCAACCATCCCCATTTTATGTCCTATTTCCACACTGGCATGTGTTGGACAGGTTGTCACAGTCCGAGACCAGAAATATCGGAGTGACCTCATCTTGCTCATACATTACATATTTGGCATGGTTTCTTTGGCTGGATGACCTTCATAACATAACCATTTTAGAATCTTTACTGGGTGCATTGTTTCTACAATATCAGCACAGCCATTCTACACTGTTGACTTGGTACATTCTACCAAGGCACCAACACTAACAATTTACAGGATGTATTAAAGAGGTCATCACATGCTCTGCCAGATTAAAGCGTTCCCTTAAACAAAATATTGTCCCCATTAGATTGCCAAATCTCTCACCACACTTACCTTTAGCGTCTCACTGCTTCTACTAATGATCATGTCTATTGTGTGATGGCATATCATCAATTTGCTTTGCCCTGTGTCATCTCCTTTGTCTGGATCAGTTTTTATATGTCATTCTTTACAACGTATTTTTTATTAGACTATTTTGGTGACAACAATCTAATGTCTCTAAAGTTAAGAAAATTTTATGAATTTTGGCACAGTGAGGACATTAAATATCTTATGTTTAAAATATAGTTCTCGTTGTCAAAGGGATAAAACTAAAAATCCCAGAATGGCCTGCACTACTCACTAAACTCCCAATCCTTAGACAAAACAACACTAAAGTTTCAAAAACCACAATAACCTAAACATATAACTTAACTCTACTAAGGATGGTAAACGTATGCAGAATAAAAAACCACATCCTCAATTTGGTATACCACGAATTCAGTACTATATGAATACGCTCAGTGGATCACTTTTTTTACTTATAGCTATACTTCCTTTCCACAATGTATACACACAGTCCCAGCGTATATGCAAATGACATACCACTCTTATCCTCTCCAGCATTCTTTGAAGGCAGCTGCATAACAACACGCACCTAGTGTGATTCACCTAAAAACTCTGCTTCCAAATCGCATACTTACGTAAGCAACCGCTAAATTCAGTCTCCCATCTTATCGCAACAAGAGAACATCAAATACAATTAACTATCACATTCAACGACATAAAAATAAATCACGCGCGCGCGCCCACACACACACACACACACACACACACACACACACACACACACACACACACACACACACACACACACACACACACACACACACACACACACACACACACACACACACACACACACACACATTAGATGAAAATACTATGAGTTGCATAACTCTTCTTTACAAAATTCACAACACATGAGATATAGCAAAGAAAGTAAAGCGGTTCACGAATATACTTAGAGTACTAACAGGTATCGCATCTGGCTAACAGAATAAAAGATCAGAGGTGACAAAAAATACATTGAATCTATCAATAAATATTCTGTCCGCCGAGACCGTGGGGCGGCCAGCTCGTGGACACATTTTTGCTCATAGTAGTAAGAGTTGAGGAGAGCGGGAGAGACGGAGGCAATGACAGTGGGAGTTTGGTTCCTTTGTGTTTGGACCTGGTGTATATGTATATATTCATTTACTGCACCACAAACACATTCATTCTTAGAATTGGCAGTATCGGTAGAGGGTCGGACGCCATGCTTTCCAGCATAGTTACGTCCCTTTACGATCTGAGTTCAAATCCCGCCGAGGTTGACTTTGCCTTTCATCCTTACGGGGTCGATAAAATAAAGTACCAGTAATGCACTGGGTAATTGCTGGCCTTGTGCCTAAAGTAGAAACAATTCTTAGTAAAAGGATAGTTGATTTGTGACTGATTGATAACAGCTTCCCCTAGTTATAACAGTTATATATGTACATATAGTGAATCTAAGTCATGACAGAACACATCCCACAGTTAACCCTGTTATTATGTATTACTCTATTGTAAAAAACTAGGTTTCTCATTTAGTCAAGAAGGCAAATATAAAACACATGCACCCAGAATTAGCTGTAGCACCAATAGTTACACTGGATGTAAAAAAAAAAATTATAAATAGAATATAAAAGGAATTTCGTCAGTTTCGACGATGAATATTCCAGTTGTTCCGTCAACTGAATGGCCTACTCATTAAATCAATGTATAAGTGACGGAGTATTCTACAAATGCGGGTATCCTTAACACAAATTTTGGAGGGATTCTGCATAACAGAATGAGTGACTAGGCTGCACCTTCGAAATACAAGTACACTTCACCCAACGGGTTTCCATCTACATAACTTCACACACAAAGCTTAGGTCAATTCAAGGCCATGGCAAATGATATGTGCCCAAAATGCCACGCTTTGAGACCGAAAAATTGTGAAGCACACTTCTTAATTGCTCTGTCATGCTGAGTCCATACTGTACATATATATCACAGACAGTAAGTATAGAATACCAGTTAATGTTGCTCATTTATGGAATTCACCTTGCCTACCTCCACCATGATCACCCACAGAATCTACAGACATACAGACGAGATAACAGCGACGCGTAGCCCTTTCTACTAGACTTCATAAATACAATAGATAGTAGAGAGAATACATTACACCTCATATAAGTGACCCCTGAATAATAAGAGTGATAAGTTTGATTTTCTTTTGAACTGGAGTTTTAGACTAACAGAAACAAAAGATTCGGTTGTTTTCTTTTCTAGCAAATCGACTAGGTTGTGGAAATATATATTCTCAGGTCCCAAATCAGCGGGGTGGGGGTGGATCAGTAATTTTTCTAGGTTGCCTCCCTTGATTAAAAAACCCCCAGAATTAGTCGATTAGTTTACATATGGCCATCGTCCGTTGGAATGCTTTTGCCGTCTTGTCCACGGGGCGCAGCACTCCTTCCCCCTTACCCTAGGCCCAAAGACCAATCACCCCCCGCCTCACCACCTCTCTTATGCGACACCAGAGCTCTTGCCATCCCCTCCCCGTCCTGCTCTTTTCCTTCTTTCTTTCTCTCTTTTTTTTTCTTTTCTCTATTTCCCTATTCTTTCTTTCCTTGTGTTTCCCTTTTTTTGAATTTTTTCTTACTAAATAAGGTTTGCTTCTTTTGCATTCATTTGATTAAAATCATTTGTATTGATTAATTTACATATTGAGACCCCATCCTATCCTATTTATTGTAACGTATGGAATTTCTGATAAAGTGCTTTTTTGTTATGTATAATGATTTTTGCTTTAATATCTAAAGAAAATTAATTATTTCGGTAGAAACAGATTAACAAAATTTAATAAGCAGATGAGTTGGAATAACAGCGGTGGATTGGAAAAAAATCCGAACAATTGATAAGCGTGTCGGGAGACGATTATTGAAGACCCGAGAGTGGGTTATAAAAATTAGTTAATATATTAACGGCTGAGCAGCCTAATTTGCATATCGAGTGAGCCGTTAAAATGCATAAGGAAAGTATATACTTTCAGACGTTCAACCACCTGGCAGGAAGGTATACGTTGATGACGATAGCTAATAAGCTTGAAACTAGTTCAGCGTTCCTTTGTCAGTGTTGAACAAATGAGCAACGATGGTTGCTAGACACTGTACGGCTTAATTCGGGATGTTTGTTTACAAACACACCGAGCATTATAATAAATGTTCGGTGAATCCATACGTACATATATATATATAAATGTGTACATGTATGTATATATATATACATACTACTGTACGTCTATATACATATATGTATGTACGTATACATACTTATAATTAAGTCACAGCCGTACTAAGAGTGAGAAATGAAATTTCGTTTCATTTTTTCCGTTTATCGTTTTCGGTACCCCGGCCGATTAACTCACTCGATATGCAAATTAGGCTGCTCAGCCGTTAATATGAATAAGGAAAGAATATACTTTCAGACGTTCAACCATCTGGCAGGAAGGTATACGTTGCTGACGATAGCTAATAAGCTTGAAACTGGTACAGCGTTCCTTTGTCAGTGTTGAACAAATGAGCAACGATGGTTGCTAGATACTGTACGGCTTAATTCGGGATGTTTGTTTACAAACACACCGAGTATTATAATAAATGTTCGGTGAATCCATACGTACATATATATATATGTGTGCATGTATGTATATATATATACATACTACTGTACGTCTGTATACATATATGTATGTACGTATACATACTTATATTTAAGTAACAGCCGTACTAAGAGAGAGAAATGAAATTTCGTTTCATTTTTTTCCGTAAAAACACAAGTCTTTAGTTAAAAATACTCTCTTACTTCAAGCTCAAGAAAACTTCATACTAATTAAACCAACAGTGGGCCTTTGTGTAAGTAATGGTTCATTTTTAAAAATTTCAATACGTACCTGTATACATAGACATAAACACACACACACACACGCACACACACACACATATATATATACGTACATATATACATACAATAAAAAAAAAAATATATATATATATATATATATACGATATTAACAAATGGAAACTATATTTATAAAACCATATTTAATTTTATTATACATATTTCAAGGATACCAAGTTAAATTATGGTATGCCTTCATCAGTGCTTTATATCAGTTATAAAAATATTTGCTTGTTGTATCCCAACAATTTAAATAGAACTTTTGCATATATATATATATATATATATATATATTTATTAAAATAACAGATTAAAGTTTAAGCAAAGAATCGTTGCTTTCACCCTTAACGGGATCTTCTGAAACTAATAAAGTCAATCTGTAAACGCAGAAGTGGATATTTCAAAAAACGTTGAAACCTGAGGAAGACAGGAAGACGATACTTTGGTTCGTGGAAACGTTCCCTGGCAAAGAACGGGAAAAAACGAATATAATACGCCATTAATAGGAGCGGTGAAAAACAATTACGCGCAAAGACAGAACCACGTTTATGGTATAAAAGAAGTCGTAGACTAATGTTCTCTTAGGTGGTTCATAGAGACGTTCTCTGGCAATGAACAAAAAAACGAAGATAATACGTCATATGTGGAGCGTGGAGGACAATTGCACGCAAAGACAAAACCACGTAAATGGTATAGCTGAAGTAGACTAAAATTCTAACTAGGAAACCGAATGAATCTCCGATTCAGAGTTAAGAATAAAGTAAAAAATGCAATAGAGAGGTAATAGAAATTAAATAAATACATACACGCATGCAAAACCGTACATACACAAGCATACGCAAAAACACTTGCCATAGGTATACAAAACCACGCACATATAAATATGTGTGTTTGTGTATACAAATAAATAAATAATTAAATAAACGTATATAAATAAATAAATACGTACATAACAAGCGCACACACATACCTACATGTAAATACACAAATGTTCGGAGACGTACGTCAACCAAAACATGACTACACATATACACACACGCTACATACGTACGAACCTGCATACTCACACAGACGCAAAACTCCCGTATACACATAACCAAACCATATGTACCAGAAATAAAATTATACGCCATAACATATACAATCAAATATACGTACGAGAAAGTATACGTACTTTCACAAAACATGCAGGTAATATATACTTACCTAAGCGAATAAGTAATGGTATAAAAAAAACATATACTTAGCTACCACATCAACACGTAAATTATCCACGTATAGATCGTACTATCCGTTAGGGTATAACGTGGGGCTGTAATACAGGAAAGTTTTGTGCAATTTATGTTTACAAGCCGAAATTGCCTCAGATTTTTTGTTTAAGATGTGGTCTGTGGCGTAGAGTATTTCCAGGGCCTCAGCGGCGCAGAGGTCACGTGGTCTTTTATTTCCGTTATACGATCTAGCCCTAGCTAGGATATCCCAGTGTAACTTATATTGGGGTGGTTATCTTTTAGACTCCAGATATAAGCTGAGAGTGACGTCATATTCCTTCTTAGAGGGTAACGAAAAGAATGGGTATGCATGTAAAGACGCTGCTTGAATCTATTGGCGGTTAACCCTTTGTAGGCCCTACATAGGGTTTCAACCTTACATTTGTAGACAATGTTACTAGAGAGGCATTTCCCGGATAGGGGGCAATCAACCCGATTCCTACAATTACAGTTAGTACTACCTACAGGGTTGCACGTGTTCCTACGGCTAGGTAGTTTAGCTAAATTTGAAGCTGTGATGTTATGTGCAAGGTTAAGAGTCGTAGAGTAAGAAATTTTAATAGTATTTCTATTAAAAATGTTACTATATTTATGTGTAGGGGGAAAATGCTTCGTAATAAGGGAAAGAAAGATCTTAGCTAATGGTGTGGCCACCTCCATATTATATGGTGGGTTTTACCAACAAATGCGCCCGGATCTATTTCTTCTAGGTCTATTTTCGTACTCTGTATATGCTACCTTATCGACAAATCCACTCCGAGCAAGAGCTTCATTGTAATAAGTGGAATGGTCGTTGAAAATATGCTCGTTAGTAGATAGACGGGAAAGCCTCAACGAAACATTTCTTACCAGGTTCTTGGTTATGCTGGCAGGATGGTTGGAATGCTTACTTATGTAATTAAGCGTATCATTCGGCTTTCTATACGGGTAATACAACCTATTCGATAAATTGAGGGTAACGTCGAGGTAATTAACGACCGAGAGATTGGCCTCAACCTGTATAGAGAGGTTGAAGCCTTTAAAGAGGGCTGTGAGTTCTTTTCTGAACTTGTCGCAAGCACGAGGCGAGGGTCTGCACTTAGTCATGGTCAAAAGACCATCATCACGGTACAAGTCACCGCCCGCGTTGGGGAATTCATCCTTCATAGAGAAAAGAAGGAAAAGGCCGATAAGATCAGTAACCTCCGCAGAATCGCTGGCGCCCATACTCACGTCGAATGGGGTACTATTGGATTTTTTAATCCAAATAGAGTCGTCGAAATTAATCACCGACTTACGGGCATTGAGGATGACATGAACTTCGAAATCCTTAACCACTGTGAGTGTTTTAGCGAAATTGATAGCTCTAAGGAGAAGTGGTAAAGTGATGGAGGAGTAGTAATTGTTGATGTCGAATTGGATAAAATGGCAATGTTCCTTGTTGCATATGCCGTTGAACTAATCAATCACCGCGAAAGAATTGTTCCACAGTGCAAGAGGGACCAAACTTCTAATTTTAGGTATAATTCTATCAAGAATCCTTTTACTAAGTCTACCTAAATCGGACTTCGCAGGGTTAATAAGCCAAATAGAGGGGTTGTTCGGAAAATTGGATTTGTGATCCTTCAGGGTAAAGTGGGGAGAAATAGGGTCCAGAGGTTCGGTCCGGTCCAGGATGTTGAGATCAGAGGTGATTTTAAATCCAGCTTCGTTGATTTCATTGATGACGCACCGATTAGTTTTACAGTAATCCTTAGTTACAGAATTATGTAGTAGTTGATGGTAAGTACTGCGATCCACTTGATATAAGTTGCCAGTTTTGTCGGAATGGACGTGCACGGCATTAGAATCCTTAATAGAACGAATTCTATTCTTCAGGTCCTGCTGGAAGGAATTGCTCCTATTCCGAAATGTGATACTCCGTATGAGTTTCAAGACATCATTTTCGAAGGGTAGCAATGCTGGGTTACACGGGGGTTATTATAGGTTTTAAACCCAAATTTATCCGTTTTGTTGTCTGCTTTTCGCGGATTATCGAAATAAAAGGCACGCCAACGCAGCCTTTTAATGAACGCGTCTGTTTTCTGTATCAGGAGTTTTAGGTATGTATTCCTGCTTGGTACGGGTATGTTCTTTGTAGAAATATTCAGATGTTGTTTCTGCATGATGAATATAAGTCAATAGAGTGCTCAACCGAGGGAGCCAAATAGTAATAATAATAAATTTGAAGACTAAAATCCAAAGACGGCTCGATAAGGATAAATATATATCAAATATATAAGAACCGTTGAGCAAATATTTATTAAAATAACAGATTAAAGTTTAAGCAAAGAATCGCTGCTTTCACCCTTAACGGGATCTTCTGAAACTAACAAAGTCAATCTGTAAACGCAGAAGTGGATATTTAAAAAAACGTTGCAACCGGAGGAAGACAGGAAGACGATACTTTGGTTCGTGGAAACGTTCCCTGGCAAAGAACGGCAAAAAACGATCAACCTCTCTATACAGGTTGAGGCCAATCTCTCGGTCGTTAATTACCTCGACGTTACCCTCAATTTATCGAATGGGTTGTATTACCCGTATAGAAAGCCGAATGATACGCTTAATTACATAAGTAAGCATTCCAACCATCCTGCCAGCATAACCAAGAACCTGGTAAGAAATGTTTCGTTGAGGCTTTCCCGTCTATCTACTAATGAGCATATTTTCAACGACTATTCCACTTATTACAATGAAGCCCTTGCTCGGAGTGGATTTGTCGATAAGGTAGCATATACAGAGTACGAAAATAGACCTAGAAGAAATAGATCCCGTCGCATTTGTTGGTATAACCCACCATATAATATGGAGGTGGCCACACTATTAGCTAAGATCTTTCTTTCCCTTATTACGAAGCATTTCCCCCCTACACATAAACATAGTAAAATTTTTAATAGAAATACTATTAACATTTCTTACTCTATGACTCCTAACCTTGCACATAACATCACAGCTTCAAATTTAGCTAAACTACCTAGCCGTAGGAACACGTGCAACCCTGTAGGTAGTACTAACTGTAATTGTAGGAAACGGGTTGATTGCCCCTATCCGGGAAATGCCTCTCTAGTAACATTGTCTATAAATGTAAGGTTGAAACCCTATGTAGGGCCTACATAGGGTTAACCGCCAATAGATTCAAGCAGCGTCTTTACATGCATACCCATTCTTTTCGTTACCCTCTAAGAAGGAATATGACGTCACTCTCAGCTTATATCTGGAGTCTAAAAGATAACCACACCCAATATAAGTTACACTGGGATATCCTAGCTAGGGCTAGATCGTATAACGGAAATAAAAGACCACATGACCTCTGCGCCGCTGAGGCCCTGGAAATACTCTACGCCACAGACCACACCTTAAACAAAAAATCTGAGGCAATTTCGGCTTGTAAACATAAATTGCACAAAACTTTCCTGTATTACAGCCCCACGTTATACCCTAACGGATAGTACGATCTATACGTGGATAATTTACGTGTTGATGTGGTAGCTAAGTATATGTTTTTTTATACCATTACTTATTCGCTTAGGTAAGTATATATTACCTGCATGTTTTGTGAAAGTACGTATACTTTCTCGTACGTATATTTGATTGTATATGTTATGGCGTATAATTTTATTTCTGGTACATATGTTTTGGTTATGTGTATACGGGAGTTTTGCGTCTGTGTGAGTATGCAGGTTCGTACGTATGTAGCGTGTGTGTATATGTGTAGTCATGTTTTGGTTGACGTACGTCTCCGAACATTTGTGTATTTACATGTAGGTATGTGTGTGCGCTTGTTATGTACGTATTTATTTATTTATTTATATACGTTTATTTAATTATTTATTTATTTGTATACACACACACACACACACACACATTATTTATATGTGCGTGATTTTGTATACCTATGGCAAGTGTTTTCGTGTATGCTTGTGTATGTACGGTTTTGCATGCGTGTATGTATTTATTTAATTTCTATTACCTTTCTATTGTATTTTTACTTTATTCTTAACTCTGAAGCGGAGATTCATTCGGTTTCCTAGTTAGAATTTTAGTCTACGACTTCAGCTATACCATTTACGTGGTTTTGTCTTTGCGTGCAATTGTCCTCCACGCTCCACATATGACGTATTATCTTCGTTTTTTCCGTTCATTGCCGGAGAACGTCTCTATGAACCACCTAAGAGAACATTAGTCTACGACTTCTTTTATACCATAAACGTGGTTCTGTCTTTGCGTGTAATTGTTTTTCACCGCTCCTATTAATGGCGTATTATATTCGTTTTTTCCCGTTCTTTGCCAGGGAACGTTTCCACGAACCAAAGTATCGTCTTCCTGTCTTCCTCCGGTTGCAACGTTTTTTAAATATCCACTTCTGCGTTTACAGATTGACTTTGTTAGTTTTAGAAGATTCCGTTAAGGGTGAAAGCAGCGATTCTTTGCTTAAACTTTAATCTGTTATTTTAATAAATATTTGCTCTACGGTTCTTATATATTTGATATATATTTAGCCTTATCGAGCCCTCTTTGGATTTTAGTCTTTCAATTTATTATTATTACTATATATATATATATATATATATATATATATATATATATATATATATATATATATATATATGTGTCGTTTTTGTATTTGTTTCGCAAGATTTTTATCTGAAAACTTGTGTTGAAACAGATATTGTTATATATTGGGGGAGTCATACTACCAATAAAAAGACATGCACCTGTTGGGTTTCGCTTTAATTTATTATTATATATAGTTCCTCAGTCGGTTAGTTTAACGACCGGATGGTTGTTTATTTGTTAATTGTCAAACCTCTTTCGTCACACATTCTGTGACCTCTTCAGTGACTACTTTTGTTGTAATTTTCTGTAGTGTAGCTTGTTATGTACACACTCCCATATAACCTTCTATAATCCTGTTACTCCTAGAATATTCAAAAATTGAGTTAAGAATATTAGCAAGTGGATCTCTAGCCTCTCTTCTAACTAAACCATTGTCGATAGGACAGTCTCATACAGACTGAAGTTTGTCCATTGAGTCAATATCACGAAAAGGAATTGCGGCAATACGTTGGTATGTCAGAGAGCTGGTTTAAATCGCTTCCTTAATCACGAAACGACTTTCAAATTCCTAAATAAAAGAAACACCACAAAATTGGTAAATAGAATATGGCAACTCAAATACAAGAACATGGACTTCGTCAAAGTACTGGAAAATTCTCGACCATATTTAAATAGGCTCTTTGCCTGCAGATTATGCAATGACGAGAAATGGTGGATATTGAATACTCTTCACAACAATATCAAACTGCTTAACACATGTACAGAGTTCACACAGCGATATTCACACGTTTCTAGGTGCTTTCTAAACAACTGGCCTCGTTAATATTGTTTTACATCGATTTCTTTCTAGTACCCTCATAATTATTAACTGATTTTATGTTTGTTCAAATCATTTCAGTACTTGGGGACTATTCCCCCAATGACCCTTCCAGGAAGAAGAAGAAGAAGAAGAAGAAGAAGAAGAAGAAGAAGAAGAAGAAGAAGAAGAAGAAGAAGAAGAAGAAGAAGAAGAAGAAGAAGAAGAAGAAGACAAGCATGGGTCCCGATCGGAAAGTCTTCCTAAAAAGAGTAGCTAGTTGATTTTCGTCGACGCCCAGACTCTCCCCAAGAACGTCGTCGTTTCGTTTTTATCCGCCAAGGTGGACGTCGTTTCGTTTTGAACGCCAAGGTGGACGGAGTTTCCACCGATCTTTCTACCCAGCTGGCTGAGGGATGTGAGCGCTTGAAGACATTTCTGCTTCCAAGCGCTCCCTCTTGGACCCAGGAGTGCCGCTATGTCAAAGAGACAAGCTGTGGAAATACGACGGGTATGGAGCTGTTAACCTTCCACTGTAGGGTATACAGGTGCCCCAACTCCTCATCATGTAACTATACCACAAAATATAAAACAGGTTTATGACTACCGGAAAGTAAAACGACGCCATGAAATCTGAGGCAGAAGGAAAAGAAGCAAAGAAGATAATAAAAGTGCAATCATTGTCACATACTTGCAAAAGAGAGAGGAGCACGTAGTATGGGTGAACAGATGCTTTAGCATTGGAAAAGGTTTGGATTGTTTGAAATCTGTGCGAACATTTTGATGGGACAGATAACGAAAATTAGTCGGAGTAATTGGCTCATCAATGTTTAATTAGAGGTCGTGGAAGTTGAAGTTCAAAGAAGGAATGTTAGTGCTGAAGGTATCTTAAATGATGCGAATGTGGAAAGTGGGAAACATAGAAATCACAATGAAAATGAATCAACTGAGGAAGAATTAGCCTACCAGAATACTGATTAGGGAAAAAATGATGGACTACTAAACGTGGAGAGAATGGAAAATGAAGTGACTGATGATATGGACATTAAAAGTTTGAATGAAAATGAAGAGAAGGAAAGAAAAAGATTGATTATCAAAAGATTAAAATATCTGTTTAATGATCCTGGATTCAATAAGACACCGCTGAATCTTCGGAATATAGAGAGAAGTCGTTTAGCTACTGCAAACAGCCAAAGTAAACCAATAGTATCACCGACTTAAGAAAGTTAATTGCGGTGCTGGGTGAGTGAGCGATTGGGTATTAAGCAAACTGAAAGGAAGAAATGTAAGGAACCCTGGTAGAAGATATGATTGGAGAGGGATATAACGCAGCTCAGAAAAGATCTAGGTAAATGGATGCATACCACAGAGGGAAATGGAATAAGGCCAGAGTAGGGGAGAAACGACGCATGGACACTAGGTATAAAATAAAGTTGAAAGGTTTGAATGTAGTGATGGAAGAAGTGAAGCAGCGAATTAAGGCAAAATCTAATCGGGTTAGGCGTTATACAAATAGGGAAAAATAATAACAGAATAGAATGTTCTCTGCAAATCATAATGTTCTTTCGAACATTGTCAGTGGACAATGGTGTAGAAGTTGCATCTAATGCTGAAGAATCCACAACATTTTGATCAAATCTTGAGAATTGCAAAAGAGCATAACAAAAATGAAATTGAGCATAAAAGTTATCTAATGAACCAAAACAGAGATGGGAAAGAATTTCAAAGGAAGACGTTCAAGAGCAATTTAGGAAATTGTCAAATTGGAAATCTTCTGGACCGGATGGGATCCAAGGATTCTGGTTGAAAAGATTTTAAAATGTTCATGCAAGCCCAGGGAAGCACCTAAATGATTGTGTAGTACAAGAAATTACAAGGTAGATGGTTGAAGGAAAGACAACTTTGATAATGAAGGCTAAAACGAAATGCCCGTTAGTTAGAAATTAAAACGCTATTACTTGCTTGAATTTGTTTTGGATGCTGTTGACTGGATTCTTTGCTGCAAAAGCGTATGGTCACTTGCTTTAGAATGAGATGCTACCTGTCGAGCAGAAGGGGTGTAGGAAAATTTCCCATGGAATCAAACACCATCTTGCTGTTGATAATGCGATCATGGATAGCTGCAAAAGATGTCTAAAGAATGTATGCCTGGCTTGGATAGACTTTAAAAACGCATTTGACATGTGCCCACGTTCATGGGTACTGAAATATTTGAGAATGTTTGAGATAAGAGATTGTGTTATTAATGTAATGGAGTCTAGCATGGCTTTGTGGAAGGCAAACCTGTATTCAGGAAATAAACACATAGGTGTGGTCAATACATGGAGAGGAATATTTCAAGGATATTCTTTCACACCATTGCTCTTTGTTGTTGCCATGATTCCACTATCAATGGTCTTACAGGATACAGATATTGGCTATCAGATGGAAAATAGAGGATCTAAGATCAATAATCTAGTTTTCAAGGATGATCTGAAGCTCTTTGGCAAGAATGAATCTGAGGTTGACTCACTGGTAAAAACTGTTCACTGGTGTTGCGAGGTCATTGCAATGGAGTTCGGTATTGCAATGTGAGCCATCCTGTCTCTGAAGGGAGGTATACTTCTACATAGTGGTGGGACTGAGTTATCTGATGGAGAATCAGTTGGTGGCCCTGGGGATAGTAGGTAAAAACATCTGAGTATTTTAGAGCTTGACAAAGTTCTAAATGAGAAAATTAAAGGAAATGTTAGGAGTGCTACTGAAAATAAAATTTATGGTAAGAACTTAATTGTCACTGTCAATGTCTGGGCAGTGCCAGCTATTAGATATAGTACGTCTAGAAGAAATAGAGAAGTTGGATAGGCTAACGCGTAAGAAAATGGTTGATTATGGTGCATTGCACCCAAAGGCAAATGTCATAAGATTATGTACACCGCAGAGCGTAGGAGGTCGAGGACTTGTAAATGTGTAAGACTACAAGTCCTTAAGTTCGTACTTGGCGAGTAGTAAAGAAGAACCTGCCAAAAGCAGAGATCTATGCATTGAAAGCATTGAAAGTAAAAAGAAATTACAAACAGGGGCTGCTGGCTGAGAAATTGAACACAAGAGAGAATACGGAATTATATGGTCAATTTGAAAGAGAAACAAAGGAAGTAAAAGTAGGATCTTCATGGAATTGGTTGACAAAAAGTGTTCTTAAGAGAAATACATAATTGTTTCTACTTTAGGCACAAGGCCAGCAATTACCCAGTGCATTACTGGTACTTTATTTTATCGACCCCGTAAGGATGAAAGGCAAAGTCAACCTCAGCGGGATTTTTTGTTAATAACTTCTCAAGATCAAGCACTAAATACAAACACGATAAGGAATAGGAATAACCCAGATGAAAGACATAAATGTAGGGTATGTGGGAGGAAGGTGGAATGTGTGACAAACATCGTGAGTGCCAGTGGCATGCTGGCACAGAGGGAATATAAAAGTCGTCACGATAAAGTGTGCTGACACCTCCATTGGTCTTTATGCATGTTTGCATATATGTTTGCAGCCACTGAGAACTTCTATCATCACAAACCGGAGAAGGTCCTAGAAAATCAGTTAGTTAAACTTTTTGAGACTTTACAACCCAGAAAGATACATTTATTGAGAATAAAAGACCAGACATAACTTTGGTAGAGAATAGTACTGAAAGGAGATGTCTGTTGATCGATGTAGCTTTCCCAAGAGACCATTACGTTAACGTTAAAGAAAACAAGAAAGTTGTAAAGTATGCAAACTTTAGAATAGATGTCGAGAGAATGTGGAATACAAAAACAAGAGTAGTACAAATTGTGATTGGAGTATTTGGATTGTTTCCAGAAAACCTCCAAAAAACCTTGGTAGAGTTGGAATCACTTCCAGCATTACAAAAGCTACACTTTGTAAAAAAACTACACTTTGGTGAACAATAAATATCCCGCGGAAAGTACTGTCTATCTGGGGTTACATAACTTGGTAGGGAATCAATTAAACAATCAAAGCCAGCAATTTGGGGGGAGAGGTGAGTCGATTAAATCAACCCTAATGCATTAATTGGGATTTCCCTGTGAATACTGACAGAACAATCAACGCCAACAGACCTGATATAATTGTGAAGGACCATCAAGAGAAAACATGTTTTTAATTGACATGAGCATTCCATCAGATCGTAACATCTCGAAAGAGTTCGGAAAGCTCAGTAAGTATAAAGATCTGTCACTTGAATTTGAGATAATGTGGCATCTTAAGGCATGTACAAAACCAATAGTCAGCGCACTTGGAATGATAAAAAAGGGTACTGAAAAATATTTGGACCAGATACTTGGAAAGCCATCGCTGCAAGAGATAGACAAAATAGTGCTGACTGCCCAATTTAAACACTTTGTAAGGACATTTACTGTTGTTTGTGCCCTTGTGGCTTCATTTGTGTGACAAATTTTCCTTCGGGTGCCAGGTTGACACTCAGCATGATTTGGAAAGAAGCAGAATTCAAAGGAAGCTTCAAATTATTGTAATAAAAGAAATGGTACATTTCTAAAACTCTAGCATGAAATGTAAGAAGCGACTGAAATATTTAAGTACTAATTAAAGATCACATGCAAATTTTCTGTCAATATTGAGTCCTTTCTATATCTTATATGATCTATTTAACGTTCAATATATATATATAATATAATATGCATATATAATATGCATAAATAATTGTTTCTACTTTTGGCACAAGGCCAGCAATTACCCAGTACATTACTGGTACTTTATTTTATCGACCCCGTTAATACAAATATATATATATAATATATACATGTATATACAGTTTTACTGTATTTGCTTTTCTTTTCTTTTTTGCTGGACATCAGTAGAAATTCTCTAATCGAGTCAAATAAATAAGTCATTGTGAAAGAAAGAGTAAATATGGTGGGGGAAGAGTAGGGTAAACTTTTGAGTGGGAAATGTGTGGTGTGGTGTGGTGGGCTGTAGTATGTATGGGGGTGGGGTGGGGGCACGTGCTAGGGTGTGTATATTTCGAACTATGAAACGCAATGCGTCAGAATAATAACACAAACATGAACATAAATGAAGAGATAACATTATCGAAGATAATGATTGGAGATGGTTGTAGTTTTGGTGTTGTTATTGTTGATGTTGGTGGTCGTGGTTGTGATGGTGATGGTGGTGGTGGTGGTGGTCATCGTCGTCGTCGTCATCGTGGCTGGGGAGGGTACATAAGAAGGAAGGAGTGTGAATAAACGATGTGTGAGCCCGAGAATGTCATGTGTTTTCGCAATGAAAATAGAGAGTCCCTCTGCTGCAGTTTTTGTTTGTATACATGCATTCATACACACACACACAAACACAAACACACACACCAACATACATACATATATAAATATATATATATATAAATATATATATATATAAATATATATTTATAAATATATATATAGTAATAATAATAAATTTGAAGACTAAAATAAATATATAAATATAAATATATACATATATATATATATATATATATATATATATATATATATATATATATATATATATATATATATATACTTTTCCTCTACTACAATCTTCCCAGCCTTCTATTTTTCACTCCCACCCTAGTACCTTCAATATGCCCAATCTCAAATATTTTCTCCCCTGCTTCATTCTACTCTCCCCCTATATTTATCCACTCCTCCCTGCATCTCTCCAACCTCATCTTCACCAAAACACGATACAACAGTCACATCACATTTTTAAGTCGCTGTCTCCACAACCACCTCATTCCGCGCGGTTTCTGCCTCATGTTTCACCCCACCTCTCACTCTGCCCCCCCCCCCCCCACTGAGCCCATCCTTACCCGCTCCTCTCGCCAGCTAATGCGGGCGACCATTCGATCAACTCTCGCCCAAATCCGTTCTCTCGACCGAGATCTCCCCAAGGCCTACCTCCATCTCTCCTCCACTTGCCTCCCTTTCCTCGCCCAATCCCTTATCCGTGGTTTGCGTTTTATACCAACCACATCTACCTGCGACGAGTTCCGCACACGTGCCGAGATTGAAGGGTTCTTCCGTCGATTAGAGCTGAAAGCCTCTTTTCACGACACGCCATCATCAACACAGACGGATGACTTCACTCGTCTCAGTCGCCGGCAATCACTTTGGACGCCGAGCTCTGGCCAGTTCAGCACCCTCGACTGTGAATCGGTTCCGTTTCCACCAGCATTCTCGTCGCTCTAACATCACGCGGACTGAGCTCTCCGCTCTTCGCAACATTTGGTGTCACGATGACATTGTCATCAAACCCGCTGACAAAGGTGGCGCTGTGGTGGTTTGGAGCGCCGACCTCTATAGGGCTGAGGCACTCCATAGCCTATTCCCAATTACTCCGTCTTCGCCGAATCTGTAGCCAGGACGACGATTTCGAAGCCCCTTCCCTTTGCATGTCTTCCTGCTTCATCCAGCGTGGATATCCCCCCACCTTGATTCAAGCTGCTCTCACCAGCGCCCGTGAAACAGACCGCACCACAGCCCTCTCACCTTACCCTCGCCCTCCCAACACCCGTGTTCCTTTCCCTCTCATCTACCACCCCATCACCTTATCACTCCGGCGACATATCCTCCGTTCCGTCCGTATCCTCTCTTCTGACCCCGTCACTTCTCGCTTTTTTCCAACCCCACCCATTACTGCCTTTAAGCGCGCCGAAACCTCCGCGACCTCCTGGTTCGCAGTTCTTTTTCGTCCTCTCCCATAACTCCACCCGGCTCTCATCCTTGTTCCCGTTCCCGCTGCAACACTTGTCCCTTTATTTCTACCCTCACTACTCTTGCAGGCCCTAACGGATCTTTCCGTATACACCATTCCTTCACCTGCACATCCACCCACGTTGTCTATGCCGTCCGGTATTCCCTTTGCAGGTCTTTATATATCGGACAAACAGGACGCCATATAGCGGACCGTTTTGCCGAACATTTGAGGGACATACGACTCGGTTTGGATACTCCGGTCGCCCGTCATTTCTGTTCTCCTGGTCATTCTTTCCTATATGTTTCAGTCCTGGGTGTCCTTTTACATCATGGATCTCAGGCCTCGCACATCAGGACTGAACAAAGTCTGATTCTCCTCTTGGACACAATTCACCTCCCCAATTTCTCTAATACTCCGTCCATTATCACACCCCTAGATTCCTATCACCTTCTCTTTGCTCATAGCTTCGTACTTACATGCACACACACACTTTTACTCACATATACACACACATTTCTTCTTAGCTTCGTACGGACCTATAATAACACACACACACACACACGCACACACACACACACACACACACACACTCATGCTTACACACGTGCTCAAGTATAGCTCTTTTTACAAAACGTTTTTTTTTCCATTTCATCATCCACTTTTCTAAAAAAACAAATCATACACAAAACGCTAGCACCAACAACAGTTTTGCAAGAGATGTCAATATGAATGGACCTGTTATTTTTATCTAAAGACATTTTTTCCAATTCCATCCCACTCGTCTCCTTAATCTATTTTATTTCTCATTCTTTCTTCTGATGAAAGACTAGCGTCCGAAACGTTAAGACCCTCAATCTACATCTAAAAAATAGACTAAGAACAGAATCATTAGGAAAAGAATATCAAGCGTTAACGTAATATATACCTTCCATATACTGTACCGATTGTGTTGTTATTTCTGTTTACCTTTTACACACACACACACACACACACACACACACACACACACACACACACACATATATATATATATATATATATATATATATATATATTCAATGATATTAAATAAATGGAAACTATATTTATAAAACCATATTTATTCTATTATATATATTTCAAGGGTACCAAAACTTTGGTACGTTCTCATCAGATAAAATACAAAGTTTGTTTTATAAATATTGACATAACCAGGAAGAAGATTTTAACGGTTCAAGTTTTTCCTGGATAGTAAAGGAAAGAAGAAAAGTCAAATATTTCAAATTATTAAGATGAGTATGCAAATGAGGTTGAGGTATAGGGCTGAAAAAAAACCGTTATTTGTATACGTTAGGTAGATTTAAATAATTATTAGGATATATGTATGTATGTGTAGGAAGAAGAAAGAGAAAGAAAGAAGAGCTTGTATTTACGTTAATTTAAAAATAATTAACAGTTTGTAGGAACGGTGGAATATGATTCCAGAATTAAAAAAAAATTATTTAACTATATTATGAGTTATAATATTGTAAATATAATCAATTAGATTATATGAAGAATTATGGTTGTAAGTACATTTTATCTTATTACATTACAACAGGTTGTAAGTATATAAATATCTATATAGATTAATAATTGTGCAAGTATAAGTATTATTAGTGATTTTATAGAAATAAACCACACTTATTAATTGTTTATATTTCTCTTATGAGTTACAAAGGATGTTGATTTTACATTTGACATAAATATTTATGAAAAAGACGTAGTTCAAGTTGTAAGAGGAGAACAATTTGTAGATTCAAATATTTTGTTCCAACATTGAAAATGTTTTCAGAATATTAATTTAGCGAAGTTATATAGTTTATCATACAAGTTATCGTGTCTATGTTTGCTCAATTGTAAAGGAAAAGATAACTCCAATCTTATTTGCTAACCATTAAATTTGTTGAATGATTTACTCAGAAAGTATGTAGAGAAAATTATATATTATTTCGTGTGAGATTATTTTTTTCAAGGATGAGAATTTCAATTACATATTATTTACGTCGAAAGATGTGTGAAAAGTTTGAAGATTAAAAGATCGTAAAGAGGATATCTTTCAGAATGTCAATTAAAGATTATCAATCTACATCTAAAAAATAGATTAAGAAGAGTATCATTAGGAAAAGAATATCAAATGGTAAAAATACTAAATTTAAGAAGGAATATATATATATATATATATATATATATATATATATGAAAAAGTATGAACCCGACGGCAGAGCTCAAGCCGTTTCGACGGCTATTTGAGTCCAGAAATAGCCGTCGAAACGGCTTGAGCTCTGCCGTCGGGTTCATACTTTTTCCTATTTCCCACTCTACTACCCTAAGTATTGAGTACTCTGGTGCGTTATGGTCCATCTGGTTCCTTACCACATTTCCTTTGTTATATATATATATATATATATGTGTGTGTGTGTGTGTGTGTGTGTGTGTGTGTGTGTGTGTGTGTATATATACAGATATGTGCATATATGTATGTATGTATATTTTTATATGTATATATATATGTGTGCGTATGTGTGTGTATGTGTGTATTTCCTTTTCGCACTAGTCAGTTCTTTCGTTGCTACAGATCAAGCGGCTAAATTAGCGGTCGCTATTTTCAATTTGCAAAAGCCTTTAAACTGTATGCTATTACTCTGAGGTTTATTCCTTGTCGAGTGCTTGGCTCCACTGCTGAAGGCATTCGTTGGCTTGGCTGCTGATCGAACTTCGAATATGCTGTACTATTGTATATATATATATATATATATATATAGCGAGGGAAAAGTGGTAAGGAACCAGGTGGACCATAACGCACCAAAGTACTCAATACTTAGGGTAGTAGAGTGGGTAATAGGAGTAAGTAAGACCCCGACGGCTGAGCTCAAGCCGTTTCGACGGCTAATTCTGTCAATTCACAGAATTCTGTCAATTCACAGAATTCTGTCAATTCACAGAATTCACAGAATTAGCCGTCGAAACGGCTTGAGCTCAGCCGTCGGGGTCTTACTTACTCCTATATATATATATATATATATATATATATATATATATATATATATATATATGACAAGTAAGTATGTTTTGAAACAGTGAGCAGGTTTGAAATTAGAAAATAGAATAGCTTTCACCGTATTTTTGACTAAAGAAATTTTAACCTAATAATGGGGTTTAGAACCCTCAGATAAATGGAAAAAGATGAGTATTGACGTACATGGGAGTCGAACCCACATCTTTGGTTATCCAGACCACTGTGCTACCATTACACCAACTTGAATATATATCTGACCAGGAATGCTTTTTGTAAAAATCAGTCATATGGAACTATTGTCATCTTGCCTGACGGTTTGAAATTTACAACACGACTTGCCTCTTTGAGGTCAAATACCAACCCTACTAGCATCTACAAACTGACCAATGAGAATTAAGACTATTCCTGCTGACAACATTAAATTATTCCTAACAAGCTCATATGTCCCAAGGCTCTGATACCATCAACACTATAAACACAGAGCTGGCATATCTAAGAACTGACTAACTGCCTGACGAGGTCATAGCCATTCAATGGCTATCATCGAAATATATATAGCAGTAAATACAGGATTATGCAATTGACTTATGTTTCGTCGAGAGAGAGAGAGAGAGAGAGAGAGAGAGAGAGAGAGAGAGAGAGATTTACACACACTTTATATATATCTATATTGACTGATTTATCAGTTGTTTGTTTCTGAATATATTCGAGATAATTCGTGTCGATGTCATAACGCAACAATGGTAATTTACAATAGTTTTACCAGCCAGCTATGGTGTATCTGTGTGGCTGCTCAAACATCTAGAAATAGCAATCAAACCTCACTGAAATCACCATACATACCCCTTAAAAACAAAGATAAAGTGGTCCTGATGTCCGTTTCTCTAGAGAAACGGACATCAGGACCACTTTATCTAACGCGCCCATCTTCGTTTAGACGGTCTGGTATCGGCCAAAAATGTTTATATAATGGTTTCTGATTTAGGCTCAAGCCCAGCAATTTTGTGGGTGCGGAAAGTCGATTAAATTGACACCAGTGCATGACTGGTACTTTATTTTATCAACCCCGTAATGATGAAAAGCAAAGCTAACCTCGGTGGAATTTGAACTCAGAACGTAAAGAGACGTAACTATATACCGCACAGGATGTTGTCTACGCTCTACCGATACCACGGACCACCATAACCACAACCATGGCCACACTACCACCATGCCCACACTACCACCACGGCCCCACCACTATGACAGTCCCACCACCAAATAATTACCCGCCTCCGACTTCACCACCGTATCACAATCGTCACCCCCTCCATCACTACCATCCTCATAACCATCAACAACAACATCGAATTATCAACAACAATACAAACATCAATATCATTATCACCATAATCCTCCCCTAGCCTGCCCTGAATGCTTATGTAATAGGATCGCTTGAGCGGAGCTGATACGAGGCCCAACCTGAACGATAACAATAACCTTGTGTTGTTAACGTGGCAAATATTGACATTAGAACAAACTTACTGAACCAATAATTGACGTAATGGCTTGATCTACTAGTTATAGCATCCAAAAACGACTCCAATCATGCCACACCGCTCTGAAAACGAAGGGACACACTGGACAATTTAGTTAACGATATATAAACAAATAGAAGAACCATAGCTGCAATGCCTTTGTTCATAGGTCAGCTCAATTGTGGATGACCTAGGGCTAAACAACAGCGACATTATTTTGTCAGTAGAAACAAGAAAATCAACAACAAAACTTTCACCTCAAGTCCCAAGATAGAAGAACAATCGATTGTATTGTTAGACATATATAAATGAATTCTGATAATAGTGAAAGTAGGATATGGTGGTGGTGGTGGTGGTCTTGGTGGTGGTGGTGGTGGTGGTGGTGATGGTGATGGTGGTGGTGGTGGTGCTGGTGGTGGTGGTGGTGGTGGTGGTGGTGGTGGTGGTGGTGGTGATTGTGGTGGTAGTGGTGGTGGTGGTGCTGGTGGTGGTGGTGATGGTGGTGGTGGTGGTGATGGTGGTGATGGTAGTGGTGTTGGTGGTGATGGTGATGGTGGTGGTGGTGATTGTGGTGGTGGTGGTGGTGATGGTGGTAGTGGTGGTGGTGGTGGTGGTAGTGGTGGTAGTGGTGGTGGTGGTGTTGGTGGTGGTTGTGGTGGTGGAGGTGATGGCGGAGGTGGTGGTGGTGGTAGTGGTGGTGGTAAAGTGGTGGTGGTGGTGGTAGCGGTCGTGGTGGTGGTGATGGTGGTGGTGGTGGTGGTTGTATGGTGATGGTGGTGGTGGTGTTGGTGGTGGTTGTGGTGGTGGTGGTGGTGGTAGTGGTGGTGATGGTGGCGGTGGTGGTTGTTGTGGTGGTGGTTGTTGTTGTGGTGGTTGTTGTGGTTGTTGTGGTAGTGGTGGTTGTGGTGATGGTGGTGGTAGTGGTGGTGGTGCTGGTTGTGGTGGTGGTGGTGGCGGTGGTGTTAGTGGTGGTGGTGATGGTGTTGTTGGGGGTGGTGGCGTTGGTGTTGGTGGTGGTTGGTATTGGTGGTAGTCGTCGTGGTGTTGGTGTTGTTGTTGGTGGTGTTGGTGTTGGTGTTGGTGGTGACGGTGGCGGTGGTGGTAGTGGTGGCGGTAGTGGTATCGGTGTTGCTTGTCGTGGTGGTGGTGGTAGTGGTGGTGGTAGTGATAGTGGTGCTGATGGAGGCGGTAGTGGTGGTGGTGATGGTGGTAGTGGTGGCAGTGGTGGTGGTGGTGATTGTGGAGGTAGTGGTGGTGGTGGTGGTTGTGGTGGTTGTGGTTGTGGTTGTGGTGGTGGTTGTGGTGGTGGAGGTGGTGGTTGTGGTAGTGGTGGTGGTGGTGGTGGTAGTGGTGGTGGTTGTGATTTTGGTGGTGGTTATGGTGGTGGTGGTGGTGTTAGTTGTGGTGGTTGTGGTTGTGGTGGTGATGGTGATGGTGGTGGTGGTAGTCGTGGTGATGGTGGTGGTAGTGGTGGTGGTGATGGTGGCCGTGGTGGTAGTGTTATCGTGGTGGTGTAATGGTGGTGGTAGGGATGGTGTTGGTTGTGGTGGTGGTTGCGGTGGTGGTGGTGGTAGTGGTGGTGGTGGTAGTAGTGGTAGTGGTGGTGTTGGTGGTGATTTTTGTGGTGGTAGTGGTAGTGGTGGTAGTGGTGTTGGTGGTGTTGGTGGTGTTGGTGGCAGTGTTGGTGGTATTGATGGTAGTGGTGTTGGTGGTGGTGGTGGTGGTGGTATTCGTGGTAGTGGTGTTGGTGTTGGGGGCTGTGGTGTTGGTGTTGGTGGCGGTGTTGTTGGTGGTGGTGTTGGTGTTGGTGTTGGTGTTGGTGTTGTGTGTTGTGGTGTTGGTGGTGGTCTTGGTGTTGTTGGTGGTGGTGTTGGTGGTGGTGACGGTGGTGGTGGTTGTGTCGGTGGTGGTGATGGTGGTGTCGGTTGTGGTGGTGGTGGTGGTGGTGATGTTGGTGATGTTGGTGTTGGTGGTGATGGTGGTGACGGTGGTGGTGGTGGTGTCGGTGGTGGTGATGGTGGTGTTGGTTGTGGTGGTGGTGGTGGTGATGTTGGTGATGTTGGTGATGGTGGTGATGGTGGTGATGGTGCTGGTGGTAGTGCTAGTGGTGGTGGTAGTGGTGGTAGTGGTGGTGTTGGTTGTGGTGGTGATGGTGGTGGTGGTGATGTTGGTGGTGGTGGTGATGGTGGTGGCATTGTTCGTCGTGGTGGTGTTGGTGTTAGTGGTGATGGTGTTGATGATGATGCTGTTGGTGCTGCCGTTGTTATTGTAGTGGTGGTGGTGGTGTTGGTGGTGGTGGTGGTGGTGGTAGTGGTTGTGGTGTTGGTGGTGGTGGTGTTGGTCATTGTTTAGGTGGAGGTGTTCTAGTGGTGCACAGTAGAAATACCTGCCAAAAAATCCTAATATTAACTATCTCCTCCTCCTCCTCAAGAACAACACAACAGTTATGAATAATGAAGAGTTATTAAGTATAGAGTAAATGTTATGTTTAGTTCTATAGACGAACGATGATGATCAGGGGAGACAATATCCCTATACAAGTGTTAACGTCTGAGTCAGACACGCTATACACAGGAAATTTGTTGGCAGCTTTCAGGATAATATGTATTCTAAAGAAAATTATTCAAAAAATAAATGCACAGAAACACGATAATGAATATGATTTTTGTCGATCAGGACGGATCACATCTCTCACTTGCAAACTCGTTTTCATATCCTGGTATCGAATAAAATAATAAACAAAGAATTGTTTTCCTTTTCATCATGATACACACTACAAACACCAAGGAAGGCTGTCTAGTTGAAGAGTTTAACAAACGTTATTATGGCAGTGATGTAGTACTGGGCAATCCAGAATACACAGTTTCAAATGAGGATAAATAGCAAATACACATAACAATAATAATGATTTCTTCTATAAGCACAAGGCTAGCAATTTTGGGGGAGTGGCAAGTCGATTAAATCGACCCCTGTGAGTGACTATTACTTTATTTTATCGACCTCGTAAGGATGAAAGGCAAAGTTAACCTCGGCGGGATTTGAACTCAGATCAGGAAGGGCCATAACTCTATGCTGCAAAGCATGGTGTCCGACGCTCTACCGTTACTGCCAATCCACCGCCCTTAAATAGATATCAATAATAGCAATAAGAGAATAGAACAATATAACATGAAAGGTTTTCCAAGTGAGAACGATAAACTTAGGATGCATCCCTGGATTACTCGGATATGTTAATTACAAATTACTTATTCCAGTTCTTGCCGCTAATTTATAGTCGCATACCTAATGTAATCTTATTCAGCCACCAGATCACCACTGTTGCCTATTCCTCATGAAATTTACTCGGGTTGAGGTGGCTGTTTCCATAGGTAAATTTGTTGTTGATTTTACCCTGGAAATCTCAGATCATATCGGGATATTTGTTTTTCCGACACTAGTCATGGTTGTTGTGGTGGCCGCAGTGGAGATTGGCAGTGGTGGTAGTGGTGGTGCTGGTGGTTCTGGTAGTGGTGCTGGTGTTGCTGCTATTGTTGTATGGCTTGTTGTTTCAAGTATGCAATCTCTGTATCCTTTCATTGGCTTGCTATTGGTTGCTACTGCTTCCACTGTTGCTGCTGCTGTGGTTGCACGATGTTTGTGATGTGACCACTGCATTTATGGTATCAGTATTATTGAGAGGCCTTCTTTCTTTCGTCACTTACTGTGGATAGAAAGCCCTAAGTGGGTTAAGCACCACATATGTGGCATGTTGGTCTTCTACCATCTACCATTCTTGATTGGTTTAGATGAGAATCTCCACACCTATCCCTGACCAGTTCTCTCTGCATATCCTGTAAATCTCTATGACTGTGACATCATTTTCCATTTTGGCCAAGACGGCAGCCACCAATTAAGGAATATTTATTTCAGGTGATATATTTCTACGAAACAGGTGTTTGTGAGGCACACTAAGATAGCTGAGGATTAGAACCAGTTCCTTATTCATTAATAGTGTAGTTGAATGCATTCCTGACTCGGCGACGTTAATCTCTGCGGGATTTGAACTTAGAACATAAGAGCCAGTACAAAGACTGCGAAGAATTTGTCTGACGCTTTATCGACTCTTCCAATCAATAGCCTGGCCGCAAGGAAATAAAATTCTTTCTGATTAGAGTGTCAATCCCAATAGACAATAATGTATCGACCCTGGAAAAATTATCCAAATAAAAAGATCTGGAAATGCTGAAGTATAACTACATAAATATTACTTTCAAAGTTTATTGATCTTTACCTCATTTAATTAATGTACTGCAAATGTTCGCATTGACTGGCGATTATATAGTACATGAGTATCATAAACAGTATAATAGCCCTTTTCCCCTACACACACGTATTAAAAGTGATAACTAAAACAACACAACAACAAAAAAAAACATATCATTCAGCCTAATGGCAAATGGGGAATGTGTGTTTCGAATTGATGGAAAAGGTTTAAAAAAATAGAGCGTGCAAACTTCACATTATCAGAAACAAATAAACGGGTACCCAACAGAAATGGTAATAATCTAGATAAAAATGAACCTGAATCCTCAAGTCTCGCAAATCAAACAGAAAAGATATAAGAGGACGCTAGTGGAATACGTTTCTATATTATATCCCTATTTCACTACTACACTCTTTCCGCGAAAGGAAGCTACAATATTCTCGCATAAAATTTGGAAAGAAAATATCCCTGACTTAAACGTAACGTTGGAATGCAACCGAGGAGTAAATTTAAGAAGATATATTCGCAAAACAAAAGAAATATCGGAAATCGAAATAGAACACTTAAAAAAGAATACAAAACAAAAATCGTGGTATGACTTTTCAGGAAAGACTAGTATTACCTGTGCAAGAATGTGTGTGTCGGTATTTGTCTTATCTAGATATGTCTGCATAAAATGTACAATTAACAAAAGCAAATAGCACAGTGTGATCATCACAACGAAGTATGAACGGAAGACGTAAACAAAGACAATGCTATGTAATACGCTAATCATGACCAACAATGCAAACAGCCATAAAATAGTTTATGAAGAATGGATGTAGCGTGAGTTGAAAACTGCATGCTGCTACAAAGCTGTTTAACAGAAGCGTGAGAAGCGGCACACTGTCTAAAAACTAATACTACCCTCAACAAAAATCCAATCCCAGTTGCGTACTGCTAGCATCCATCAAAATAAAGCGAACACCACATGAGAACTATTGACCAAATGATAATACATTGAAATGCTACACACGTACTGCAAGGCAATATTACAGCATTACATTAACATACATAACCACCATTAAAATATGATGTATTATATTTTGAAAAGCAGAAAGAGATACAAGGTAGAAGTTGAACACAAATATCATTAGAAGTAACAATAATGATTTCTACTATAGACACAAGGCCAGTAATTTTTTGTGGGAAAACGATTAAATCGACCCCAGTGCATTACTTGTGCATATTTTATCGACCCCGTAAGGATGAAAGGCAAAGTTAACCTCGGCGGGATTTGAACTCAGTTAATAAAAGCCGTATCTCTATGCTTCAAAGCATGGCGTCCGACTCTCTACCGATACTTCCAATCCAATATTGATGATAACGTTGATGATGATAATGATGATACTGATAAGGATGGTGATGGTGAGGATGACCAACAGTAAATTTAAACAGTGCTATTTTAACAGGAAACATTTTTCAATACGCAGACTAACAAAACGCCGCACAATTATTTATTCATATATGGAACCTGAGAAGTCTTAAGGTGAATTAAATGGAAAAACTTAGAGCAATGCAGACCTTACACCTATTGATATAAGAAATGTCAGCAGAAAAATGAAAAATCATAAAATATTTTCCTCAACACCAGACTAACTTCTTTAACATGTCTCCTCTCACAAAGAAGTTACTTGTAAAGCAATGAAAGTTCTCTCCTGCGTCAGGATAGAACCTAATCTCCATAGGAGCTTTTGCAAGCCAAATCTTGCCCAAACAAAGACAATCTTTTTACATTCTGTTGTTGCCAGTCACTAAAAACAATAGAACTATTCACGTAGCATTTTCTTATACATAGCCACATCCACAACTATGACATGGCCAGGCACACCTACCGCACGTTTGTACTTAGTTGCCATCCTATCTATATCTATATACAGTTTTTACACGTTCAGTATGTTGGTGTGGGAGAGGTGCACGTGTATATGTGTATCTAATGGCTGACTGAATAAACACGTGCTTTTTCTCAAAACATTTTCCCGTTCATTCCTCTTCTCACTCTATCTCTTTTTCATCTTTTATTTCTTATTCGATCTTTTGATGAAAGACTATTTTACGAAACGTAATGATTCTTTTCCAACTGTATCAAGCATTAAACTAATATGTTTCTTCATAGTAATGTGTTGTTTGATTTGTTGTTTCTTTTACTTTTTGCATACATAAATATGTGAGTGTATGTGTGTACAGAGTTATTTACACACTGTCTCCTAAATAGACATTCCGTTTAAACCCCGAAAATTTCGAAAGCAAACCATTCTACCTCAGTAAGGAGGGGGGGGGGGGGTATTTTGAACGGCAGCGTAACATGGTTATTTCTTATATTAATAAATCAACAACTATATGGATTGTGTTACTGTTATCATTGTGTAGTCCCGAATCAACTACGATAGGGCTGATGCATGACACGTAGATAGAGAATCCACAGATCGACTAGCCCCACCACAAATATATCATCTCCACTTATCTGAGGACGATATTTTATAATTGTTTCTACATTTTGGCACAAGGCCAGCAATTACCCAGTGCATTACTGGTACTTTATTTTATCGACCCCGTAAGGATGAAAGGCAAAGTTAACCTCGGCAGGATTTGAACTCAGACCGCAAAGGGGCGTAACTCTATGCTGCAAAGCATGGCGTCCGACCCTCTACCGATACTGCCAATCCACCTACCATATTTTATAATGAAGTTTGGCAAGATAGACTCAGTCGGAGGGCAGAGGCTTTTGTACTTGTTTACTTACAATTTGATACACACATCTTGAGCACTGTTTGGGAGCTAATGATACTACAATATCGTTGTTATTGTGGGTTGACAGAATTGATAGACCACCGAATAAAATGCAATTAGAGTACTTATTATGGTACTTTAAGTTTAAGTTAAAGTCCGGCTGAGGTCAATTTGGACTTTCTTTCTTCCGGGATTGATAAAATAAAATACCAGTCAAGTATTGGTGTTGATTTAATCAACGCTGCACTTCACCTAAAATTTACTAGCCTTGTGCTTAAATTAGAAATCAATATTGTTGATTTGGACTGAGCTGAAAAGGTAATAGTTAAGAGTGGTATATAGGTGAGTTGTAGAGTGATGTTCAGATATTTTGTATATATTTCCGTTTCGATCGGAGTGATTGACTAGTAGTGTGAACATGCCCGGTTTAACTATTAAGCAGAATAAGTACCTACTACGGCCACAAAATGGATGAAGACAGTACTGGATTTACAATGTTAGAAACGGGGCTGCTGAAATAGGGACCCGGAAAATGGGATGAAATTTTATGTTTTTCCTGTTGCCATAATAATAAATACATAATTTAGTTACATTCCTTACTGATATTATTTGTTATATAAGGGCGGTGGATTGGCAGTATCAGTAGAGGGTCGGACGCCATGCTTTCCAGCATAGTTACGTCCCTTTACGATCTGAGTTCAAATCCTGCCGAGGTTGACTTTGCCTTTCATCCTTACGGGGTCGATAAAATAAAGTACCAGTAATGCACTGGGTATTTGCTGGCCTTGTGCCTAAAGTAGAAACAATTATTTGTTATATAAATGAACACATACACACATGCACATAGAGACATACAGACAGACAGACACATACACACACAGAGAGACACACATACAGACAGACAGACGCACACACACACAGACAGACAGACACATACACACACAGAGAGACACACATACAGACAGACAGACGCACAGACACACATACAGACAGACAGACACACACACAGACACACACAGACACACACACAGACAGACACACACGCACACCCACGCACACAGATACACACAGACAGATAGACACACACACACGCATACAAATACACACAGACAGACACACACAGATAGACAGACACACCCACAGACACACACACACACACACACACACACACACACACACACACACACACACACACACAAAGCAAGGGTGTTGCCTTAAAAAAGAACTGAATTTTAAAATCTATTATTGAAAGTTGAGAATTTCATGTTTCAAAATCTTGTCAGTTAGAAATGTGCCAAAGAGGTGTTCAAATAGTATCCTCTAGCTATATTTTAACCTCCTAGCTATATGAGCAATTTAAATTTAAATTTATTCAAATTTTGGAGATATGGGCCCCTTCTTTTTCCCAAAATTTAATTAGCAATTAATTATTGAGTATATATTTCCTTCTCTCCATTGCGAGAGTAATTTAATTTAATAAAGTAAGGAGTGCGGGACTGCGTCCAGAATATATATATTTTTTCCGATTTGTAAAATAAGTTAGATTACTTTGAATATATAATGAATGAATATTACATAATTTATCTACTAAATTTTGTTATTCTTGATTAAATATAAATAATTTTGTTGCTTATTTTAAGATTCACTTCTTTAAAATTTTCAAATGTCAACACTTCCGGTTAGCAATCGCTTAAATAAACATTCATATATTTCCATCACTAATTTTCTCCTAATGCAGTTTATATATAATATCGCCTTTTTTAATGTATCATGGATTACGTTACTGATTACATAAGAGAGTGTAATGCAGTCTTCGTTCAATTTCTGTTTATATTGTCAATTACGATGTTATTTGATGAATCATATCTACATGTATATATACTTGCGTATAATATCAATATGCACACTACACATGCTAGCAGAAAACCACACGAAGGGTGGTTTTTCTGCTGTTTTAGCAGAAAAACCACCCTTTAATTGAAATACATGTATATTCAAGTGCCTTAC
>OZ024741.1:227664157-227666657 GCA_964016885.1 Eledone cirrhosa
AAGGTACTTAAACAACATAGTACATTTGAAATATGTATAAAAAAGTATATATTTTGACAATGTGAATAATTTTCATTTGTTAACATTTTGAATAATATTAAAAACTCCAGGAAAACCCCTACCTGTTGAGTGTTTCTAATCTATTGTAAAATTGTATTCGTTGAGTAATCAACGAACCATACTAATCTTTGGTCATATGTATATATATATATTTCGTTTCTGAATTTGTTTAGCAAGATTCTTTATCTGAAAACGTGTGTTGAAACCGATATTGTTATACTTTGGGAGGATCATGTTGCCAATAAGAAACACACGCACCAGTGATTTCACTCCAATTTATTATAAATTAAATTTATAAATTTAAGAAATTTGTAAATTTCCGGTGTTGAACAAAAGGGCAACGATGGTTGCCGAACACTGTACGGCTAATAATAAGGGCTGTTTGTTTACAAACAAACCGAGGATTATAATAAATGTTCGGTAAACCCATACGTACATATATATATGTATGCATGTATGTATATACATACTACTGTACGTCTGTATACATATATGTATGTACGTATACATACTTATATTTAAGTATCAGCCGTACTAAGAGTGAGAAAAGATTCATATTTTCCATTTATATATATATATATACGTATGTATGTATATATATATATATATATATATATATATATATATATATATATATATATATATATATATATATATATATATATGATAATAATGGAGCTGCGGCGCTGCAAATGGGTTACATATGAAAAAGTTTGTCCTCATCAGTGGCCATTCAACCGTCGTAGGCATTTCGTCGCATTAAAGGCCATATACCTCAGGTTGGTGCGTGCAACGGCTAAAAAAAAGTCGTTGGGACACGTAAATAAAGGGGACGCTAGGGTAAACAAACAAAATGGTTTAAGCAGCAGAAAGAGAGGAAGAAGGAAACAAGTCCCATATATATATATATATATATATATATATATACTGTATATATATATGTGTGTGCGTATGTATATATACGTGTCTGTCTCGTGCGGCTGCACGGACGTGTATCGGTGAGATACGTTCAAACAAAATAGATGAATTAAATAAAAAGTACTTTGCACTATTTGAACCGAGTTATTTCCCTTTTGACCAGCTTCACTTTGATATTTTGTTGTTTGGTAGATCGATACAAGTAGTGGAATCGACTGAACCATTTGAAACTAACGCTGAAGCATGTCCGCAGTCAAACTACTGGGACAAGTAAAATAATAATAATAACAGCTATGTTGTTAGACATAAATATAGTGATAAAAACAAGAAATATATTAATGATATCTGTTTGTTATAGATATTTAATTGAGAGATCCCCCATCTGGGGTACTACATGTGACACGTTCTCCGCCTCCAACTTAGTCGACCACAAACCCCTGTACTGCGGCCCGCAATGCCGAGGAAAGGATGACAAAGAAATATCGGGGATTGTCCGGCCGCTTCCTCTTCGCACCTGTTGATGTTGAGACCTCAGGCATAATTGGACCCCGTATGCCAAGCTCCTTCGCAAGATCGGGACGCCAGCGGCCTGTCTGAGGAAGTATCTACGCGAGGTGGTGTGGCTGTTACAGCGGGTGTCGCTGGCCATTTTCAGCGGGAATGCTTTTGCGGCCTTGTCCCGGGGCGCAGCCCCAATACCGCCGAAGCCTAGGCCCAGAGCCTATCACCCTTCCATTCCCCCGCCCATTCTTCGGTGACACTAGAGCCCTTGCCTTTTCCTTCCTTTTCTATTTTCATAACAACAAAAGACACTTGAATATTCAATGTAACTCTAGTTTGTGTAGTGAGTACTGTGTTTATATACAGACAAGTAGTGGAGAACTAACAAAACTTCATGGCTTCATACATACGTAATTCTAGACAGAATGTGTCGCCTGTTTAACACCAAACTAACACCAACACCCATTCATTCGGTGTATTTAGCGGAGTCTACACTGTTGCAAGTATTAGGACCGAGTCTCCGGCACGAGGGACTGTAATTCGTTTTATTGCAACACTGCTTCTTACAGCAATAATCCCTGGCTGCTTTCTTTCTTTTTCTATATCAGTATGAAGTCTTGGGAACTATCCTTTCGTTTATTTCCTCCTATCTGCGATATATGTAAAATGGTCGTATGTTCTACCCTACTCTTTCCTTTACTGCACCTGGTGCTTTGTAAAAACATCATATGCACTGCATCCATAGGCGCTTAAGGATCATATAGAATGCCCTTCCCTTTCCTGTACTCCTAGGTCTCCTGCAGAAGGCTCATGAGTGCTGTTTTTCTCTTTCTTTGCACCATCCATGGGAATCGTTGCAGTTGTCCCATGAGGGTTACTATTTCCTTTATTTCTGCAATCCTAGATCTCGCGGAAAAAAATCTATGAGCGCTGCTCTTCTTTTTCTAATGAAAATAAAGGAATTATTTTAAACCTCTATATATATCTGAAGGTAGTGAACATCCACATGTTATTTTTGTTG
>OZ024741.1:227671657-227674157 GCA_964016885.1 Eledone cirrhosa
ATAGTGCTGGGCCCATGGTACCATCTGACGACAAGTGCAGAGAGATCTCCAGATATAAAGCAATGCCTGTGCCGTGAAGATTTTATAGTGAGCAAAGGCACTGCACAAAGCCAGTCCCACTCTCTTAAACAAGATGATATGTACCAAAAAGAAGAACAAGTCAACATCATTGGATACCATCAGGGTTGCAGGTGTTATATCAGAGTTTTCCTTCTCCTAGAATTCTGCCTTGACAAAGGCTAAGGGTTCATCTCTCCCGGTGATTTTGGATGGCCATTGACTCTTAAGAGCTCCTTTGCCCTTTGACAGGTTTTGTTTATAGTCCTGCAGGATGTCCAAAGTCACCCTCCTCACCAAGAAACCTTGGTGGGGTTGCCAGTTTAGTCGCCAACGACCCGACCATGAGACAGGTTGTACTGGGATACATGTTACCAGTAGCACCAACTGGTGACCTGACATACATACATACATACATACATACATACATACATACATACATACATACATACATACATACATACATACATACATACATACATACATACATACATATATACAGTCTGCCTGAACCTATTCCTCCAAGATCACTGTGAAAATAATAACATCATCACAGATAAATAAGCAGCTGGAAAGAAAGGGGTTTTAGGATGTGCTGAACAACTCCTAATCAACAAAACTGCGATGTCGGAGGTGCGACAACTTCGGAGGAATATGGCTACAGTCTGGATGGACTACAGGAAAGCTTTCGATTCTGTTCCCCACTCTCGGATGATAGAGGCCCTCCAACTTGCTAAAGTCCCAGACATTATTGTCAGAGCCATAGAGAAGCTGTCTTCTTCTTGGGCTACTATCCTAAGGTTAAAGACAGAGAGGGAGGACTCTATTTTCACTGATAAAATAAAATATCGCAGGGAGACAGTCTCTGTGATATTATTCGTCTTGTCATTAAACCCTTTGTCCTTTCTGCTCAATAAATGTGAGAGATACTTCATTGGCTCACAGGAGGACAGAAATACGAACCTAAACCATAATTTCTTTGTGGACGATCTGAAACTCTATGCCAAGAACATGATTGAGATGAAGAACAATCTTGACCTGGTTACAACGTTCTCAAAGGATATAGGAATGGAGTTTGGCCAAGATAAATGCTCATACATGACTGTAAAGCGGGGAAAAACAACCCAATCTAGCAACATTGTCATCAATGGCCTAACTGTTTCACTGATATTTGATGAGGACTGCTACAGATACCTGGGGATAGATGAGAACATATCATATAATGGTATCTGTAATAAGGAACGCGTAACCAGGGAATACTACACCCGATCAAGAAAGATTTGGTCATCGGAACTCTCTGCTCAGAACAAAACAGTGGGTCACAATGTGTTTACTGTGCCTGTCCTAACACCAAGTTTTGGAATACTCAATTGGACGATAGACGAAATCCGAGCAGTTGATGTTGGAACTCGAAAAATATTAAACAACACCGGAAACTTACACATCAACAGTAACATAGACCGCCTTTACTTGAAACGTAAGCAGGGAGGTAGAGGCCTAACATCAGTCCAGACAGCATTTGAATGTCGTATCATATCCCTCCGACGACATCTGCGAACCTCGAAGCGTAGGAGCCTGCTTCTCGAGCAAGTCTATCTGCATGAAACAGACAAGATCATGAGAGTTGGGAAGGAACTCCTTGAGAGATATTCAAAAACTCACACCCAGGGAAGTCGCTCAGCAGTATCGCAGTGAATCCGTGGATGAAAAACTGCATGATTATCAGCAAAAAGTCATGCATGGATATGTTGCCAGGAAGCTCCAGAGTGAGAGTAATATAGATAAGGAAAGTAGTCTATCTTGGACCAACAGCCGCTATATTGGCTCCCACTTTGAAGGATACGCTTTTGCAATCCAAGAACAGGAGATTAACATGAAATACCTGATTCACAAAAGAGATAAGGATGCAGGCAAAACACTTAGATGTGATAACAAGTGCAGACCCTGCAGAAATAACATCGAGGTTATCACTCATGTCATCAGCAGCTGTCCAAAGATGTCATCGCGGTACTATCTACCTATGAGGCATGATGTAGTGGCCAAAACACTGTACAATGCAGTCTGTAAAAAAGATATCCCCGATAATAAATACATTAAAAGCTACAGCAATGTGGAAGACATCCACGTACATAATATGAAAGAGTACTAGTGGAATGTTCCAGTAAAAACCCCAATAAAATGCAGGCATAACAGACCAGATATTATGATATGCGACAGAGAGAAGAAAGCATGCACAGTAGTGGAAATTAGCTGCCCAGCAGATGCAAATATAATATCAAAGATTAGCGAAGAGGAGAATATTTATGCAGAACTGATGAGAAATCTGCAGATACTCCACCCTGATTACACCTTCAGATTTATGCCTGTGATTATTGGGGCACTGGGGTATGTTAGTAACTGCCTCAATACAAATCTTGAGAAGCTAGGCTTCACAGCAACAGAA
>OZ024741.1:227679157-227701657 GCA_964016885.1 Eledone cirrhosa
CAAGGGCGCAGAAAGACAAAACGAATACCGCAAAGCATTCTATCGGACGTTCTAAAAACTCGGCCAATTCGCCGCCTAGCGAGTTAAATGATTACAGGTCAAATATTAGGAACTATGTCAACGACACAATCCCTTCAAAACGTTGCCTCGGCTTTACCACTGTTCACTGATTGAAATCATTAAAGGAATAAAAAGATTTTCAGCAATACACTACTGATACATCATCATCATCACCACCACCGGCATCAACATCATCATTACTATCATCATCATCATCACCACCACCACTACCACCACCACCACCAACAACAACAACACTATCCCCTTCCTCATGATCTTCTTTACCATCAATGTGATCAACATCGATGTAATCTTCTCAGTCAACACTTTGTATTAAAAAAAATAAAAACACCAACACATTTCTACTACTACTACTACTACTACTACTACTACTACCACTACCACTACTACTACTACTACTACTACTACTACTACTACTACTACTACTACTACTACTACTACTACTACTACTACTACTACTACTACTACCACCCCTTCATTACAACATCTACCACCAATACAGCTACAACAAAGCTACAACTACAACACCACCACTTCTAGATTATTGCTACAATACCTCTACTACAAAAAATACCATTACTACATCATTATCCCTGCATTAAGGACCGCACAAACCACAACGACCAATACTACTTCCCAAAGATTTTGCTTATCTCGAATGTTCTCCATTCACATGCTTTTCCTGCAGTGATCAACGTGAGAAACATTAGCGGCATCGATCTCACCTGTGTGGGAGGGCCTACGAAGATTATGAAGACTGATTTTTACCTTCAAAATAACATGTGCTTATAGCTTTCCCAGACTTTCCAGACTACTAAGCAACAAACACGACCTTCGAAATAATTTGTGCTCATAGCCTTCCCAGGCCTACTCAGAAAAATAATTGTTTCTACTTTAGGCACAAGGCCAGCAATTACCCAGTGCATTACTGGTACTTTATTTTATCGACCCCGTAAGGATGAAAGGCAAAGTCAACCTCGGCGAGAAAAATAATACTTTCTACTTTAGGCAGAAAGCTAGCAATTTTAAGGAGGAGGGAAATTCGATAAAATTGACCCCAGTGCGTTACTGGTACTTTATTTTATCGACCCGATGAGGATGAAAGACAAAGCTAACCGCGGCATTATTCGGTGGATTGGCAGTATCGGTAGAGGGTCGGACGTCATGCTTTGCAACAAAGAGTTACGGCCCTTTATGGTCTGAGTTCAAATCCCGCCGAGGTTAACTTTGCCTTTCATCCTTACTGGGTCGATAAAATAAAGTACCAGTAATATACTGGGATAATTGCTGGCCTTGTGCCAAAAGTAGAAACAATTATTTGAACTCAGATCGTAAAGGGCCGTAACCCTATGTCATACAGCATGTTGTCCGATGCTCTACCAATACTGCCAACTCCCCAGAAAAATAAGCTGCAACCCCCACTGCTACAATTATTTTATCCCTCTACTACAACAGTATAATGAAGACCAATAATACAACCACCTAAACTACTACGACTACTACAGCTAGCAACTCTATTGTCACCAGCACTAGTACAATCAATACTATATCTAAACACACCGATACTATAATCACTACGCCCACCACAACCATCCCCTCTTACAGTACAAAACTATACATACCGCCATCAACAATAACACGAGCAATGCTAGGGTTAAGGTCTACCAATTCCACTACTACCACCATCACTACAGACGGCATCACTACACAACTACTATAACCACTACTAATATCACTACCACTACAATCTACCACAGCTATAACTACTACTACCACCATTACAGTCTACCACACCACAGCTATAACCACTACTACTACCACTACTACAGTCTACCGCACCACTACTACTACCACTACTACAGTCTACCGCACTACTACTGTAACCCCTGCTACCACAACTACAGTCTACCACACCACTACTAATACCACACCACAAATATAACCACCAGTACAGTCTAACACACGCCTACTACTACTACTACTACTACTACTAGTACTACCACCACCACTACACACTCTACCACACCACCACTATAATCTCTACTACTATTGTCACCACCACTACTACTACCACCACCACTACATTCTCTACCAACCACTATTAATAATCTCTACTACTATAATATCTACTACTATTATCACCACTACTACTACTACTACTACTACTACTACCACCACCACTATACACTCTACCAACCACTACTACAATCTCTACTACTAATACCCCCCACCACTACTACTACCACCACCACCACCACTACACACTCTACCAACCACTACTATAATCTCTGCTGCTACCACCACCACCACCACTACACACTCTACTACACCACCACTATAATCTCTACTACTAATACCCCCACAACTACTACTACTACCACCACTACACACTCTACCACACCACCACTATAAGCTCTACTACTAACACCACCACCACCACTACAGACTCTACCACACCACTATAATCTCTACTACTACTACTACCACCACTACACACTCTACCACACCACCACTATAATCTCTACTACTACCACCACTACACACTCTACCACACCACTATAATCTCTACTACTATTACCACCACTACTACAACCTCTCCAACCAATACCACTAATACTACATACTCCACCACACCACTACTCTAATCGCTTCTAGCACCAACACACAACAAACATGGAAAGGTGCATCTGCGGTACGGTTTCAGTCTACTAGAAATAGCAGCCAAAGCTGCCCCAGATCACAGTCAGGATCATAAATGACACATTAGATAGTGTAGTCTTAGATATATAAGATATGTCAGAAAATATGACTGCTTGGTCACCTTTGGGATTCTTAATCGAACTGATAAGGTCTGATCTAGAGTTAATGTAACAACCAGGTCAACTACTACTACTACTACTACAGCTACTACTACTACTACTACTACTACTACTGCTACTACGACTACTACTACTACTACTGCTACTACTACTACTACAACTACTACTAGGACTACTACTACTACTACTACTACTACAACTACTACTACTGCTACTACTACTATTACTACTACAACAAAAACAACAACTACTACAACAGCAACTACTACTACTGCAGCTGCTGCTGCTAACACTACTACTACTAATAATACTACTACTGCTGCTGCTACTACTACGAACTCTACTACTACTACTACTACTACTACTACTGCTGCTGTTGCTACTACTACTACAACTACTGCTCCTGCTACTGCTGCTGCTACTGCTACTACTACTACTGCTGCTGCTGCTACTACTACTACTAGTACTACTACTACTACTACTACTACTGCTGCTGCTGCTACTACTACTACTGCTGCTGCTGCTGCTACTACTACTGCTGCTGCTGCTGCTACTACTACTACTACTACTACTACTACTGCTGCTGCTACTACTACTACTACTACGAGGGAAAGTCGATGACATCGACCGCAGTGCGTTACTGAATAAATGTTTCTACGATTGGCACAAGGCCATCAAATACCCAGTACATTACTGGTACTTTAATTTATCGACCCCGTAAGGATGAAAGGCAAAGTTAACCTCGGCGGGATTTGAACTCAGACCATAAAGGGACGTAACTCTATGCGTCAAAGCATGGTGTTCGACTCTCTACCGATACTGCCAATCCACCTCCTGCGTTACTGAATAATAATACTATTTCTGATATTAAAGATAGTACTACTTCTGCTACTACTACTAATATAATTCCTACCACTTCTATAACATCTACCACAACTAACACCACAACGGCCACCGCTACTATACACTCTATCACACCACTTCTATAACATCTACCACAACTAACACCACAACGGCCACCGCTACTATACACTCTATCACACCACTTCTATAACGTCTACCACAACTAACACCACAACGGCCACCGCTACTATACACTCTATCACACCACTACTATAACGTCTACCACAACTAACACCACAACGGCCACCGCTACTATACACTCTATCACACCACTTCTATAACATCTACCACAACTAACACCACAACGGCCACCGCTACTATACACTCTATCACACCACTTCTATAACATCTACCACAACTAACACCACAACGGCCACCGCTACTATACACTCTATCACACCACTACTATAACGTCTACCACAACTAACACCACCACTACCACCGCTACTATACACTCTATCACACCACTTCTATAACGTCTACCACAACTAACACCACCACTGCCACCGCTACTATACACTCTATCACACCACTTCTATAACGTCTACCACAACTAACACCACCACTGCCACCGCTACTATACACTCTATCACACCACTTCTATAACGTCTACCACAACTAACACCACAACGGCCACCGCTACTATACACTCTATCACACCACTTCTATAACGTCTACCACAACTAACACCACCACTGCCACCACTACTATACACTCTATCACACGACTACTATAATTTCTACCACAACTAACACCACAACGGCCACCGCTACTATACACTCTATCACACGACTACTATAACGTCTACCACAACTAACACCACCACTGCCACCACTACTATACACTCTATCACACCACTTCTATAACATCTACCACAACTAACACCACCACTGCCACCGCTACTATACACTCTATCACACCACTTCTATAACGTCTACCACAACTAACACCACCACTGCCACCACTACTATACACTCTATCACACCACTTCTATAACGTCTACCACAACTAACACCACCACTGCCACCGCTACTATACACTCTATCACACCACTTCTATAACGTCTACCACAACTAACACCACCACTGCCACCACTACTATACACTCTATCACACCACTTCTATAACGTCTACCACAACTAACACCACCACTGCCACCACTACTATACACTCTATCACACCACTTCTATAACGTCTACCACAACTAACACCACCACTGCCACCACTACTATACACTCTATCACACAACTACTATAACGTCTACCACAACTAACACCACCACTACCACCGCTACTATACACTCTATCACACCACTTCTATAACGTCTACCACAACTAACACCACCACTACCACCGCTACTATACACTCTATCACACCACTTCTATAACGTCTACCACAACTAACACCACCACTACCACCTCTACTATACACTCTACCACACCACTTCTATAACGTCTACCACAACTAACACCACCACTACCACCACTACTATACACTCTACCGCACAACTACTATAACGTCTACCACAACTAACACCACCACTGCCACCGCTACTATACACTCTACCACACACACAACTACTATAACGTCTACCACAACTAACACCACCACTGCCACCACTACTATACACTCTACCACACAACTACTATAACGTCTACCACAACTAACACCGCCACTGCCACCGCTACTATACACTCTACCACACAACTACTATAACGTCTACCACAACTAACACCGCCACTGCCACCGCTACTATACACTCTACCACACAACTACTATAACGTCTACCACAACTAACACCACCACTACCACCGCTACTATACACTCTATCACACGACTACTATAATTTCTACCACAACTAAGACCACCACTACCACCACTACTATTTACTCTACCACACCACTACTATAATTTCAATCACAACTAACACCACCACTACCACCGCTACTATACACTCTACCACACAACTACTATAACGTCTACCACAACTAACACCACCACTGCCACCGCTACTATACACTCTATCACACCACTACTATAATTTCTACCACAACTACCACCGCTACTATACACTCTACCACACCACTACTATAACCTCTACCACAACTAACACCACCACTGCCACCGCTACTATACACTCTATCACACCACTACTATAATTTCTACCACAACTACCACCGCTACTATACACTACCACACAACTACTATAACGTCTACCACAACTAACACCACCACTACCAACGCTACTATGTCGTCTACCACAACTAACACCACCACTACCACCGCTACTATACACTCTATCGCACCATTACTATAATTTCAACCGCAATTAGCCCCACCACTACCACCGCTACTATACCTTCTAAGGTGGAGTGACAGTATCGGTAGAGCGTTAGACACCATACTTTGCTGCATATAGCTATGTCCCTTTCTGGGGTAATTGCTGGCCTTGTGCCAAAAGTAGAACCATTTATTACAACCACTATACTAATCACCATTGATACAGTCACCACTACTTCTATTATCACCACTACATTAGGCTAACTTTGCCTTTCATCCTTACGGGGGTCGATAAAATAAAGTACCAGTAATGCACTGGTAATTTGCTGGCCTTGTGCCTAAAGTAGAAACAATTATCACTTTTCACTCAAGTACTATTACTACAACCTCAATTATTGTTATACCTATTAAATTGACCAGCACCGCAATATCCACCACGGCCACAACCAGCACCATCACCACAACTATCACCGCCACTACGCAGCCTGCTATAAACACTACCACGGCCACAACCAGCACCATCACCGCAACCACTATCACCACAACTACCACCGCCACTACGCAGCCTGCTATAAACACCACCAAGGCCACAACCAGCACCATCACCGCAACCACCGTCACCACAACAACCACCGCCACTACCACCACTGCGTTAACCATCACCATCACTACCACCACCACCACCACCACCACCACCACCAACACCACCACCACCACCACAACCACCACCACTACCACCACCAACACCACCACCATCAACACCACCATCACCACCACCACCATCACTACCACCACCACCACTACCACTACCACCACCACCACCACAACTACGGACCACCACCACTGCTATAAACACCACCACCACCACCACCACTATAACCACCACAAATAACACCACCACTACCACCACCACCACCACCACTACCACCAACACCAACACCATCACCACTACCACCAGCACCAGCACCACCACTACCACCACCACCGCCACCACCACCACTACCACCACCAACACTACCAGCACCACCGCCACCACACTACCACCACCAACACCACCACTAACACCAACACCAACACCAACACCACCACTACCACTACCACCAACAACACCACCACCAACACTATCACCACCACCACCACCACTACCACCGCCACCGCCACTACAACCAACACCACTACTACCACCACCACCACCACCACCACCACCACCACTACCACCACCAATACCACCCACACCACCCACACCACCACCACCACCACCTCCACCACCACCACCATCACCACCACCGCCACCGCCACCAACAACACCACTACAACTAACAACAGCAACCAAAACTGGAGATAACATTGTCAATATAAAACACCTTAACAGCAACATTACTACTACTACTACTACCACCAACACTACTACTACTACTACTACTACTACTACTACTACTATTACTACTATTACTACCACCCCCACTACTACTACTACTACTACAACCACTACCACCAACACTACTACTACTACTACTACTACTACTACCAACACTACTACTACTACCACCACTACTACCAACACTACTACTACTACTACTACTACTACTACTACTACCAACACTACTACTACTACTACTACTACTACTACTACTACCACCAACACTACTACTACTACTACTACAAATAATTGTTTCTACGTTAGGCACAAGGCCAGCAATCACCCAGTACATTACTGGTACTTTATTTTATCGACCCCGTAAGGATGAAACGCAAAGTTAACCTCGGCGGGATTTGAACTCAGAATGGCAAGGGCCGTAACCCTATGCGTCAAAGCATGGCGTCCAACCCTCTACCGATACTGCCAATCCACATAACGATTTCTACTATAGGCACAAGGCCAGCAATTTTGAGGGGTCGATTAAATCGACCCCAGTGCACTACTGGTACTTTATTTTATAGGATAAAAGGCAAAGCTAACCTCGGCAGCATTTGAACTCAGGCGGTAAAGGGCCGTAACTCTATGCTGTAAAGCATATTGCCTACCACTCTAACGATACTGCCACTGCAAATAATGCGGCTAATACTAATATTGTTACTTCTCGTACTATCTATACCAATACTTCTACAAATACTGCTATTGCAACTACCTATACTAGAACTCCTACAACTACCACCAACTACCAATACTACTACTACTACTACTACTACTACTACTACTACTACTACTACTACTACTACTACTACCACTATCACTACTATTATTACTACTATTATTGGTTTATCTACTACTACCACAAGTAATACAGCTATTACTACTACTAGTGTTCTTCCTGCTACTACCACAAATAATGCTACTATTACTATTTTCCATCATTATTAAGACCAGAGCCATGAAATTTACCATCACATTCATCAACATTTTGACTACCTTCAACATCAACATATTCATCATCATCATCATCATCATCATCAATATGATTAACATCAATATTTTACACATCAAGCTTCTCCGCACTCTTTTACAAACACAACAACAACAAACATACTAACACCAACAACGTCAACGGCAACAACAAGTAGAGCAACAACGGCCGCAACAACCAGAACAACAACATTGGTATTGTATGAGAGACAGCCAGTACATATGTAACAATCACTGCGACACACTGCGCAAAGCCGCCGCCGACAGCCATACCGTTCGCCATCCACATCACCCGACAGTTCCCACCAACACCGCTCTATCACCAGCCGCCAAAAAGCTACTACACTCCTGCTGCCAGCCCAGTCAAAATTGTTGGCTCAGCTTTAACAAAATATACATCAATGCATTTATACATATATATATATATATACATATATATATATATATATATATATATATATATATATATATATATATATATATATATATATATATGTATACATATGTATATATATATATATATATATACATATATATATATATATATACATATATATATATATATATGTCTATATATATATATATATGTATATATATATATATATATATATAAAACTGAGGATGTCTGTTTGTGTGTGTGTGAGTTTGAAATCCCTAAAACTCGAGAACCACCCAACCGACGGTTTTCAAACTTTACACATGTAATACTTATGTTTCAGGGAGTGTTCTGAGCAAAAACAATTTCAAAGTTTCAATGCCTTAGGGACCGCATTAGGCGATTTAGCGATCTCTCTATATAATTCTAAGTCTTTCTCTTTTTAGATAGATACATACATATAACGCCGCGCCGTTATGCTATCTGTCTGTATGTCTGGCTGTCTGCATTACACCACTTCCCTGAGGATGTCTGTCTGTGTGTGTGTGTGTGTGTCTGTGAGTTTGAATCCCTAACACTTGAGAAGTACCCAACCGACTTTTTTCAAACTTTACATTGTATTACTTATGTTTCAGGGATTGTTATGCACATAATAAAAATTCAACTTTTTGATCTCTTAGTTGAAAAACTGCGTTTTTTCAGGTTTTTAGGGGTTTTTTGAGTCGTTACGTCAGACTGATTTGCTTGAAATTGTAACTATGTATTAGTCAGTCTTTTCTTCATACCGTGAGCATAGAAAATTCAACTTTTTTATGGCCTAGGGCCTGCATTAGGTGAAAAACTTCATTTTTTCAGCTTTTTAGGGCTTTTTGGAGGCGTTACGTCTAGCCGATTTTCCCGAAATTTCAAAGCATATTATGCACATTAAAAAAATTCATTTTCTTGATCCCCTAGGGCCCGCATTAGGTGAAAACCTGCATTTTTCCTTCTTCATCGAGGAAAATCTTAAAGATCATCAAGCCATCAGAGTATTCGGGTTATTTTCTTGAGATATTGTCCAGGCATGCAGTTTTTCCACGATTAGGTCTGTTGGCAGCCTGCGTTCCAAAATACCTTATCCCGTGCAACGCCGGGTACCAGTGCTACTATATGTATAAATGTAAGTCCAAAGAATCATTAGAAAATGATATATAGTCCGTGTATATATATATAACAAAACATACATCGATGCATATATATATATATATATATATATATATATATATATATATATATATATATAGAGAGAGAGAGAGAGAGAGAGAGAGAGAGAGAAGCGGTATTTAATTTGTTGGAAGTCCGACAAATATAAATGTTTATAACTGATTTAGAGCACTCAACAAATATTCAATGATATTAAATAAATGGAAACTATATTTATAAAACCATATTTATTTTATTATATATATTTCAAGGGTACCAAGACAACATTGGTACGCTTTCATCAGATAAAATACAAAGTTTGTTTTATAAATAGAGACGTACCCATGAAAATCATACCTTATCGGTTGGAAATTCACTGTGAATTTCCAACCGATAAGGTATGAATTTTATAAAACAAACTTTGTATTTTATCTGAAGAAAGCGTACCAATGTTGTCTTGGTACCCTTGAAATATATATAATAAAATAAATATGGTTTTATGAATATAGTTTCCATTTATTTAATATCATTGTATATATATATATATATATATATATATTCGGGGTAACAGATTATTGTTATAGGTAGTCCACTTAGGTGTAGTCCAGTTAGGGTACTCCGAGTAGTGGATGATATCAACGCTTGGCTAATATATATATATGCATCGATGCATATATATGCATCGATGTATGTTTTGTTATATATATATTTACGCACTATATATCATCAACACATACACGCACATAGATACATTTATACGCACACACACACACACATATATATATATTGAGAAGGGTCTCTTACAGAACTAGTTCTTTTTCCTTCATTCTTTTTCAAGCGACTGTTTAATTTAAAAATGTATTAAGTACTTTACTATAATTGTGGTTCTCTCCATTTAAAATGGAATAATTATATATATATAAATATATGTGTGTGTGTGTGTGTGTGTGTGTGTGTACGTGTGTGTGTGTGCGTGTGCGTGTTTTTCTGCGTAAGTATATATATATTCATGGATGTGTGTGTCTGTGTCAATATGTCGTATATATATATAAGGACGGTGCTTTGACTTACGTCAGACGCTGTGACCCCGGGTGGACCAGCAGTACCGTTGGTAGGGGGTTGAAACTGCCAAAGACCATCTCAACGGCCGATGACTCTGAAGTTCTGTCCTTCGCTTGTATTTTTATTTTCAAAAAATAAAATTTTAAGGTTTCCCCTTTAAAAAATTATTTCCTGTTTTGCTTGTTTTCGTTCATTGTCTTGTTCTCTCTTTGCTGATTGTCTTAAGTTTATCACTACTGACCTTTAATTTCAATGGCTCACATTTTTCAACATGATATCTTCATTTTTTTTTCATTCTTTCCTTTTTCTGTTTTCTTTTTAACTTTTTTCCTTTGTTTCACTCATGAGAGTTTCGTGCTATAAGAGGCACAATACCATTTCCTTGTCGCCACGTAAGATTCTATGTCATAGCTTAATTGCTATAAGTTACTGTTTTGTCTCGTCTCTTACTCCACAGCACTTGTGTCACCCCGAGTGTGACCCCGAGTGACCCAGCTGTACCGTTTGTATTTTAATTAAAAAAAAAAATCTTTTAAGGTTTCCCTTTTAAAAAAATTGTTTTTCGTTTTGCTTTGTTTTTGTTCGTTATCTTGTCCTCTCTTTGCTGATTTTCATAAGTATATATATATATATATATATATATATATATATATATATGGTACCCCAGCATGGCCTCAGCCGGATGGCTGAAACAGGTAAAAGAGTATATATATATATATATATATATATATATATATTTTACCATTCTGCTCTGAGGAAACAGTGGTCACAGCATTGGATATTTGAGTTCTGCAAGTACTTGTGAATTTGCACGTAGCATAACTAGGCTGCAGTACCACCGTGGAAACACTTGTAAGCACACGGAATAAATTACCTTTTTATGATGTCTACCTGTTATTATTCATTCTTTATATATATATATATATATATATATAAGTATGTACACGTACATACATATATGTATACAGACGTACAGTAGTATGTATATATATATACATACATGCACATATATATATATACGTATGGATTCACCGAACATTTATTATAATGCTCGGTGTGTTTGTAAACAAACATCCCGTATTAAGCCTCAGTGTCTAGCAACCATCGTTGCTCGTTTGTTCAACACTGACAAAGGAACGCTGTACTAGTTTCAAGCTTATTAGCTATCGTCAGCAACATATACCTTCCTGCCAGATTGTTGAACGTATATACTTACCTTATGCATATTAACGGGTGAGTAGCCCAATTTGCATATCGAGTGGGTTAATCGGCCGGGTGCACCGAAAACGATAAACGGAAAAAATGAAACCAAATTTCATTTCCCACTCTTAGTACGGCTGTTACTTAAATATAAGTATGTACACGCACATACATATATGTATACAGACGTACAGTAGTATGTATATATATATACATACATGCACACATATATATATGTACGTATGGATTCACCGAACATTTATTATAATGCTCGGTGTGTTTGTAAACAAACATCCCGTATTAAGCCGTAGCTAATAAGCTTGAAACTAGTACAGCGTTCCTTTGTCAGTGTTGAACAAACGAGCAACGATGGTTGCTAGACACTACGGCTTAATACGGGTTGTATATGTTTACAAACACACCGAGCATTATAATAAATGTTCGGTGAATCCATACGTACATATATATATGTGTGCATGTATGTATATATATACATACTACTGTACGTCTGTATACATATTTGTATGTACGTGTACATACTTATATTTAAGTAACAGCCGTACTAAGAGTGGCAAATGAAATTTCGTTTCATTTTTTCCGTTTATATATATATATATATATATATATATATATATATATATATATATATATATATATATATATATATATATATATATATAAGTCTTGAGGCCTACTGCAGAGCTTTTGATGTCGAGCTCCGTCAGCATGGTCTGAAGCTGATCCGTGGTGTCAGCGATGAGTACGATGTCATCAGCGAAACGGAGGTGGGTAAGTATCTCGCTGTTGATGTTGACACCGCCTTGCCAGTCAATGCCTCTGATGATCTGCTCGAGACACGCGGTGAAAAGTTTTGGAGAGATCGTATCTCCTTGCTGCACTCACTTCTCGACCGGCACTCGTACGGGTGATGACAGCAGAACTATGTCGGTGGTGTATCCGGAACTCGCCTCCCTGAGCAGTTGAACGTATTGCGCCTCGACTCCTTGCCTCTGCAGCGAGGTCAGCACTGCATTGATCTCGACGCTGTCGAAGGCCTTCTCGTAGTCTAGGAACGCCACGCAAAGAGGCATCTTGTACTATTTTAGTCGTTCAAGCAGTTGTGTCAGAGTAAATATGAGGTCCATCGTGCTGTAGGTTTTCCGGAAGCCGGCTTGCTCTCTCGGTTGCCATTCGTCCAGATGACGTGATAACCTGTTCAGGATTATCTTCGTGAACAGCTTGTACACGTGAGACAGCAGGCATATGGGTCGGTAGTTCTTCAAATCTTCTCTATCGCCCTTCTTGTATAGAAGGATGGTATTCGACTCTTTCCACTGTGAGGGTATTCTTCCCTCGACCAGATAGTGTGTGAATAGCTCGGCGAGGATTTTCCAGAGCTGCTCTCCGCCTGACTTCAACACCTCCGATGTTATGCCGTCTTTCACTGGCGCCTTTCCGCTTTTCATCAAGCCGACGGCTCTTTCGACCTCACCGACAAGGATGGGTGGCACATTTTCTTCCTGTTGGAGTGACGGCAACGGCTGCATATTCCCGGCAGACTTGAAGAGCTTGGTGTAGAAGTCTTCGCAAACCTTTTCCACCTTGTCGCTGACCGGTACTCCAGCTGTGTTTTTCAGGGTCGTGACCTCCGATCTGTACATTGTCATGTCCCTCTCGCATTTCTTGAGGCTCTTCTTTTCCTTTGCGGCCTTCAGGAGCTTCTCCATCCGGTATGCCTCGAAGTCTCTCTTCAGTTGTTGACGTATCACTCTGCTGAGAAGGGAATATTCGAGGAGATCTTCAGGTGTCCTCTTCATATTCTCCCTCTTCTTAAGCAACTTCATAGTTTCCTCCGAGACTCTTCCCTTCCGCTCCCTCGGACACACACCCTTAGCCTTCCTCAAGCACTCCTTCAGTTTCCTTATCAGTGAGTCGTAGTCAGCGTCTATGCCATTTCCTTGACGCCACTTTTCCTGCATAATGGCTTCCTGCAGCTGCGCCTCGTTGAAGACCCGGACGCGTTCTCCCTTCAACGCAAAATGCAGTGACTTCTCCCTCGTCCGGTCAATGACGACTCTCGCCCTCAACAGACGATGATCACTGCCAGTGTTGAATGGCGTTATGACGGAGACGTCCTGTAGTATGCGTCCCTTGTCGACCAAGATGTAGTCAATCTCGTTTCGGTGCTCAGAATTTGGCGATACCCAGGTCCATCTCTTCTCCTTCTTTTTCCTGAATAGGTTGTTTCCGATGTAGACCCGTCTCGCCTCCGCCATGGTGACCAGACTCTCTCCTCTCTCATTTCGCTCTCCTAGGCCGAATCTTCCGACATACTCTTCCCCTTGCCGTCCCTGTCCGACCTTTGCGTTGAAGTCTCCCATCACGACGGTGTAAGTGGACTTCACAGCTAGCACTTTGTCTAGCTGGCGATAGAATTCTTCCACCTCATCGTTTCGCTGGCACTTGTGGGAGCGTAGGTCTGGACGATCTGGAGGGTGGCCTTCCCTGAGAGGTTTACGTTCAGTACACCAATCCGTTACGATATGAACTGGCAAGAAGCGACCTACGAAGCCCATTCCTTGCTTACGTTGAACGCTATACCTCCGACCGATCTGGCACCCTCTGCTTTCCCGAGTCTCAAGGCGCATCCATCTTGCCATCGCGAACTCACCTCCTTCTTCTGGCGGGTCTCGCACAGCCCTAACACGTCGCACGTGATCAGTCCTTGCCCCTCTGCCAAAGACCTGCAGTTGTAGGTGCATATGGCAAGGTTAGTCCTGTTCCTTGGCGGCCTTCGGGAACTTGTGATTCTTAGCAGCCTTTCGTCGCTCGGGTTGCACTCCGCCGTCATGGAGTGGCCTGATTGACTGATTGACTGAGGCCCTTTTCTTCGTGCTGTTTTAACCATAAGATGACGCCATCTCACTGGCTGGCCGGGCAGGCCGGTACCACTTCAGTTTAGCTAGCTTTTGAACTCTAGAAGATGATGAATCATTTCTAGGACCAATAGTCTAATACCTGTGTAGCATGGTAAAACCTGCCAGGACATTGAGTCCCGCTACCATAGCTATCAGACAGCCAGGGTCACCCCTGCGCCATTAAAGCTCTGCAGTAGGCCTCAAGATGAACCGCATGAAAACGAAGTTCATGCGGTCCGACATCGTACCAACATGTCGAATGTTGGTTGGCAGTGATGAAATAGAGGAGGTGAAGGAATACGTCTTCCTGGGACAAGAAGTGAACATGCGCCGAGACATTGAGAGGGAGATCTCGCGGAGAGTAAGGGCCGGATGGAAGGCGTTCAACAGCATAAGGGATATGCTCAAGGGGAGTTTGGACAAGACCACCCGCACCAACCTCTTCAATAGCACAGTTTTACCTGCAATGTTATATGGCAGTGAAACTTGGGCTACAACGAAGAGAGAAGAGCAGAGGCTGGTAACGGCTCCAAGAGCCATGGGGAGATCAATACTAGGAATCTCGTTGAGAGAGCACATCAGGAGCGAAGTCATCAGACAGAAGTCCAGCGTGAGGGACGTCATCACGGAATATATGCGGAGCAAGTTCAGATGGGCTGGACACGTCTCCCGGTTCACCGATAATCGGTGGACCCGCGCAGTTGCCGAGTGGTACCCGCGCGAGCGGAAACGACCACACGGAAGTCCTCCACGAGGGTGGAGTTACGATTTTAAAAATACGATTGGGAATACATGGATGAGGAAAGCACGATCCAGAGAGGAATGGACGGCGTGCTGTGACCAGCGGCGCTGAATGGACGCCCGACAGACTGGTCAGTCAAGGTGATCAAGGTGATATATAAGTAGTTCCACAACAGTTAGTTAGTTTTCGTTCTCGGTTTAAGCCGAGCTGATGATCCGAATAAGGTGAAACAATTGTTCTCGGCATGGTGAACTAACTGTTGTGGAACTACTTATATATATATATATATAATAATTAAGTAGTAGAGCACTCAGTCCCTCAGTGTTCTACTATTATATATATATATATTTATTACTACTACATTTCTAGCCTGTTTGGCAACACCGCCATTACTGCTACACTTGAAGCCATTTTGTCAAGAATGGCCATTGATTAAAGTGTAAGTTTCACACTGCTTCCCCATTGTAGTTTTTTGACACGATGTAGGTACACCACGGATCTTGGACAGCAGAAATTCGAGATGGTTCTTGAAGACATCTTCACATAGTCCATGTTGATTTCTCAGGCTTTTTTGGTAACATAATTTAAGAGTTGTAGGCCATTGGAAACCAATCTATTTCAGTACCTCACCCTCCTCACTCTAGATATAGGGGATGGGATACTTAGCGTTATGAAATGTCATCTTTTTCGAGATTAGTGTAACTTTTGGTACCTTACTTATTAGCGTCACACATACGCACACACACACACACACACACACGCACGCACACACACACACACACACACACGCGCGCGCGCACACTCACACACAGATATATACATATACATATATATATATATATAGAGCTCTCGCTCTGATCGACAAGATCCCAGACCTCATTCGTTAGCCTCATCAAATCGGACCAAGGAAACATTGGTATTATTCTTTGGTCTGTACATTGATGATACTATCAACCGGTCGCAACTCCTGGCAGAAGGAGCAACGTGAAATAAAGTGATTTGTTCGAGGACACAACGCATCACCGGATCCGAGAATTAAACTCGCAACCCCATGATCTCACGATTGCGAATTCAACCCTCTAATTACTAAGCCACACACCTTCATATATATATATATATATATATATATATATATATATATATATATATATATATATAAAGAGAGAGAGAAGAGAAAATTCATCACTAGATTAATACAACTGTTAATACAACTAAATACTGTCAAAGACAGCAATGGGCAAATATGCCTGAGAAGACAGAGACCAGCGGCCAGTGGTCAACAGAGAGATAATCTACAAGTTTCGAATGATTTAATTAAATCATGCAAAACTATTTTGCTCGTTTGAGAGCTGATGAGGGTGACGATGTGTGTGTGTAATCTTGTCTCGTACATTTCCTTCTGCCAGTCACTTCTATACACCAACACACTTCTTGTGCTCCCCCTCTTTCAATCTTTTCTATATTTCATCTGCATGTCACCCACTTTGTACATTGTCTCGCTGTTGACCACTGTCTGCTGGTCTCTGTCTTCTCTGACAGCACTTAGCTGTACTAACGGCTGTTCTAGCGATGAGTTTTCTCTTTTTTTATATGTATTCAAATACATTCTCGCATCGTCTCGATCAGAGGTAATATGGCTTTTTCATATATATACAAACACACACACACACACACACACACACACACACACACACACACACACACACACACACACACACACACACACACACACACACATATATATATATATATGTGTGTGACTGAGTGTGTGTGTATACTGTGATTATTTTGTGTTAATCAGTGACTAATTTTGCAGTCGCAAACATCGATTAATAAAAACTGTTGTAAGTGGGATAAAGCACTCAACGATTTTATACCACTTCTCGTATGATATGAGTATGTCGGCGGATGGTGGAGTTTTGGTATAATAATGGAGCAGAAAGCAATAAGGTTATAGTTTACCACATTTTCTTCATTACGTAATATCTGTTAGACGCATATAAAGACCATATATGGACCGGGTAGAGAAGAATCAAACGCAGTTGATATATCCCCAAATTATATCAGTAAGAATGATACAGATAGGATCTGTCTGAAGAAATCGTATCTGCAGGCTTAAAATAATTATGTAGGTTACCATAGAAATACGTATAACAGGTACCTCATTATATATATATATATATATATATATATAAACGGAAAAAATGAAACGAAATTTCATTTCTCACTCTTAGTACGGCTGTTACTTAAATATAAGTATGTATACGTACATACATATATGTATACAGACGTACAGTAGTATGTATATATACATACATGCACACATATATATATGTACGTATGGATATTTTTTCCGTTTATCGTTTTCTGTACCCCGGCCGATTAACTCACTCGATATGCAAATTAGGCTGCTCAGCCGTTTATATGCATAAGGAAAGTATATACTTTCAGACGTTCAACCATCTGGCAGGAAGGTATAATAATAAGGTTGATAGCTAACAAACTTGATAGCTAACAACCTCGAAACTAGTACAGCGTTCCTTTGTCAGTGTTGAACAAATGAGCAACGATGGTTGCTAGACACTGTACGGCATAATTCGGGATGTTTGTTTACAAACACACCGAGCATTATAATAAATGTTCGGTGAATCCATACGTACATATATATATGTGTGTGCATGTATGTATATATATATATATATACTACTGTACGTCTGTATACATATATGTATGTACGTATACATACTTATATATATATATATATATATATATATATATATATATATATATATATATTTAATACAATAACAGAGAAAGCTTTAAGCTAAACTCCGACTGGTAACCATCTCACTCAAGAAACATTAGGATATACGTTAGTATAATCCCAATTTAGTGTTTGGGGTGCTAACTATATGTATTTTGTGGAAAGCCAGTTGTATTATTTTATATGAGATATAATTAAAATTAAAATATATCTCTCTTTCCAAACAATTGTTTCATTATAAGTTTTCTACAAGTTGGGAGAATGTTTCCAGTTTATGTAGAAGCTTAACATAATTTCCTGTAAGAATCTATGTAGGTGGGCACTTATAAATCATCAGTGGATGCCCATTAAAATTTGATATGTGAAAAAATTTCTTACCGCAGTTATTTTTCGTGTCCGCTAAGTTATCCCTTCACGCATCGAATGACTGCCAAATTTGAAATTCCAGCAGTCTTTAGACTGAGGAAATATCATAGCGTCACGAAGCGGAAAAGGGAGACAATCGCGAGTCACGAGAAAAGTAAAATAATATACACGTGGGTTAATTAGTTTTTTCAAAAACATTATCAATCCTGCGTGTTAACAACTCAATTAATTTTAAAAAAATAAATGTATGCATGTATTAATTACACACGCATATAGATATTTTCTTAGGCTAAAAACAGAGAAGTGATACCTAAATAACAAACAATATCTCATAACAGTAATAAATACGGAAAGTTACGTTTAAAAGGCATCTGGTAATATAAATCTCTGGCCAAATTAAGAGTAAAATATTTAATACACGTGGGTTAATTAGTTTTTTCAAAAACATTATCAATCCTACGTGTTAAGAACTCAATTAATTTAAAAAAAATAAATGTATGCATGTATTAATTACACACGCGTATAGATATTTTCTTAGGCTAAAAACAGAGAAGTGATACCTAAATAACAAACAATATCTCATAACAGTAATAAATACGGAAAGTTACGTTTTTAAGGCATCTGGAAATATAAATCTCTGGCCAAATCAAGAGTAAAATATTTAATACAATAACAGAGAAAGCTTTAAGCTAAACTCCGACTAGTAACCATCTCACTCAACAAACATTAGGATATACGTTAGTATAATCCCAATTTAGTGTTTGGGGTGCTAACTATATGTATTTTGTGGAAAGCCAGTTGTATTATTTTATATGAGATATAATTAAAATTAAAACATATCTCTCTTTCCAAACAATTGTTTCATTATAAGTTTTCTACAAGTTGGGAGAATGTTTCCAGTTTATGTAGAAGCCTAACATAATTTCTTGTAAGAATCTATGTAGGTGGGCACTTATAAATCATCAGTGGATGCCCATTAAACTTTGATATAAGAAAACATTTCTTTATATATATATATTTAAAGGTTAAACAAGGTTCAATGAATAAATCAAAGAATGAGTTTTACAATAGATTGGAAGCACTCAACAATGATGGAGTTATTAATATTAATTCAAAATATTAACAAAAATAGACATTCGTGTGATCAAGATATTTTATTATACATATTTCAGAGGTACTGAGCTATCTTCAACAGTACGTCCTCATCAGATAAAACAAGATGATGCATGACATACCCTGACATAGTAGATGGTTAAGATTCAGCATGGTAGTGAATATGATATGCCAAGACCCAATATTTATATACCTTAAGATTGAGACATGAACAAACTTACATATAATACTGAGGGTGCGTGTGAGAAAGCTTAAAAATACATAATAGCAGTTCACATAACTGTTAGAGATACAAATAATTTCAATTATTGAAGAAAGAAGAAAGAAAGAAGAAAGACAGAGAGAAACAGATGAGGAAAAATATAGTTACTATATAGAAAGCAAAAGAGAATTGATCAAGGATAGAGAGACAAAAGGGAAATAATTTTTATAGTAAAAGCATAGATAAAATACATGAATATACATTTGGGCATAGCTTTGTGAAAGAGTAAACTCAAATCTTTGAATTATCTAGAAGTATCCATCTATCTAAATATTAAATATATCTGGGTGTAATTATATGAGGGTTTAATTTCGAGTCCTCAATTAATAAGAAATATACTAACAATTATTTATACACCATATATATCCAAACTTATCCGGCTGACCGTTAAATTTCAAATTCCTTACGTTAGTTCAGAATAATGGATTAAACTAAAGGTATAACATTTCAGGCTATAAACTTCAATTATAACTTTACTAACAATGTTTTTTTAAATATTTATTATATGTATATGAATCACTAATATCGCCTTGAATTCCGAACAGAATACTCTGTATGTGTTTGGACAAATGTGAATATCTGGTTTAATAACAGGCTTCTAGCCACATTTATAAGTACTCTAGATACTTGAAGACATTCTAGTGTTATAATTGTTAAATATTTTCTAAATTATATAACGATTATTATTTTTAATTTAATTAAATTCGGGTTACCTTAGGGTCGATGAAAATCTTAAGTTTTCTCTTTCTCATGTTTGCAGACACTTTAAATATAATACTAAAAAAAAAAGATTTTCTTGTATTTTAAATTATATAGCTTAAATATTTGGCACTTATATGATCGCAAACAATTAACTTATTTATTTTGAATCTGGTTCGTTTCCTTATCATTCATGAAATATGTATTACATGATCCTAAGATACAATAATTGATCTAAAACCTTAATTGTAACAATATTAACAGTAACTTATTTATTCTATTATATTATATTGTGTTATGTATAACTGACTAATATCGTCTTGAACTTTAGACAATATACTCTTTGTATATATTTGGACAAATGCATATATGAAATTTAATAATAACTTTTTAAAGTTTAATTATAAGGCCTCTAGAAGCTTTAGGGAATTCTAATTGTTAATTTAAAATTTTTAAAGTTATAACTGTAACTACTTTCTAAATTATATAGTGAGAATTATTTTAGTATGGGAAAATAATTGTTTCTACTTTAGGCACAAGGCCAGCAATTACCCAGTGCATTACTGGTGCTTTATTTTATCGACCCCGTAAGGATGAAAGGCAAAGTCCACCTCGGCGTGATTTGAACTCAGATCGTAAAGGGACGTAACTATGCTGGAAAGGATGGCGTCCGACCCTCTACCGATACTGCCAATCCACCGCCCTTTGAGTATAGGAAAATAATATAAGATAATATATTTTAATATGGTTTACCTTGGTGTGGATGAAAATACGATGTTTCTTTCTCATGTTTGAAAATACTTTAAATATGATCTTATAAATTAAATATGTTAGTATACTTTAATATTAATATGGACATTTATAAACTTTTATAGCCTGAAATATTATACCTTTAGTTTAATCTATTATTCTGAACTAACGTAAGGAATTTGAAATTTAACGGTCAGCCGGATAAGTTTGGATATATATGGTGTATAAATAATTGTTAGTATATTTCTTATTAATTGAGGACTCGAAATTAAACCCTCATATAATTACACCCAGATATATTTAATATTTAGATAGATGGATACTTCTAGATAATTCAAAGATTTGAGTTTACTCTTTCACAAAGCTATGCCCAAATATATATTCATGTATTTTATCTATGCTTTTACTATACATATTATTTCCCTTTTGTCTCTCTATCCTTGATCAATTCTCTTTTGCTTTCTATATAGTAACTATATTTTTTCCTCATCAGTTTCTCTCTGTCTTTCTTCTTTCTTCAATAATTGAAATTATTTGAATCTCTAACAGTTATGTAAACTGCTATTATGTATTTTTAAGC
>OZ024741.1:227704157-227724157 GCA_964016885.1 Eledone cirrhosa
ATATTTAAATTTATATTTAAATTTATATTTAAATTTATATTTAAATTCATATTTAAATTTTTATATATATATATATATGTGTGTGTGTGTATATATGTATATATTTGTATGTGTATATATGTGTATATATGTGTATATGTGTGTGTGTATATGTTTATATATATATATGTATGTGTATATATATATATATATATATATATATATATATATATTTGTGTGTATATCTATATATATTTGTGTGTATATATATATGTATGTGTGTGTATGTGTGTATATATGTGTATATATATATATATATTTATCTGCATATGTGTGTGAATATGATTGTAGACACCTGAAATATAGCTTAAGAGAAACCTGACAATAAGGAGAGGTACCCAAAATTTGAACTTGTTTCTAGAATTCTTTCTGCCTTTGTCACTCTAAGTAAAGCTTTAAAGAATTAGCTTTTAAAGAATTCCCCATGACTGACCCCCCCCCCCCAACCATCTTATAGACACCTGAAATTTAGGCATTGTTAGCTTAAGAGAAACTTAAAAATAAGGAGTGGCACTCCAATTTGAAGTTGTTTATAGAATTCTTTCAGCCTTTGTCACTCTAAATATAAATTATAGCTTTAAAGAATTAGCTTTTAAAGAATTCCGTTTTCTTTCAACCAATGACCTCCAGCCACCCTACTCCTCACTCTCTCCTACCACCAGAAATAAATACCACCATATATAAATACCACCATATTTACTTGGACAGTCAGCTTCCTGATGATTTCTCACGAATGAAACGGTTCTAGTCCTGTAGAAGCTCTTTTATATTAAAACTTTTATACTCTGCTATGTATTGAGTACCTTACTTACTGTGGTTACCTCCGATTCAACTCGGAATAACTTATATATATATATATATACGAAGGCATATAAAATATGTCTATATACAATGGACATACAAGAGTTTCTCTATGAGTATTTTTAGCTGTGATTATGTTACATTTAACGTGGTAGCCAGTGATAATGCCAGGTACCTGATTCTAGATTTTTATCCGTCATCTGTGGCATTTACTCAATCTGTACCGAGACAAGAGCGGAACATCGTCTGAAATTGCTTATTTTCATATAGTACCAAATAAAAGTCCGGCTGCAGATGCTCATTTGTAAAACATCGGCTTGGATTGTTACGTTTGTAACCGGATTCTTCACGTTATTGTACCATCTTTATAGTTCTAGAACTGCCAAGCCTATAGTTCTGAATATACAAATAAAGCCCAATATATGTAGATGTATTCTATATACGGGAAGAAAACTGTGCTGATGACGGTGTTGTTGCTAGTATGTATAATATATGGCGATATTTTTTTCATATATGAGTGTTTGAATTTCTTTTTACTTAAAAAGGGGGCTCACGAAGGCTTTTTTTTAAAAAATGTAATTTGATTGGTTATAAATGAAATTATGGCGGTCACGTGAACAAGTTCATTAAAATTCGCGCCCGTATTTGGGAATTTATTTTGTAGCCTTTTAGAGAATTTTATGACAATAAAAAAGTGGCTACTCCATATAATATTTCTGAATCAGATGACTATATATCATTATTGATCTGGTTCAGTGGAAAATAATTAACATATTTAAAAACAGAGCGGCTCATCGGAACTTCAAAGGAATATAAATTAAAATAAGGAGAGATTGTTACATAATGTAATTTTCCATATATTGATATTTCACTATGGTGTCCTGGTTGTATCCGTTGTCATAATTACATTATGTAACATTCTCTCCTTATTTTAATTTATATTCCTTTGAAGTTCCGATGAGCCGCTCTGTTTTTAAATATGTTAATTATTTTCAACTGAACCAGATCAATAATAATATATAGTCATCTGATCCAGAAATATTATATGGAGTAGCGAAACAATTGTAAACGGACATTATTATTATTAATATTATTATTATTATTCTCTACATTCCTTACATCAAACTAAAATATGTTGACAATCTTTTAATAATGTCTTCCTTGTGAAATTTGTGGTCTTGTTTTTCTTAACTAATGAATATTTCCAGCTCTGCGCGCCTAACTTCTGCATGAACCCAGCCACCTAGCTGCTTTCTACTGAATATTGCACATTGAGCACATGCCTTTACGCTTTGGCTTCTAACTAATTCACCAATCTCTCCTCTCCTATCTCCTCTCCTATCTCCATCTCTCTCGTTAAGATTGGTTACTCTTGAACTGTGTGTGTGTATATATATATATATATATATATATATATATATATATATACAATAATAATAATAATAATAATAATAATAATAATAATAATAATAATAATAATATCTCCAAAGGTTTCCAGGGATGGTTAAAGAAAATCGGCTCCTTCACGCTTTTTGGAACGCTTCAAAAGGCATGCTTGCTTGGAACAGCAAGAACCCTCCGATACGTCCTGAATATCTGAGGCTGCAGGTAGTGGCTTGATATTCAATCCAACGGACTTTCCAGTTAACCAACATCAATGACTGAGATTCAAGGAATAACAATAACAATAATAATAATAATAATAATATATTTGAAGACTAAAATCCAATGAGGGCTCGATAAGGATAAAGATATATAAAATATATAAGAATCCTAGAGCAAATATATATGTGTGTGTGTGTGTGTGTGTAAAAGGTGAAATAACAACACAATCGGTACAGTATATGTAAGGAATTAGGTTAATGCTTGAAATAGCAAGAATGGGGTCCTAACGTTTCGGACACTAGTCCGTCATCAGAAGAAAGAATGAGAAATAAGATAGATTGAAGGGATGGGTGGGACGGAATTGAAAAAAATGTCTTTAGATAAAAATAACAGGTCCATTCATGCTGACATCTCTTGGAAAACCCTCTCTTTCTCTCTCTCTCTCTCTCTCTCTCTGTATGTGTACCTATGTATGTTTGCATGTATATATGCATTTGTTGTTCCGCTAAAATGCAGCTCTAAACTACCAGACCAAATGAATTCTAGCCGTTACTAACCATTCCATCTCTCAGGTTCAGTGCACCTCGGATCACATTATCCAGACTTGTTTCGTTTTCTGTGGGGTAGTGGCGTCAGATGATAGGGTATAATTTAAGAAAGACTTGGGCTCTATTTTCCTCTACAAAATCAGGAGGAGTGCATCCCGTCTGACGAAGGAGCCTGAGAGTTAGAGTGGCAGATGTAGCTCGTGGCAATGCCTTCACCATTTTGCCCGTGAGGTGCAACCGAGACATAACGCCAAATGTGGGGGGTAGAAGCTGTCGCTCTCTCTCCACCATTACCTTACGCTATTTTTTTTTTCTCGTTTATGGTTTTTTCTTTCTATTTTATTATTTTATGTATTGTCATTTCCATAAAGATCATTTGACCTCATAGAATCTCCATCGCTGTCTTGGAATGTTGCAAAAGAAATACTCTGTATACACGCTCTTATACATTATTTTGCATGGTTATTTTTTACTGTACACTTTTGAGTTACACCAAACTAGAAGACAAGCAACAAATAGCTACGCTGTTATGTTATACAAAAGAATTAATAACGCTTTCGTTACCATATTTCCAATGAAAGACTCTGCCTAAGATTTTCTAAGAACTTTTTACAATTATGATTTGGGATGGATTTGTTAATATAACTTTCTTTCCCACTATTAAGGTCGTATTTGGAGCATAACTTAACGCACTGGGAAATGACTCTCAGACACATCAGTCCACATATTTTCCATCTTTTACCCGATTTTCTCAACTATTATTTATAGTAATTGACTATTGTTATGGTGATTTACGCTGGACCATCTTCATTCCACACACACTGTTGTTGGGGGAAAACTCTGAATACCCACGCGTAACTAAAAGTGGGCTAGACGAAACTCTGTAAATAAGAACTGAAGTGAACTGTCAGGTAAACTGTGTGTACGGAATCTCATTGTAGTCTCTCGTTGGTAGTTCGGAATTACACCTGGCTAATACCACGTTTAGTACAGATATACAAAACAGGTATGTCACACCATCATATCATCACACAAACACACACACACACAACAAGCGTAGGTTACCTCAATCTCGGTTCAACACAAGCTTTATGAGTGAAATTTCGGTAGATAGAAACTGTATGGAAGCCGTCGGATGGATTATACCTGTAATTCAAAGATCTAATCTAGTCACGTATTGTGACAAGTTGATCTGGCTTTGAAATTACATTAAAGGTACACGTGTCTGGAATACTCACCCACTTACGCATTAATTCCCGTGTTGAGTGTTCACTTGTTTGAACAACCAAATTCTTATCGTCGAAACCATCGATGAATTCTGCCGTCGGAGAGAGTTTATTAAGCTATGACTATTTCTGGGAAAACATTCAATTCGTGTTAGAATTTTACTTACGTATGTATATACGTGTGTCTATCATATATGTATATATGTATATAGTTATTTGTAAGATAATGTATATATATATATATATATATATATATATATATATATATATATGTGAGTGTGTGAGTGTGTGTGTGAGTGTTGTGCGTGTGTGTGTATGTGTGTGTGTGTCTGCGTGTGTGTGAGTGTGCATGTGACTAGATAATTATAAACATAAGCATATAAACATAAATACACGAAAGAAACACATAATCAAACATGCATATATATATATATATGCGTGTGTGTGTTTGTGTGTGTGTGTGTGTTTAAAACAAGTACATACAGATATATTGCCATATAACATCAATACATACTTGTACTTACATGTAAAAACACTGAAAGTCATATACATATACATACACACTTACATGCCTGTATACAGGTATATGGTTACACATAGATACATGCATACAAACATACATACATACATACATACGTACATACATACATCTATACATACAAATAGAAGATAGAGATTGCTCCCATAAAACCACGCAGCTGTCGTTGTCACCAACATCTGGAAGACTGGTTTGGCGCCAGTTTCTCTCTTTAATCGTTATCAATCTAAAGTTAAAGATGGCGGCCTTATAAAAGTGAAGTCTCTCGGTTGTAGAGTCAAAGGAAGCAGTCTCTATAACAGACTCAGGCAAACAGATAGCCGTACATCTATATACATGTGTATACCTCTGTACTAACACACATACTTATACACACGCGCCGTCACAGGCACAAATATACCCGCACGCAATCTTGCTCGCTAATAGTTATATACATACACCTTAAGGCGTATATACATATATATATATATATATATATATATATATATATATATTGAGTATATGTTGGTTGTTTACCGATACCTCAGTATGCAGATTGGTGCACTCTACGAAGTGCGCAGGTTGGTTTGGTTACTCAGGAGTAATGTAAAATAAAATAAATAAGTCAAATATTTACAATTTGGCTTCGTTTATTACTGCTATATATATTTCGGTGACAGCCATCTTTAGTTGTGACCTCTTCAGGCAGTCCGAATTGGTGTGGTAGAGACGGGTACACATGTTGTTGAGGTGCTTAACTCCGTCAATACTGCGATATGTCCAGTTCCTGGTTAGGTTGTTATTTCTCTGAGGAACTGGAATCATATGAATTCGAACAAACGAATTTCAGCGTCAAAGGACACTCTCTCCTCCCATTGGTCAGTTGTGATAACCTTCCCCAGTCGAAAGTCTATAGAAATTCTTTCTGAGGCGAGTTAATCTGTAATGGTTGTTTTTGTTAATTACAGCTGACCTCCTCTCTTATGTTAGTAGTCGTGTTGGTATTGGGGTCAGCTAAAGACCGGCTCCTGTTATTATTAGGAGTATTTGTGTGTGCGTGCTGGCGTCTATCCTGTCACCATTTCTCGTGCTGTTGGTGGGGGTGGGAGATGGGGGGGGGGGGGGGGCTGTGCCAGGCAGATGAAGAAATAAGATACGGCAAAATGGAAGGCAATAAAATGAAGAGAATAAAGAAAATAAAAAAATAAAAAGATGAAGAGAGAAATGAGAATAAAATGAAATGAAAAGGTAAAACACTAGAAAATAAAAGAATAAGATAAAGGAATAAAAAAGTAAAATAAAATAAAATAAAGTAAAATAAAATAAGAAAATAAATAAACAAAAAAAATGATAAAATAGTAAAAGGAAAGAGATAATAAAAGAATAAGATAGGATAGTCAAATAAAATGCGTGTGTGTTATAACCAATCTCAAAATTTGAAAGATTTGGAATATGAGAGGAGGTCAGCTGTAATTAACAAAAACAACCATTACAGATTGCCTCGCCTCAGAAAGAATTTCTATAGACTTTCGACTGAGGAAGGTTATCACAACTGACCAATGGGAGGAGAGAGTGTCCTTTGACGCTGAAATTCGTTTGTTCGAATTCATATGATTCCAGTTCCTTAGAGAAATAACAACCTAACCAGGAACTGGACATATCGCAGTATTGACGGAGTTAAGCACCTTAACAACATGTGTACCCGTCTCTACCACACCAATTCGGACTGCCTGAAGAGGTCACAACTAAAGATGGCTGTCACCGAAATATATAAACCAGTAATAAACGAAGCCAAATTGTAAATATTTGACTTATTTATTTTATTTTATATATATAATATCATTTATGTACGTTTGAATTTTTGTTTAATTCTCTGATATGTATACATATGTATGCACGCGTATGTATATATGTATGTGTCTGTGTGTCTGTGAGAATATATATGCGTATGTGTAAATTTGGAACTACTTACGTGTATAAAACTAGCTGTTTTAAAAAAAACTTACATGTGTGCTGAAAATCACTTTAAAATACCGGCGTAATTGCTATGTTCTGTATGTTGTATATGTTGTATAAGTCCTGAGAAACTTTATATCACACTAGCAGAAAAACCACCCCTCGGGTGGTTTTCTGCTAGCATGCGTAGTGTGTATATTGATATTATACGCAAGTATATATACATGTAAATATGATACATCAAATAAAATCGTAATTGACAATATAAACAGAAATTGAACGAAGACGTTGTTACACTGTCTTATGTAATCAGTAATGTAATCCATGATACGTTAAAAAAAGATGATATTATATATAAACTGCATTAGGAGAAAGTTAATGACAGAAAATTAGTATGTTTATTTAAGTGATTACCACCGGAAGTGTTGACATCACTCACTCTCTCTTTCTATATATATGGTAGTTGAAGTGGTGGTGGTGGTGGCAACGATATACCGGAAGTGCAACTTTGAAAAGAAGTCAATTTTAAATTATATATTTTTACGAAATTATTTTTGTTTACGAAATTTAGTAGATAAATTATGTAATATTAATTCTATTATATCCCGCCTTGTGAGTGTAGGAACATATACTCTATTATTATTCTCCTCTTGGTTGAGAAAAAAATTTGGTCGTTCTGACTGCTGCTAGTTATAGCGGTAGCCGACTGACCTCACTGCCTCCGCTTCTATCTTTACACTCGGCCCTTGAAAAAATTGATTCCACTTCATTTTCTCTCATCTCGGGAACAGTTTTGAATAGCGCCAGTTCGTAACTTGAATTCGGGAATTTTATATTCTTCGAAGGAAAAGATCCTTCTGACGAGAGTTTTTCTTTGGAACGGTTGCCGTATGGACCCCGTTTATTTTTGAGACTCGAAACCGATTCGGTAAAGGTAACTATAGTAGGTAAAGTTAATTTAAAAAAATTTATTTTTAAAAATGTATTTTGAAACTTTTTCTTATTTGCTAAACCTTGATTATATATGTTCTGGCTCGTTAATTTATTAACCTGCCATTGAACCACATTGGCATGTGGTTGGACAATACATGTGACCCTTAGCGCCTTGTGCGTGTAGGAACATATACTCTATATATATATATATATATATATATATATATATATATATATATATATATATATATACATATATATATATATATTTCGTTTCTGAATTTGTTTAGCAAGATTCTTTATCTGAAAACGTGTGTTGAAGCCGATATTGTGATACTTTGGGAGGGTCATGTTTCCAATAAGAAACACACGCACCAGTTGCTTTCACTTCAATTTATTATAATAAATTTATAAATTTCCGGTTGGTTGGTTGGTTCCACAACCAGATGGTTGTTTATATATTGTCAAAGTTCTTTCGTCACACATTCTGTGACCTCTTCAGTGACTGGGGATTCTTTTCTTTGTTTTTTTTATTTTTGTGCCTCTCCTTTGTTCTGTCCTACGCCATCTTGTTTTTTTTAGAAGCAGGTGTGGATGCTGCCTTCCTCTGTTACCCTGAGTTGGAAGTCCAGTAGGGATAGGGATCCGCTAAGTTCGGATACATAAGGAACGAACTAACACGTATCAGGAACAAATGCACCGACGCTAGAGACCGAGACACACACACCACACATTTCCTGGAAGTACTCATCTTACGTTGTTCATTACATAACTAATATATATATATATGGTTTCTTGAAAGCAAAAAAATCTGCTTTCAGTCGTCAGAATGAAAAAAACCTGGTGTTTTTATTGAATGTGGATTTGAAAACAAAAAATAAAAAAAATATGAAAGTGAGGCTGAAGGAAGAAGGAAAAAAGATAATGACTATATAAGTATATAAACACACGCACACACACACATACATACACATATATATATATATAAATATACATACACAAACATATATATATATATATATATATATATAAATATACATACACAAACATATATATATATATATATATATATATATATATATATATATATATATATATATATATATATACATATACATACATATATATACATATATATATACACACATGCACACACGCACACATAATTATAAAAATAAATAAAAATAAATAAAAATAAATAAACAAAAATATACACACTGGACCACGCGCATATACTAAAATAAGCAGACGGAACACCTTGTAAAAACAAAATACATATACATGAAATCAAAATAATAAATAAATAGAAGTAAAAAATAAAGTCAAATATAAAGAAAATAAAAAATAAAAAATAAAAAATAAAAAATAAAAAATAAAAAATAAAAAATAAAAAATAAAAAATAAAAAATAAAAAATTAGCAAGTTATATATAAATATACAAGGGTGTGCATGATTGTGTATAGAAGATTATATTAATAAAAGGAATTCAAACTTTGTCTGATTTACTCGTTTTATTTACAAGCCTTTAAAATTATAATGATATTATAATAAAATAGTATGGTAGAATATTAAATGCTAAGTGTTAATTGAACAAGTACTTTTATGCTTTCGCAATCTTCAAGTTCATATTCTGTGGTGACAGTCAAGTTTGCAATTTTCAACTGTAATGAGATGGGTAAATTGTGTACCTTATATACAGTGAAAAGCGGCTACAGAATGCTAAGTTTTGCAAACTGTATTTCGACCAATCGGTGTGTAGTTTCACTGGATTACTAGAGCTGATTGGTTTAGGCATCATGGTTGGTTGAGCATGTCTAACGACTTCTATTTGACCCTATCCAAAGAATCAATTGTTTTGCTATTTTTAGAAATGATGAAAATAGCATTTTCTAAGGTTTTTTTTTAAAAGTCTTCAGTAATCATCACCATCAACATCACTTTTAGTATTAATATTGTTGTTGTTGTTGTTAGTGGTGGTAGTCGACATGGTCGTAGGCGTAGTCATAGTTGGAGTAATAACCCTAAGCCTTTGCCGTAGTCATAGTTGGAGTAATAACCCTAAGCATTTGGCAGAATCGGTAGAGAGTCGGACACCATGCTTTGAGGCATAGAGTTACGTCCCTTTATGATCTGAGTTCAAATCCAGCCGAGGTTAACTTTGCCTTGCATCCTTACGGGGTCGATAAAATAAAGTACCAGTAATGTACTGGGTAATTGCTGGCCTTGTGCCTAAAATAGAAACAATTATTATTGTTCATTTAGCTTGGGTTGGAATTTATCAATAACATTCTTTTCTTTAATTTTTCTCTTGATTTCACTTGGGCTGTGTAATTTGTAGAATGGGAATATTATAAATATTCCCTGACCACATGTTGCTAGATGGTTACTTAGGGGTATCTGACGGACATTTGGGTCTCTGATTTGCTGACGGTGTACCCGTGCACGTTCCGATAGTGCATTTCCAGTTTGACCGACATATAGTTCTTCACAATTCGGGCATTTAATGCAGTAAATTAGATTTCTGCTTTTGCAGTTCATATTTGCATTTGGGAATATTTTTCCAGTTTTTGTGTTCATATATTGACCAGTATGTATGGATTGATATGTGCCACATCGACTATCATTTCATTTAGATACAGTGAATGATTGGTCTTTGTTGTTAAGGTCAAACTTTGCCTTTGTTAGTAATTACTTCAAATTTTTCGGCTGTCTTTTACTAAGTGTCAAAGATCGGTCTGTGATTAAGCCTTTTAATTCATTACTTTGAGCAATGATCGGCAGGTTTGCTTTGGCAGTGTTGAAGATATTCTGGTGACATGGGTTGTGTGTCATTATAAATGGTATGACCAGTTCGTAGTTTCTTCTTCCTTGGGTTGTCCTAAGTTGTATAGATATTTTTATAGCCCGCTGTATGCTATTTTCTATAAGTAGAGATGGGTATTTTTGTTTGAGAAAAAATTTCTCTCAGTTCTGTCTAGGCAGTATGAGATGTTGCGTTTTGTATGAGGTGGATGGCACGACTTAAAATTCAGATATTGATGGGTGTAATTCTTTCCATTGAAGAAGAAAGTGTTGTTTTCCAGAATAAGTTTGACTGCGTCTAATATAAATGGCGTTGTGAATCTGGTGGTAATAAGTTATCTATGATTTTCCACCCAGTATGTAACCGCCTTTATTCCTAAATCATGTGTAATGTTGGTGTAAAGGCTTACCACATCAAAACTAAGTAGAAGTGAATTCGTTTCCGTGGTTTTGGGAAGATGGTACAGGAATTCGATATCATCCCGGTTGAAACTGGGTATGTGAATACATAGTGCTTTCAAAATAATATCAACAAAATTGCTTAGACGGTGGGTAGGGCATGTTGGACCAGCTATAATAGGTCTAAGTTTTATGTCTTTTGGGTGTAGTAATTTAATGTACTCACTTTTTTGTTCTTTTACTGCCAGTTGGATTTCTTTTGACTTATGAACTTTCGGTAGGCCATACAGGTTGCTGGGTTTTGGCTCAACATTGGTGATGTAGTCTCTTTCCTTATCAGTAAATGAGTTGTAGTATTTTGAAGCCAGGTTGTTGATCTTCTTCATGATGTTGTGGTCTATATTTGACGGTATTTCATGATAGAATGTTGTCTTTCAGTTGTTCCTCAATCAAATCTTTGTAGTATTCAGCATCCATTGTAACAATTGCACCCCCTTTATCTGCTTGTTTAATTATTATTGTTTTATCATTTTGTATACGTTTAAGTGCAGACATTCGGATTTGTTAATGTTTGGCCTAACATTAGTATTACGTCTAAGAGGTAATTTAGACAGGATGTGAATGTATTGGTCGAGATAGATATTTCTTCCTTTTGGCGGAGTGAAATTTGATTTATTCTTTACTAGTGATTCATTACTCTCATTACTTTTATCAGCGAAGAATTCTGAAAGTCGTAATTTTCGACACAATTCTTGGGTATCCTCCTTCAGTTCTTGGTGGTTGACTGTTGGAGTCGGTCTGAATTTCAGTCCTTTTGACAGAATTTGCATTTCATCATTGTCAAGATCTCTTTTGGATAAATTAATTATTTTAGGATCTACGTGTTCAGTTCTTTTGGGTATGTTTCCTCATGGAGTTTTTCTTTTTCCGGTTTTTGTTGTCCTGACGTTAAAAAATGGATTTTTCTCTGTTCAGGATTTATATTCCAGTTGGTGTTTGCTTGATGATATTATATTTAGTTTCGTTATGTTTTTTGTCCTACTTTTGGTATTATGTATATTATTTTTCCATTTTTTGTCAGCATTTTTTTAAGAAATCTGGGAAAATGACCTAGGTTTGCTTTCAGGTTTAGATCGTTTTTTCGCCCAGTTTCTTGTGGGTAATCTCTGTTGAGATCTTGAGAGTTATCTGGTTATTCTTCGGGTTTTTTGCCCGTTCCTTGTGGGTAGTCACTGTTGAGATCTTGAGAATGATCTTCTGGTTTTTCTACTTCTCATGGTCTGGTCAAAGGAATATCTATCGTGTTTGTGCTTTTTGTTCATGTTGTGTGCGTTAGGGCGTTTTTGTAGAAAAAGCGAAGAGTTCTTACCGTAGTTCTTCTTTGATTCAAAGTAAGGTGAGTGTTTGTGTTGCCACGTGTTCTGTCGTATGTTGTGTTAGCGAGATTGTCCACTTTTAATGCCTTTTCTCAGAGTTCCAGAGTCTTTACCGTAATTTGTAGCATATTCGCCGAGAAAAAAATTGTTTCTGCTGCCATAACTTTCTTGATTTGCTTTCTTCTTTTGAGATATCTCTGATCCATAGTTTTTCAGCTATATTGCCAGTCGTTAGCTTTGAAATTTAGACTTCAATTTGGTCATCGATAGCTTCGTATTTGGCTTTGTAGGGGATTGTTAACATTGAGTAATGGAGATGTCGGTCCTGAATGTTGTCAATGTAAGTTCCCATCGGAGTTTTGTTTCTTCTTCTGGTTCTCCTGCAATTTCTGTAATTAGGTATTTACGAGGGAGTATGGGTGCCGTTAGAGAGAGCTATTTCGAATGTGTTTCGACATATTTTTCGCATTTGTATGCTTTCCAGAAGTTTTGTTTTCTTATGTTAAGAAATTTGTTCCATGTCTTCCACATTTCTTTTCTTATTCGATGTGTTTTAAACCGTTAGAAGAATCACTCCAGACCAACTCAAACCATGGATAACAGTATAATAGGACCAATATAAAATCCATAACTTTAACTAATTATAAACATTCACTTAAATAAAATATAACCAATTTAATGGAAAAGAAAACAATAATATTAATACTCTCAACACATGCAGATTTGAACATTACAGAAACATTTATCACACTACATCCACCATAAACTCATAATTTGAATACACAAACATCTTTGTCTGCTTGAAATGCTCGTAAACCTGTGTTATTTTATGTGATACCTTTGCCATACAGTAATTATATATGCCTAGTACCCTTGCTTCTTTACTACCTAGCTGTTCTGTATATGCCTAACGCATTTGCATTCTCTATACGCTTGCATATGTACTGCTAATGTCCTCGTTTTACGAGTATCTTTCTGCCTTAATGCCTCTTTAATTATTATACTATTCTCTTGTAATCTCTGTCACATGCATTCCACTCTGTGCCTCTTTAATTATTATACAATTCTCTTGTAATCTCTGTCACATCCATTCCACTCTGTAAATATAAAACTGTTGTTGACAACATTAATATCCATGTATCTATATGATTGTTCATTTGAATAGGATGTTAATTATATGTCCAAACTTTGCTAGTGTTCCGATGATTCCAAACGAAAGTTTGGAAGAAACGATTGTCAGCAATAACATGTTTTGAACATAGTTTTGATTATTGTGTAATTTATATTCCTGCTCTGTAAAACATCTGATGTATTTACATTGAGCTATTTTTCTTACTGGTAATAAGGTAGTAATGAATTACTGACCTTTCCTGTTTATAGTTGTATATAGTATATATATAACTATAAATATTATTATTAATATTATATATATATATATATATATATGAATGTTTATATAGTGAAATTTTGCAATACACTGTATGCTTAATTAAAAGCATTTAGAAGACCTTACGCTATTGTTTTAGAGTAGTGACAGTCTCACTTACTTTAATTTTCAGCAAACAGGGGAGATAAAGCTGACAGAACTCTGTTTCGCACTTTTTGGTTTCATTCTTTTTTTGCAAACATTACGGGCGCTCTATCTCAAAATTATTTTTGAAAAGCATTAGAAATGCGCAACCGGTAAAAACTTAAAACTAAAACTGAATACTACCCAATACTTATTACTAATTTATACTTATTCCTAATTAAACTATTTTTCACTGGGAAAAATTTGTCAGCGTTTTCTTTTCCTTTTACTAATATATATATATTTATATATATATATATGAATCTTAGAAAAAATGGGAAACGGCGTTGTGTAAAATATTACCTCGAAGGACAGAGATATGCGGCTTGATGTGAGTTAACTTGAAAGAAGAGAAGATAGGATGGTTGAAAAAAGAATGAAAGCGAATAGGTCACAAACAATAATATACGCTCGTCAGATCTCAACCTCCAACAGTTTCGACGAATTAATCAGACTACTGCTTGGGATAGGAGGCTCGTAACAGAGAGTCAAATATCTTTGATTATATAGTGTTTGCGTTGGGACAGGTTAGAGAGAGAAGAGAGAGAGAGAGAGAGAGAGAGAGAGAGAGAGAGAGAGAGAGAGAGAGAGAGAGAGAGAGAGAGAGAGAGAGAGAGAGAGAGAGAGACGAAGTGCGTCCGATCGACCCCAAATTGTCGTAACCTGTCGTTTACCCAACGCCATTTCGACGGTATTTTTTTGATCTAATAGCTTCCATACGCCGAGCTTTCACATTTCCCCTGTGATTCCTATACACTCGCGTTTCAAAACTATACTTTCTATTTAAATTTATTTATATAGTCGAGAGCTTCTTTTTCGGATTTTGGAACGGAATTAATTCCTTTGTTCACACTTTGAATTTGCCGGCCAAAAACCGGGGGTTACTTCCCTTGTTGGAAAAAACACGTAACAGTGAAACATTGAGTGCTGCCATCGGTAGCAGTTCACTGCTACACGTCACACCAGTTTGAGGCATAGAACGAAAACCTGTTGATAACGTGAGTCCACAGTTCGATCATCGAATACCACAAACTTGCATATTGCGCAAGTAGGATTGTTGATTTCGAATTCATAGAAACCTATCGGACGTATTGCATAATATCGTTCGATATGGTCAGTTATCTAACCTGATTGGTTTTTTTTTCGTTGATTTGGTATTATGTGGCTCGGCTTACCTGCCACAATTTCCAATTTGTCAAGCTGTCTAACGTATGTTATTACTCTAAGGTCACACAACCGTATCGAGTGCTTTGCTGCACATTCCTAATTGTATATCGTTATCTTAGCCACAGCCAAAATTTCGATTTTACTAAACTTCCACTTACATATATATATATATATATATATATATATATATATATATATATATATATATATATATATATATATATATATATATATATTTAGTATATGTTGGTTGTATACCAACACCTCAGTATACAGATTGAAGCACTCGACGAAGTGCGCGGGTTAGTTTGGTTACTCCGGAGTAGTGTAAAATAAAATAAAATAAATAAATCAAATGTTTAAAATTTGGCTTCGTTTATTACTGCTATATACATTTCGGTGACAGCAATCTTTGGCTGTGACCTCTTCAGGCAGTCCGAATTAGTGTGGTAGAGACGAGTACACATGTTGTTGAGGTGTTTAACTTTGTCAATACTCTGATATGCCCAGTTCCTGGTTGCCAGATTGGCTTGCCTCAGAATGAATTTCTATAGACTTTAGACTGAGGAATGTTCTAACAACTGACCAATGAGAGAGAAGAGGCCCTTTGACGCTGAAATTCGTTTGTTTAAATTCATATGATTCCAGTTCCTCAGTGAAATAACAACCCAACCAGGAACTGGGCATATCAGAGTATTGACAAAGTTAAACACCTCAACAACATGTGTACTCGTCTCTACCACACTAATTCGGACTGCCTGAAGGGGTCAAAGTCAAAGATGGCTGTCACCGAAATATATATAGCAGTAATAAACGAAGCCAAATTTTAAACATTTGACTTATTTATTTTATTTTATTTTATATATATATATATATATATATATATATATATATATATATATATATATATATATATATATATATATATATAGCTTATTATGTGAGTAACATGTCGTTACTAGCCGCAACGCTGGTCGAAGTTTGGATGGACCACCCATGTAAACTCTCATATCTGAAGAAGTGTTGATTAAGAGTCGGGATCCGATCGCATGATCAAACACGAGCTGATCGATACTGAAACAATTGTAATCTCCTTATAATATATAACCACCAATTTCTCTCTTTGTCTGTCTGTCTGTCTGTCCGACAGTGGAAACACGTGCGCGCGTGCGAATGTTTTTTGCGCACGCGTAGAGAGAGAGTGAGAGTGAAAGAAAGAGACAGACTACGAGAGGGGGATAGCGGGAGGAAGAGAGGGAGAGAGAGAGAGTGAATAGACGCTAAAACAGGTGCGCGCGTGCGAATTTTTTTTGTGCACGCGTAGATAGAGAGTGAGAGTGAAAGAAAGAGACAGACTACAAGAGGGGATAGTGGGAGGGAGAGAGGAGGGAATTGAGGAGTGCTACAGAAACATATATACATACAGAAATATATATACATTTCTGTGTGTGTAATATATATATATACTAGCAGACAACCACCCGGTGGCTGGTTTTCTGCTAGTCTATATATATAAAACTGAGGATGTCTGTCTGTGTGTGTGAGTTTGAATCCCTAAAACTCGAGAAGTACCCAACCGACATTTTTCAAACTTTACATGTGTATTACTAACGTTTCAGGGATTGTTATGCACATAATAAAAATTCAACTTTTTGATCCCTTAGGGCCCGCATTAGAAGAAAAACTGCGTTTTTTCAGGTAACATGTAACTATGTATTAGTCAGTTTCGTGAGCAAAGAGAATCGATTGACGGTGTTGCAACGATTCACGGTGTTGCTCAATAAAGAATTAATTAAATAATTATTAATCAAAGCAATTTATAAAAATGTAAGTCCAAAGAATCATTAGATAAAATATATACAGTATTTCCTCTCCCAAAGTACGTTTTTTAAACTTATAGCCTCGTTTAAATGATTTTTTGTGTGGTTAATTTATACTGATTGGGAGAGGAAATACTGTATATATTTTATCTAATGATTCTTTGGACATACACACACACACACACACACACACACACACACACACACACACACACACACACACACACACACACACACACACATATATATATATATATATATATATATATATATATATATATATATATATATATATATATATATATATATATAATAATAATAATAATAATATATATATATATATTAGGTATTAATTTAACAATGAAAATAATTATAAAGTTGAGTTATTTTACCTATTCATATCATTGTTTTATGATCGTTTCGGAGGGTTGATCATAATAACATATTGTCTGATCTATAGCAGTTATATAACTGCATACTATCAGACCTCATATATAGGTTCGATCATACCGTCTACTGTATCTAAGGAATTAAATCAGCAGAATATGGAACCTTTCTATGGATTTCACTAGATTACTCGCCATCAGATTATAATGAATTCTATCTACGGTACGTACCCTACCACCAAGGGTAGACCACACTGAAAAAAAAATATATATATACATAATGACCTCACTGGTTTAAAACTGGCAAATATATATATATATACAATATATTAACAAATGGAAACTATATTTATAAAACCATATTTATTTCATTATACATATTTCAAGGGCCACCAAGGCAGATTATAGTGCGCTTTCATCAGATAAAATATAATATAGATTAGTTTTATAAATAAATATTGACCTTCACAGTTGGAGTCTCCCGGGAGACTCCAACCGTGAAGGTTGCATTTTTCAGGGTAAGTCAATATTTATTTATAAAACTAATCTATATTATATTTTATCTGATGAAAGCGCATTATAATCTGCCTTGGTGGCCCTTGAAATATGTATAATGAAATAAATATATATATATACCTATGCTGGCTCCGTCAACTTATTATTATTATGACCTATTTTTCACTAACTTATTGATTTAGATACGTTGGCTGAGAGCTTATGACGAGGGCAGAACTATTTGATTTCTAATCTCCTGCTATCACGTAAATTTACAAATCGATGGCCGGTCGAGGGGACAACATTGTATCAGATTCCACTTGCTAATAACTTTACTGTGTTGGCCGTTACAAGCCGGCACGGCCTGGAATCTAATTCTGTCAATCGATTGGTTATTGATTAGGCGAAACACGCTGATGAAGCCACATGCACCGATTATGCATTGTTGCATAATATATGCGGACAGAGGGTGCTGCATAAAGTGTGGCAGAAACACGAGTTCGGGAACTACTATAGGTATTGTATTGAAGCGAATAACTATGTGTATACTCTGGGATTGTATTTAACAATACCTATTGAGTACGCTGAGATGCAACCGGTCATAGCATTGATACCTATGCTGGGTCCGTCAACTTGTTATTATTATTGTCTCCCAACTAGCAGATCGTATAAGTTGTGAAATAGACTGGTTTACACACGTGGCTGGTCGCTAACCAGTGCACTACTCTATATCGCTGTGTAATAGCTGTTGGCATTTAATGTCCAGAAAGATTGAAGGCACTACCACTATTAATATCGCGATTTTCTCGCCATGGGACTTGGAGACTAGAGCCGAATGCTACCATTCTATTATATAGCGATGTGAGACTGCCTTTTCTAATAACCAATTTTTCATTAACTTATTGATTTAGACACGTTGCCTGAGAGCTTAAGATGGGAGCAGAACTATTTGATTTCTAATCTCCTGCCATCACGTAAATTTATAAATCGGTAGCCGGTCGGGGGACAGCATTGTATCAGATACCAGTTGCTAATCACGTTACTGTGTGGGCCGTCACAAGCAGTCATAGACGGCACGGATTGGAGTCGAATTCTGTCGATCGATTGGTTATTGATTAGGCGAAACACGCTGATGAAGCCACATGCGCCGATTATGCATTGTTGCATAATATATGCGGACAGAGGGTGCTGTACACTCTGCTGCTGCATAAAGTGTGGCAGAAACTCGAGTTCGGGACCTACTATAGGATACCTATGCTGTGTCCATCAACTTATTATTATTATTATTATTATTATTATTATTATTATTATTATTATTATTATTATTATTATTATAAATTACACATTAATCAAAGCTATGTTCAAATCATTTTATTGCTGACAATCGTTCCTTCCAAACTATCGTTTGGAATCATCGGAGCAGTAGCAATATTTTTACATATAATTAACCTCCTATTCAACTGAACAATCATATAGATACATGGATATTAATGTTGTCAACAACAGTTTCGTATTTACAGGGTGGAGTGGATGCGACATAGATTACAAAAGAATTGAGCAATAATTAAAATAAAAAATAAAAAATTAAAAATTAAAAACTAAAAATTAAAAATTAAAATGGTACAAAGTGGAATGCAAGCGACAGAGATTATAGGGAATAGTATAACAATTAAAGAGGCATTAAGGTAGAAAGTTACTCGTAAAACGAGGACACTAGCAGTACATATGCAAGCGTAAAGAGAGTGCAAATGCATTAGTCATATACAGGAAGGAAACAAGCAATGGTATTTACCATATATATACTTCCGGAAATTAAACCGTTAGTAAAATCACTCCACAGCAACTTGAAACCTGATAGCAATATAATAGGACCGGTGTACAATCTTTGGCTGTGACTGATTAAAAATATTCACTAAAATAAAACATAGCCAATGTAATGGAAAAGATAGCAATAACATTGATACTCTCAGCACATATACATTTGAACATTACAGAAACAATCATCACACTACATCCACCATAAACACATAGTTTTAATACAAAAACAGCTTTGCCTGATATGCTTATTTTATGTGATACCTTTGCCTTGCAAAAAATTATATATGCCTAATACCATTGCTTGTTTCCTTCCTGTATATGACTAATGCATTTGCACTCTCTTTACGCTTGTACGTGTACTGCTAGTGTCCTCGTTTTACGAGTAACTTTCTACCTTAATGCCCCTTTAATTGTTATACTATTCCCCTATAATCTCTGTCGCTTGCATTCCACTCTGTACCTTTTTAATTTTTAATTTTTAATTTTTAATTTTTAATTTTAAATTTTAAATTTTAAATTTTAATTATTGTACAATTCTCTTG